>CM066032.1:1046672051-1047199170 GCA_033557465.1 Ichthyophis bannanicus | reverse complement strand
GGCCCATCAGTGTGCATGGTACCTGCATGGGTTACATGTGATGTGTCACACACATCTACGTGATGCTGATGACTGTCATCCTTCCAACAGATGGTGATGACAGTGACTAATACCCCGTACCTCTGCCCTATGCCCTCCGAAGGCCCACCTCCCGCCGCTGCCGTGAGAGGTGGTAGTCCTGGACACCAGTGTGGAGGGAGGCAGAAGGGTCCTGGGAGGAAGACACAGCGGGGAGGGGGGCATGGGGATGCTGGGATGGAAGGGCTGGGGGTGTCCAGGGTATCACAAGGGGTTTTGGTGGAGGGCGCAGGTGATGTGGGTGGTGGGGGAGGTGGGTGGGGGTTTTGGGGAGGAGTCAGGGGGGAGAGTGGTGCCCGCGAGGTGCCCTGGGAGAGTGATATAGAGGACAGTGCAGCACAGGGCACTGGTCGGGCCTCCTCCCACGCCATCCAAGGGCCCAGGTTTGGCCTCCAACATCCAGGGCCCCCACAGGCTCACAGTGCACGAAGATGCCACCACACAACACACCGAGGAACAAGGTGTGTGTGTGGTGGCAGATGTGTTTTGTAACAATCTGTGTGAGGCTCTGGATGGCACTGGATCAGAGCGTGCAACCCGGGTTGGTGCACCTGACAGGAAAAAAAAGGATGTGCGGGAGCCATGGAGAGGGTGTGGTTTGCTGACATTGACGCATCTTGCCATTTCGGCAGCTACCCCCTGAAGGGCGTCACAGGCATCAATATGATGGTGCCTGTGCCGTCCCACACATGTGCCCTGTGCTGCCCTGTCCGCCATCACGGGGCAGGCTGAGGGAGGGGTGGTGGGGTCATGGTGTGGGGGTTCAGAGGGGTAGATGTGTGGGAGTGTGTTTATTGCGGAGTGTGTGGTGTGCGGGGGTGGGGAGGGGTTTGTTTTTGGGTGGGTGGGTGATGGCCATTTTCCCCCTACCCTAAATATGTATATAGTTTATTTTTGTTATGTACATTATTAAAGTATTTGTTCAGAACCCTGTAATGGGTCAAGTGCCTCACGTAGCATATAGACTATAGATGCCAGCATGTCATATGTGTGGCACGGCCACCACTACCATTCCCTGACGGGTTAAACATTGCGTGTGATACCTCATTTGGCACAACATGCAGTTGCTGTCGGGAAAATCATGTGTGTAGGTGTGTGAGTAGAGGGGGTGTGCTGCATTACATGTTTACAATGTAGTGGCTTGCCCCACAGACGTAACATGCCACAGGGATGGATATACATGAACCCACATTTCTCACATATATGAGCCGGCAGAATATGCAGCACACACAATGTCTGCCTCTGTAACAATGGCATCCCCTATGGTGGGTTGGGGTGCATGTGGACCACTAATATAGGTGAGGGCACGGCGTCACATATATGCCACCAATGTGTCCGTGTATGATGGTTCCAGACGGTTGATGTTATTGATGGATGTAAACAGGCCATTTATAAACACAAGTACCCCATGTTGTCCACATCAAGGTGTGGTGAACCGTGGCTTCTGTAGAGCCGCAGGGCAGTCAGGTTTTGGAAATATTCCTAATCGAGTGTGGCAGAGATATATATGAATTGGAAAGATATCCTGTCAGCGTGACTGATTTTTTCGGCCCCCGCCAGGGCTCGCGTCTGAGAGACCTGGATTACACCTCTGCCATTTTGGAATGTGAGTGGGTCAAGGCGGCAGTAGTGTCCAAGACATTCAAACATGTTACCTAGAGTGTGTCATATTCCTCCTCACCTCTCACCACCAACAACATATTGCCGTTGCCACCACCCTTTACTGCTGGTGAGAAACAAGGAGCAATGTTACTCATTCCAAATAACCATCCGATGTCTGTGACATCTGCACCTAGCCCAAAATAAATCGTACATGACAGAGATGTAAGGCAGCGCTCTCAAAATCCAGTCTTGGAGGGCCACAAACCAGTAAGGTGGTCATGATAATTGTAATGCTGATATATATCGCCAGCATATACATTAGGGATATGCTCAGAACCTGACTGGTCTGCGGCTCCACAGTATCACGGTTCCACACCATGTTCTACATGGATGTCTGTGCACACTGTGCCGCTGCCAGCTCAGAGGCTGTGGTGACACATTGTGCTAGTGAAACATTACATATGTGTGGATCATGGAAATAGTATATGTGTGTGGCAAAGTAGCTTATGCAGTGGACATGGTTGCAGATCCTATGGTCCTCCCACCCCCCTCTCAGAGATACACATGGGACTAAATGGACACTCTTTGGAAAGAAACAGTGTATCTATTTTTGGACAGCTGTTTATTATCACAGCTATTCTCTCATATAAAACTATTGTTACAAACATGTGTGTAATACATTTCAAAGATCCCCCCAAGCCAATTACATAACACAAACACAACATACTAATCACATATGTCTTCTTTAACATATAACCCAAACCAAGCCGCAATAACAGAAAAAACTATGTACATAGTTGCTAAAAATGAACAGTGCAACAAAGAGAAACCTTTGCTTTCTTGCTGTACATTTCTATATTATCATAGGTTACTGACGGCGTGGTCGGCCACGCCTGCCACGTCGGGCCCCTCTCCCTGGCAAGGCTATATCCTCCTCCGGATACATTGGTGGTGCAGGTGCAGCTCGGATCAGAACATCACGTATGCCCTCAAGGGCCTCACACATGCGAGTTAGTGGCATGGCTACGACCCCCTCATGTAATGTCCGGAGCTCAGCACAACATCCCTGGTGTTCTGCTCCACAGCACAGCGAATCCACTCCAGAGCACGTCGATTGGCTGTGAATGGGACACAGGGTTGGTCAATGAAATACCTCTCCACTAAAACACCTTCATAAAGCAACATGTCATACACATCCCTACTAATGCTAATGTGATAGTGCTGAGTCATATGGGAACATGGTTAGGGGTATAACACCTATATCTCACTGTACTACAACTAATAGAAACACAGAGAACACTATACAGGAAGAAGATGTGGGAGGCCAACACAACAGTCATAAAATAGCTTCTGCATACACACCCACATACTACTGACGTGGCAACAGAATTGGGCAAGGACAGTCATCTCATATCCATTATTTAGGTCAGGTGCAGCATGCAGCCGCCATAAACACCTCAGATGGCCAGAAGCATTGTTGAACCGAGGAGTGTTTTGAAATGTCTGCACAGGTACAGCCACCTTCAGACACATATTCTCAATATGTACAGGTAATGGGTGATGTGTTATGAACTCAGTGGTATGGAATGACAGCACAGGAATGTCACACCTTACCTGCACATGTGCACTGCTGGCGCGTGTGTGTGACACGTGAGAGTTTCATGTGCACCTTGTGTACCACTTATGAGGGCTTGGGGATCAGATCTGGTACACTTTGGAAAAGATCTGTAGGGTTCAGACAGAGCAAGGGAAGCAACATAGGAGGCCATCAGTGGTGGGCAACAACCAGGAAAATAGTGACGGGGTATGTTGAGGGAAGCACATCTGCTGGTACTGACTGGTGATGGACAGTGATAGCCTGAGTTGGCGGGTTATATGTCTGATTTCAATATCCATCAGGGGTTTGAACGGGGGGTTGTGTATTGTATAGGAAACACACATAGGTAGTTTGCTCAGCTATGTGCGTACGTGTGTCAATCCAATACAGGTCCAACCACACCTTTGATCACGTGTGCATTTGCACTGGTCATGCTCTTACCAGGGTTTTGCACGTAAGTAACATTGCGGATTTCAGCACCCGTCTGAAAAGGATTTGTGAATCTGGCTAATGCCGGTTTGCTGCACCAGCAAGGACAGAATGGAGTGTTGTCTAGGTTGCCCCTGTTTGCCTATAATGTGTGCAAGTATTTTATCATCTGTAAAGGGATAGTGTCTACGTTCTGTTGGTGTTTAGGCCACATGTGCTTTTGGTAACTGTGGTCTTGGCTTCTTTGGACACAGGGGTGTGATGGCTAGCGTGTCAGTAGGCACGCTGCCTTAAGGGAGACACAATGCAGACAATGTTCCCTGTCCATGATGTGTGGCTCTGCAGAGGGGACCAGCAGGCAGGGGGCTTTTGTTCCTCCCACCCCCCTCAGACACTCCTTTCTGCTACAGCTACAACAACATCACAATACAGCAGTGGATTTGTTCAACACATCACATAGACAATGGTGGGGTTCTGGTCATGACGTTAAGTGCGTAGGGCTGTGGGTTTTTTTGGGTTAGGACAGTATATGAGTTTTTAGTGAGTGTTTATGGGTTAAGGGGGCATTTGTTGGTGTCCTACACCTTCAACCGACAATAGCTGATTGACAACAGTTATGAGGTGTGGGATGACGGGTCATGTATGGGTCCAGGGTTTTGCAGTATGTGGCATAGAGATGCACATGAGCTGTTGGGGCATGTTATGACAGGAACTGTGTGTTATGTGTTTATGGTATTTGCTAGTCTTCATGAGATGTTTGTACTGGATGTAGCCTCATGGGATGCCTTATTTTTGTGTCAGACTGTGTGACGGCAAATCAGGTTTGGCCTGACCTAATGATTGTTTTATGACATGACAATGTATGGTCTGATGGGTTACATTGTCAGTATAAGGGCTGGATGTGGGGATGTACACATTATCCGTATGTGCTGGTCCTTGGAATTGCCTGGTGCAAGGACTAAACTGATTTGTATGCTTGGTGGTGTACAAAATGTACGTGAGCTGATGTTGGGGAATGACTAGAATGTGATGGTGCTGACAGACCAATACCTTATGAACATAGCTGCTTATGTGAGAGTAGTTGAGGATAGACATTGGCATGCTGAAAACGTCATTGATAGTGTGGGATGTCAGAGACCTACTACAAGGAAAAAATGGTTATGTTAAAGCAAATGTGACAATGTAGAGTGGATAAAACAGTACAATAGAGCTTTTTGAACACATAAACATCAGACTATGGTGAGTGAGCAGAACTCTTGAACAGGCATTGTGAACGTGGATGCAGCAATTAGGACATGGAAAACAGTCACAACAACTAGACAACATATGTTTTCCGCTTTCTCATTTGACATAGCATATGGATCCTTACAGGCTGAGCTTCAGTATGTTTATTTTTTACCTTGCTGTAAGGGATAATGTATGTATCACTGTACTGATTGGTCAGATATTTCTATCTACCCACTGGCCAGTGTACTAATATTAGAACCTATACAGTGTTGTGTCAAATTCCCTAGTTGCCTTTTGTGGCTCCAATAACACTTTTCGACTAGGTTATGTTTTTCTTTGGTTGTTTGCTCTATGATGATGTATCTGGTTATTTTGTAAAGGAGATGAGGTCTTCAGTTTATGTTATTTCTCATTGGGCTTGACAATTGCTATCATCCACCAGTATGTTATGTGAGGTCTTTGTGTAATGCTCTAATGTTTGCATTCGGAAAGGAGGGGTAGGGTGATGTGCCAATTCTGGTAATGTTGTGTGGATACGTGGTGAATGATATGGTCTCAACATGGCAAGCTTTTGTTGTAGTTAGTCATATGTGTTTAGGTTTTGTTTGCAGCACAGTAATTGTTCACGGTTTTAGTCCTTCTTTAACCATTTGTTGAGAAATAGACATGCTTCATACTCATTACTGTATGGTTGCATACAACACATATTGCAGGTATGACACTTATGATAATGGGGACCATCACACGGTATGGGGACATAGGCCCACAATTTAACTGGGACACACATGCTCACAGCCTATGCAATCTGTTGATGGATTGTTGGCCTTACAGTAAGGGGACATGGTGTTTTCCTTTTCTGTCTGGATTACAGTCTATGTTATGTCTTTATGTACAGGGGAAATTGAGGAATGTTCTCTCCAAACAAGCCAACAGGTTCATTCTGTACGTTTGAGACCCCTCTGTAGATCCTTATCTATGGTTGACCTGACATATTTTCACACCTCTCTCCATATGCTATGTAATTTGACACCTGCAGATGCAGACTATGGGGAATGAAGTCTTTGTGCTGTTACATCACAGAGGAGGGTTGCATTGCTTATATATGGTATTTTTGTTTCTTTAACTATCATTTAGTTGTCATCCTGTGGTTTACCAGACATCTGGGTGTCTGCAATGAGGTAGGACTGTTGCAAGGGCAAGTGTTGATCTTTCTCATGACAACAACATGGTGGCCCTTATACAACATTCCTCTTAGGCCTGCATCTGTGGGTGTCAACTGACCTTCGGTGATTCTGTTTTGCGACATAATAACACCATATATTATACTCCACACCGTTCTTTCAAGAAACAATATCCCAACAACATGAGCCATACATGTGATATATGTGGTGGTTATGTTGCAACATTCACCACACAAACACCAACTAGTGACTATTGGTGTTTATTTTGAAATTATGACTGTCGTTTGTCACCCACCTTCAGCATCGCGACGTGCAGATGCGCCATGGGACCTTAACTCCGCCATCATCATCTGAGGGTCAGGGCTATCGGTGTATACTTGCGGCCTGGGTCCTTGGATGTTCTCCCTTGATGCTGCCGCTAGTGGTGATATAATGGGTACAGGTGGCTCTATGGGCTCATCAACAGCACTTGTGCTGCCCCCTGAGACAGCAGGTTCATCCTCCAACACACTCATTGGCACTGTGATGTCAAAGTCACCCTCTTCCTCCACCTCCTCCTCCTCCTCCTCCTCCTCTTCCTCTCCCATTTTACTGTAGTCACCTGCATATTGAACAATAACAAAGAAAACACATATGTTTCAACATAATCATATCTATATATGTGTGGCACAGACACCACAGAGATGATGGGGTGGGTATGTGCGTGTGTGCTGCATACCCGACCCATGACACCCTCCCATACATGTTTGTCGACGTCATTCAGCTGTTTCTGGGGCACATGTGTGTCGTGTGGCCATGCACATGTTTGCATTTATTCCATGTGTATTTTTTGAGTGCCATGCCACATGTGTCCCCCATCACATTCCATCCCCTATCTGTGCAACATATGTCCACACATGTGTGAGAATACAACACCCTTACACTTGTTTTGGCCATACATTGACTGTTTATGTTTAATTATGCATAGGAAATATTGTCTTTAGACATACTATATGCTCATTGTTGGATATGTTTGGCTGTGACCCATTGTGCCGTGGATCCCATGTAGCCAGCACCTGTGGGCCACTGAGAAGCACATGTAGCACTGTCCAAATAGTATGTCACACACACGTTACCTGATTAGTGTGCCACAAAATCATATGGTGCTTTGCAATCACAGATGTGGAGGTTGGATAGGAATTGTTGTGTGGGGTTTTGGAAAACGATGGGGAGGTTGCTGTTTTCGAGGGACACATATGTAATGTTGTGACAGGACATGGCAACAACACAGTTTGTGCATGGCCATAACACACACATGTGACACCAATTTTTAAACATGGTGTGGATTGGGTCACAGGTATGGGAGTGTATGTGCAGCTGAATGATGTGTACTGAAGGGACATTGTGAACATGAATTTATACCTGGCAATTACCATACATACCTGCGTCAGGATGTGCCGTGTCGAGGGCCTCTGGCAGTCCACGGAGATAGATGTGGCCCAACCGTGTTGCCAGCTCTTGTTCCAATGGTGTGAGTGATGGGATAAAAGGGCCCCCACCACCTGTGCCAAGCGCATGTTGTCTTTCAGCCGCCATGTGCTGGCGCACCCCTCTTTTAATATCAGAGTACCTCTTTTTGAGGCTTTCAACATCCCTTGTGGGGCCCCCTGCCTCTGACATTGCATTACGCACCTCCTCCCATACTGCCATTCTGGTGGCCACTGTTGTGCGACTGCTGAGCCTGCCAAATAAGAGGTCATAGTTTTCAATTACATGCGAAAGTAGGATTTAGTTCTCTCTATCACTGAAGCGTACAGCTCTTTTTCGCTGTGTACCAGGCACAGGTACCCTTTTTCTCTTCCCAGTTTGGACATATTGTGCAGGCTGTGGCCCAACAGATGGTCCTGCATGTCCCTCCCTAGGGTGTGACGTCTGTAGCGTCGGTGTATCACCCACCACAGGTTGGCCCACATCCTCCACACCCTCACCCTCACCCTCACCCTCACCGTCTCTCTCCCTCTCTCTCTCCATCTCTGTATGTTTTTAAATGCTCCTTTCAACACAACAGCAATCACTTAAAAAAAAAAAAACAAAAAAAAACACAGCATGCAATAATGACTTACAAAACGTTACAGTACAGGACACAGTAAAGGACACAATAACAAAGGGAACGTAGAAATTATATTAGCACAAAGTGAGGAATCTACTCTGCTCCTGTCTATCTTTCTCTGCCTCTCTCCGCTGCCCTACTCCCTGGACAGACTCTCTACCTCCTTCCTCTGGACTACTCCCACCACAGCCTCTCTAAGTATAGTTTTTGTTATCCCTCACTGTGCTTCTTTCCTGTGCAGTAGTCCCACCACTGTCTCTGTTTCAGACTTTATCTATGACACCCTCTCTCTCTAACTAACTCCTTTATCAACCCTCAACGTGATGCATGTGTGCAGGCCTATTTATAGTGTTTTGCCACGTGTCTTTCATTGCACATGCGCAATTGGGCGGGCGTGGCGCTCGTGTGTTGGGCGCGTGCTCGCCAACGCATGGGTGGCCGTACGCGGACAAACGCACATGCGCCCTGGGACACAGTACTGCGCATGTGTCGCTGTACGCATGCGCACTACAACGAGTACCGCAGGGGTGTCTGTGCTTTGTGCGCATGTTCACGCCGGCGCACATACACGTGTGGCCACGCACTGACTGACGCCCATGCGTAGAGTCGCGCACGCGCGCCACTGACGGGCATCGCATGCGATCAACTGCGCATGCGCATTGTGCGCAAACCACACACCCCATAATACCATATATTAACATCACAACATTACTCACGTTGAGGGTTGTAGGCGAAGAGCAGGAGGAGTGTGGTTGGTGTGAAGAAGAACGAAAGTCTAAGCAGTTGTACTAGAGGATTGTATTGGTGTTTGTGTTGGTTATTATATTGTGTTGTGTGTGTATTGTCAGGTGTTGTTTTTACTTTTGGATACTGTATAGTGTGATTTGTGTGTTTGTTAGAGTTTGTGTGGTTGTTAGAGTGTGTTACGGTAGTGGGACGGGAGGAGTTTATGGCAGCAATTTATGCTTATGCATGTGTCCTGAGTGGTGGGCAGATGCTGCGGTTGCCGGACAGGGGAGATGGTGTCCACGGGGCTGAAGCACAGGGCATGGGTGTAGTCCCGCAGCAACTCAGACCTGCAGCTGTGGAGGTGGTCCAGCCATGTGCTGTGCGTTCACGGCGCAGAAGGCGTGCCGAGGTGCAGGCTCGGCAGCCACGCCTCTACAGGCCCAGGGCACAGCTCCAGGGCATGCGTGAGGACCAGGTCATCTCCCTGTACCGACTGAGCACAAGGGCTATTAGGGAGCTTTATGAGGATTTAAGACCTGACCTCGAGCCCCTGACTGATCGGTCCCATGCAATACCAGGTTTAGTCAAGCCCCTTGCTGCTTTACATTTTTTTGCCTCTGGCTGTTTCCAGTCATCTGTGGCTGCAGTGGGTGGCATGAGCCGGCCATCCTTCTCACGATGTCTCCACCAAGTACTGCGTGCCATGGTCAGCCGGGTGGGGAATTACATAGCCATTCCCCACACTAGGCAACAATGGGGGACCCTGAACCAGGCCTTTGAGACATTAGCAGGGATACCACACGTGATGGCAGCTATTGATTGCACACATGTTGCCCTGGTCCCGCCTAGAGACAGGGAGGTGGTGTTTCGCAACCGCAAACACTACCATTCCCTGAATGTTCAGGTTGTATGTGATGCTAATCTGCATATTCTGAATGTGGTCCCTAGGTTTCCAGGGTCCACCCATGACTCCTATATCCTGCATCACTCGGCAATCTTCACACAATTTGAAGGCGGACGTTATGGGGACTGTATTTTGCTGGGTGAGTATGTGAGGTGTCGTAATGTATGTATGTCTTTGTAGCTGTCTTTATGTTTACTCACATATCTAGCAAACTCGTTTAAACCCATAAACTTAAATCAACATATGACCAATGTTAGTTAGAGGACTGTTGTATGTTTAGATTATTACAGGGGTATAGACGTACACAGACAGCAACTACAAACAAACATAGACCATCAGACTCCTAACATTATATGATCCTGACATTCACATGGTGTGCAGGTGACAACACCCCTGTGCATGTGGCTAGGCTGTTGCACAATCACTCATAGTGTGTGGTAATATTAACTGCACACATTCTGAGGGGGGGGAGGTTGGCCCTCAAATGCACGTATCATGATGGGTCATTGCCAACTAATGCTTGTATGTCATTTAACCTTGGGATAATTGCTCATCCATACAGGTAACCCTTCTCATGTGTGTGTTGGGTTCACACACTCACTCTGCACTGTTTTTGCTACCCAGGAGCCAGTATATAATATGAGGGTGTGTTTGGGAATATCTTATGTATGCTTTTGCCCTTTCCAGCTAGCAGCACTCGTGTGGATATGTATGGTCACGCATTTTGCCTATGTCACAGCAGGGGTGTAACGAAATATAGTTGCTGCAGTACCTTGGCCTACTGTAGATGATCATGATTTAGCCACATATTGGCCAGTGATCCTCATGTACTTTAACATAATGGAAAGGGGATGGGTAAAGCTGTGGTCTAAGTATGTGCATACAGAGTTGTATTGTTTACAGCTACACATGAAGGTAATGTACCGATGTGTATCTCTGTGAGGTTAAGACATGAGTAGTACAGTGTGCAGGTTTGCAGACCCCACCTTCAGTGGGATGTTCCCAGGATAGACACAGTGCACAGGATTGGTATTTAAACAATTTCCGTTTAGCAATATCCAGCAAAAGGAAACAGAGTATGAAATCTAGATATGTTGCCCGTACAGGACAGGATGCATATAGGTGATATGGTTTACATTTTTCCAAGCCTCCATGGCATACATGTTCTGGTTTTTTGGCAACCTCTCATGGCAGCATATTTTACCTAGGTTACTGTTCAGACATACAATATGAAAATGTGACAAGTGAATCGTTACTATAGTCTGTCATTGGCAGTGGTGACAATGTGGACAGTAAATGCATTACAATACCCATGTCGCGCGCACACACACACAATATGTTACACTATAGATGGAACTGTTGGAGTATTTACCATGAGTGTACTGACTTTCTAGGCTATGTGGTCCTTTTCTAACTGCATATGTTTTTTCGGGAGAGCTCATTAATTGTTCAGTGATATGTTTGTGTCAGAATTTGTTTTGGGTAGGGTTACTACATCTTAACATATGTCAGTTATGTTGAATATTGACACCCACATTTTTTTTATTTCCAAGGTGATGCAGGATATGGGTGTCGCCCCTGGCTGCTGACCCCTGTACGTCAGCCACGGACACGTGCAGAGCGGAGGTACAATGAGGCCCATGCCTCCAGCCGCTCAGTCATCGAGCGTACCTTTGGCGTGTTGAAAAGTCGCTTCAGGTGTCTGGATAGGTCAGGCGGGGCCTTACAATATAAGCCAAAGACTGTTGCAGAGATAATCATAGCCTGTTGCATCCTGCACAACATTGCTCTCAGGCACGATATCCCTGCAGAGATTAATGAGGATCTGGAGCAAGATCCAATGTGCCCCCCTGTACGTGCCAGTGGTGACACACAGGAGGGCACAGCAGTCAGACGGAGGTTGATTGGAGAGATCTTCTCATGTGCGTATTACCTACCCACACGGCTTTTCCATCCTATGTGTGTTCTGCTTACAGCAGTTACAGTTTATGTCAGGATATCATTTGTATGCGACACCACATTAGTATTTTAGTGATAATTCACAACTCACATATAGGCATGTGTGTGGCACAAACAATGTGGCCAGTACAAAACAGCATTTGGTGCCAGATGATGTGGGTGGTTGCTCATACGACTGTGTGTGATTTTTAAGGTTAGATTTACAGTTAGTGGCTGCCTGTGTTAGCACCTGTTGTTTTTGAACACAAATGATGTTTTGTGATGATATGGGTGGAGAACAGTGTTAGCCATATGGTGAGATGTTCACAGTGTGAGAGCAGTCCACGTTTGGGGACATTAGTCCAGTGGTTTGAATTTATATGTTTCACCTTTGGGGTGTACATTTTGTTCTTAAACTCCTGTCAGCTGGCTATGTGTTGCTTTGTTATTATGGCCGTATCAGGACATACATATCACAAGACAGATGCTTAGTAGTAGTTTCTGCGGATATTAGGGAATATATGTGAAGGGTGGTAATGTCACCCTACAGTGTCTCTGAATGTATACTGCACCAGAAAGCCATGACATGGACATGTTATAGGATGGTGATCTGAGCATTGTCCAGCCAGAGAGGTAGTATGGCCACATTTACATGTTGGCGAATTGACCTTACGTACAGTGCTACATATGTACACAGATACAGAGGATAACCTACCCCATATCAGCAAGGGGTGCGTTACAGTGGGCAGGATGAGCAAAGAATGTGTTGGTGGCGTATGGTTGTGCAGAATTCTCAGGGAGTACATGGCATATCTTGCTGATAAAATCGCAACATATGCCATCTTGCCTCAGCTACAGGCTGGGTATGTGAGTAGTATAGGATAGTACAGTCCACATTAGATAGATTGCATAGATAGTCAGACAGGGAAGGGGAGGATTATGTTGGCAAAGAAAACCAGACATATGTGAGAGTTGTTTCTCTGAGGTACACATATAGGCTATCCATGCGTGGACATTCTCAATGACACACAGTGTGATGGCATGCAGCCATCATGCTTTGTGTACAAACATACATGGCATTGGTGTTTTAATGACATGACGCACACATTGACAGCTATCTGTGGAGATCAGCAGCAAATAGCTGTCACTATGATTCAAGGTATGACATCTACACACCAGGATATGTATTTGGTCCCTGCATACATGAGACACTCGTGCATATTCCATATGTGTTTCCAGAATTGTAAGCGACTTAGCATTCAACATTGACACACCCCTACACAAAGATAGGGGGCATTGTTGCCAATATAGTGGATCTGTGTGACTCGTCTGTACTTTGTGATGAGGTGCAAACATGGTGTTTGCTGACATGTCTGTTGATCTTTCTATACAACAACACAGAGGTACGATGGGGAAAAGATTGCTAATGGACACCAGAAGATAGCCTCATACAACTCTGTGCTGCCTCTCACATGTGAGAGATCTATACATTGTGATAGGGAGCAGTCAGACATTAGGTGATGTTGTGGGGTATGAGAGTTGTGGACAGGAAGGTGCAGTGTGTGATACTCTTGTAGAACATGACATATGTTTGTTACTGTTGTGTTTCCCAATGCACAGGACATACTTTATTCAGATGCTGTTGATGTGTTGGATTGGCATGTGACTGAACATCACCCAAGATGCTTTGCGTTGCGGTAGGTGGATGTACAGCGAGATTGTGTGTGCCTGGGGTCATGTGGAAAACATATCTTCATTGCTCTATCATATTGGGCAGATGTTGTGTTGTTTTGTTTTTCACTTCAAGCTCCATCAACCATCCCTTGCTGTTGTCACACATATCCCCATGTGTTTGTGTTCAGCATATCCTGTGCCACACTCTATATGTGTCAGGTACAGCAGATCTGCATGTATGTGTAGTCAACTTTTGTATTTGGTTTGCCTGCACTTGCTCCCTACCCCAACATTGTACCATAAGCCAACAACAGGGTATTATTGCCGGTTCACGGGGCCTTTATATGTCTGAAGATCCACTTGGACACATACAGGCCATGTGTTGCAGCTGGAATGCATAAATTTGCATACTTTGTGTGTGGGTGATTACAGGTTGCGTGTGTGATGAGACACTCTTCAGGCATAGTACATTATCATGTACTGTGAGGGGACTGTGCACCTGGGGGGCAGTTGTGACTGTGGTATGTCTTCCGTAGTGCTGTTTACCGTATGAGCATTATCAACATGTGTTGTGGTGTGAGACAAAATGTGTCTTGTGTTGTGAGTCACCACTGATGTGCACGTTTATTTATTTTCAGATATGAACATAATGTGGACATGCATCAACAGTGGCTTGACCTTTTCTTTGTACACGTTCTGCTGAGATTCTCTCCCTTCACTGTCACCTCTTATTGCTGTGTAGTGGTTCATGGGATTGCTGACATACACCTGATGCACACACAAGGTAAGTTGCACATTTGTTAATTGCAGATTTGAATCTATGTTTACCTGTTGATGAATCATAATTGTCTCATATGCATGTAATGTTTCCTCTATGTGCACATAAACAGATGCATGTCGTGTGTAGCTGTGACACACCTGTGTGACACGAGCATGGACATGACCATATCCATGTTGTACCCGTGTGTGTGTTTAGGATTAATGATGTCATCACCAATGTTTTGTTGAGTAATGTTATCATGTACTGTGTGGTTTAACATACCTTTCTTGTGAATTTGCAAAGGTGTAACGGTGTGCATTGTGTGGTGTTTTTCAAAGGTGGCTAACAAGAACATACGTATCCTCTCATGACACAGGGCTGAGTACATCCCGGACACGTCTATTACAGTGCATCTGGTGTCACCATCACCCACCTTTTGGAGAAACAATACCATAGACATTTTACACCAGAAAGTGGCCCATTGAATGTTTTACCTCTGAGAGTGAGACATATGACTGTGATGGACAGTATTACTGTTAACCTACTTAATTCTCCATTACAGAGGTGTTCTATGCACTGTTTGTGTGATGGTTCTGCAGGGAGTCCTGCTCATTGCTGAGAACACACATGAACTTTCAAAGAAAGTGGAATGTTGACATGTCACGCTTGACTATTCCTAGCCATATTTGGTGGAACACTATTAACCTCACCTGTTGGATTGCACATAGTATTGTTACCTTTGGCAGTGTTCCCCCCGTGTGCAGCAGCAAATGACATGGACAGTGCAGCTGATGCATTCGAACACAGTTTTAGTATTGTTAAGTTTTGGCCCTGGGTGTGACATGCCACCCAGGATACACTCATCTTTTTCTTCCTAATCAAGCATACATCCATGTTTGCGCCATACGGCCAACGATGGAGCACTCCTATTGTCTATGTCCACCTGATTTCCACCTGCACATGCTACAGGTGTTACCTCAGCAATGATTTTGGACACACGACCATCTTAAATTAATGTGGTCAATGTGACAAGGGTGTTTATGTGCATGTGTGACATCACTGTATCATGTTGCAATGTGGATGGTGCTTTTGCATATGACGGACTATGTTTGTGAGACAAAACATGTGGACCTCAGACTTCTTTGTGGCTCCGTGTAAGATGTTTGGCCCTCATTTCCTTGTTTAGATGCTGCTTATTGTGTTTGTTGGATGTGCAGACGTGACAGTCTGCATGTATGTCAACACCTTGCATTTCCCATGTGCACAGTCCAGGCTATGCCCTGTGGTAGGGACACTCACATTGCGACATGATGCTTGTAGTGTGGCAATGTGGGTCACCGTTGCACTTCTTCAATTGTGCATTCCATGTATTATGTTATATGTGGCCAAACACTGTCTACTCTGAAAAGGTTGCAGGGCCACCTCCTTCATGGTGGTATATGTATAGGTATGAGAAGGTCGTTTAGTTTGTATTTTGTTTGTGTTCATGTGCCTGTGCTACCTGTTAGCATATACTCATTGTGATTTTGAGGAGAGTTTGTGTCTACATTGTTGCAGCTTTGATTCCTAGCTCAGCCATTATGTGAGACCTCACACATTACTTTCCCAGCGTGATTTTCACAATAAAACATTTTCTCAACATAGGCTTTTTTGGTTTGGTTGTCTCCTGTGTTGCAAGATGGATATGGTTTGAGGGACACATGATGTGTGTTGTGTCCTCAATATGCAGCGCCAACTCTCTACATGCACTCATATGTGCATTACACCTTTGCAGCATGCAGAATCAGGTAGGGGCTGGGGGTCTGCTGCCCAGTGCATTGTATGCAGTGGATGCACATTATATCTCCTGCTCTTCATTTGTGGTGAATGAATTGACTTTTCTGTGTGAGTTGGATTTATGCCCTATTAGAGGTTTTTCAATATTCCATCAGAGATGCACTCACCTTCATATTATGATGGCACTGACTACACTATCTGTGATGTGTAAACCAAATAAAGATATTTATTCCACAAACATGTGACTCTTTTGGTGATTGAGCAGGGTGAGACAAAGGCACACATTGCATTACCTGTTTATCAGTCCTGCGTCGTTGTGACCCAGAGACTGCATTGTTTTTTTGTCAATGTCATTGGATGAGGATTAACTGGTCTTTGTTCCACGGTAATGAGGGGTTACATGGCTTGACCTAGGCCACATGGGGTGCTAGTGGGAATTGATCAGTGTTTGCTTGGGTCCAAGGCCATTTTGTTACCAGTAGGTTAGTCCTTCTCTCTTTGATCACATTGACACTTGTCTGGGACCATTTGCCACACATGTACATGTGCCACCTGTGCTCACATCCTTGTACAGTGGCAGCTGTGTATCTGGCAGACATATGTAACCTCACTGGGTATTAAAGGTTGCCATACAGTGTGCTTAGTATGCTTGGCTCAGTGTGCTCAGTGTGTTACTGTGTACTCAGTGTACTGTTTCTGGGAGTGGCTACAGTCATGTGTTTATACTCTGTAGTTTTGTGTTTTTATCAGCACATGTGCTATATCCTTTGTTTTCTAATCTGCTAACTGTACCATGAGGTAACATCAGGTTCCTCACCTCTACAAACACCCTTCTCTCTCCTCAATGTACATCAAGGTGCATCCTGTGTGCTGCTTAGCCATCACATATTCTTTTTTTTCAGAGGTGTCCCACTTTAGGGTGTTTACATGGCAACACAGCAGGGGGTTTTGTTTTTCTGTGATTCAGGTGTTGTGTGTTACACCTGATTACATGTTGAACTTTCACGTGTCTTGATCCAAATTCTTAACATGATCCACATACCGTCCTCTGTTGCCCTTGTGGTATATTTTTCCCCTCTTTTGCATGCTGTATCCACTGCAGAACATTTCCTTGTGTGTGCACATGTGCACCACATCACAAATACAGACTGCAATTGTATGAGTAATTAGCAGATCTGCATGTGCATTTTCTCATGCTTACTTTTTGGTGTTTGCTTGCCCTTACAGTCAGCAGGTGGTTTGTTTAGTGGACTGCACTCTTTCTTTATGCAGTCTTTGCTAAGGAGCTCACATTGTTGGTGTGGCATGCCGGTTTAGCCATTGTGATTTGTGGTAGTGGTCATTAGTGTGCTTCCTCTGTGGTGTCTTATATTTGTATGCTTGTCCGTAAACGGTGTTTAACATTTGTTTGATCGTCATATATGTGCTGATGTGTGCTGTGAGCATATTGTACCTTCAACTGAGTTGTTACCCATCCTTCCGTACAATTTTCTGTAATGGCAACTGTGTGCCATCCTACCCTGATGTGCATTTTGATAACCCACATCCTGGCCTCCTACACATTCCAGCATTGCAGCTGTCCCTGATTGCCTCTCCTGTGTGTGCTTTGCATAGCACTTTTACTCCACAGTCATCCTGATATGTCACCTATTCTGCCATTTGAGCCTCCTCTGCTGGCCACATCTTACCATCCTCTTTCACACACAGTCATTATAGCATGGTACATTAACATCACTCTGTGCATGGCTGTAGCTAGCCAGAATATGTTTGTCCATTTTAATGGGTGCCACATGGGATGGAGATGCTTTCTGCAGTACAGCAACTGATCTTCATCCCTCTTTTACTTTTGTATTGTTTTTGTGTTTTAGCTCTGTGCAGTGCTTGTGTTACGTGTGGGTTTGCCACATACCTCCTTTGCCATTCAAACTGAGGGATGTTAGTGCTAGTGGGTAATGTTTCTGAGTTCATCTCTACATCCTTGGGGCATCTTTTGCCATGCCTTTGATTGACACAGCTTATGGGTTACGTACAATAGTGCCTTGGGAGTTGACAGCCTTTCAACATGGCCTTTGTGGGGAATGAGGTTTTCATTTCCTAGCAACGTGTGTTTATATTGTGCCTTCTGAAACACCATAACAGGTGCATTGATATCTGGCACAAGGGGGTAGTTCTTTTGAGACAGCATCACAGATTGCTGTACAGTTGCACACAGACAGTTGACATACCTCTGCCAACCTTATTCACAGGAACATTCAAACCATGGACACCCCTCCATCATTCAGTATCTCCACAGGTTGTCAGCATTCACAACAGAAGAGTATTGGCTTCTTTCCCAGAGCTTGAGTTTAATGGAGCTGTACTACTCTTATGATTTCAGTCTCCAACGGGAATAGGGCAGTTTACAAGATAAGATACACTCTAATCCCTGTTGATATCAGTCGACAGGGACTGTGTGCAGTCGCTCCTTGCTACATCAAGAATGGCTGACCCAGTTCTGCCATACCTGATTTAGCTGGGTGAGGCTACAGACAGGCCCTGCAACTGATTACCATATGAGAATAACTCTGAACCCCTGTTGATATCAGTCGCCTGCCCCTGTCTGCAGCCCCTCCCTGCCAAATCAGGTATGGCAGACCTTGGTCAGCACACAGACTTACAATTCCCATACGTTACAATGCACACTGCTGCCATCTGGGACAGTGCTCTCACCTTACCCTGCCTCATATAGCACACTTGGCTACACTTTCACCAACATTGTAGGGTGCCATGGCGGACATTGCATTTTCACATGTGCCCTCTGCATTAACCGATGGGCGACGTTCTGTTACACTGCTTTGAGAGTGTATTTGCTATCAGTTATGATTCTACAAATATACAATACGGTACTCCTAAAACAATATTACCCCTAACAGCTACTGCCTCAGCCAGCTGTCTTCATTTTGCACTGTTGGGTATTGAACCCCTGATCCCTGCAGCATTGGTTGGTGTGGTAACCATTGTGCTGCAGCTTTGCTCTCTGAGTTGCACATCAGCACGCTGCTTATGCCTTTCAGTATTAACATAACTCAGAAAACAGTAGCGCGATGCTTTCTGCCCAGCATACCACTGCCTTATGCCACTCATTATTTATCAGCCTCCTAAAGTTACACAGCAAACAGCAGTCTGCATTGGTCACTGTGGGGATCGAACCCATGATCCCTGCAGCATTGGTGGGAGTTATAACCATTGTGCTTTGGCTCTGCTCTTCTAATTTAACATCCATGCGCCACTTATGCAAGCCAGTATTACATTGCGTCAAAAACAATTGCGTGCCGCGTTATGATGTCCATTATTTATATGCCTCCTAAAATAAACATACCTCAGGCAGCTGTCTACATTGTGCACTGTGGGGGATCGGACCCTGATCTCTGCACCATTGGTAAGTGCCTTAACCATTGTGCTGTGGCTCTGTGTTTCTGTTTGCACATCAACGCCCCACTTATACCTTCCATTATGCGATTGCCGCCGTAACCGGCGTGCCGCCTTATGCCGCCCAGTAGTAATATGCCGCCAGAAAACATCAGCGCGACGCTTTATGCCGCCCAGTATTCATATGTCGCATAAAAACATCAGCGCGCCTCCTTATCCCATCCAGTATTGATGTGTGCCAAAAAACAACTCAGCGCGCTGCCTTATTCGGCCCAGTATTTCTCTGCCTCATAAACTAACACCTCAACAAGCCATTGCGCATTGTGGGGTTTCTAACCCCTGATCCCCGCACCATTGGTCAGTGCTTTACCATTGTGCTGTGGCTCTGTTCTTCTGCTTGGGGATCAGCGCGACACATATGCCTCCCGTTCGGCTCTCAGTTGCGGTAAGGTGCGGGGCGCACACGGGCGCCGCGCACCTTAGCGCATCTGTCAATCACGGCTTTTCTTCTTCAGGACGGAACGCCCACTCCTTATACGGCACACTCACTCTACCGCGGCCCGCACTTTACCGGCCTTTTAGTAAACATACCCTCAAAGAGTATTAATGAACAAATAAACCTCTTCCAAAAATGGGGAAGCTGTAAAACTAGAGGGCATAACATGAAGTTGGCAAGGAGGTAAATTGAAAGGCAATGTCAGGAAATACTTTTTCACTGAAAGGGTTGTGGATGCTTGGAATGCCCTCCTGATGGAAGTGGTGGGGGCAAATACAGTGACAGAATTCAAAATGGCATGGAAAAGACACAGTGGATCCCTTTATTGCAACAGGATAAAATCAAAATAAACTTAACTATCTCTTATATCTCAACAAACAGGGTGCCCTGCACGGAGTGGTGGGTACACCCCTAAACAAAGGCATGGGGAGGGATGACCTCACAGAGCGGCAGGAGTACCTACTCTTGCCACCTTGCTGAGCAGACTAGATTTATTTATTTATTTAACAGTTTTTATATACTGTGCTATTTATCATCAGTGCGGTTTACATTGAACATAAATTACCTAGACAGAAAACTGAAATAGGTTTACAGATAACAGGAAGCATGAACTAGGTTAGAACTGGGGAAAACTATATACATTTACACAAATTATTATTTACAATACTGGTCTTTATCTGCCGTCATTTACTATGTTACTATGTTACTACATTATCATATCTCTCCTCACTTGCAGGCTTTGCATTTTCTATTGTTTGAATATTGGATTCAGTTCAGTTTGATGACTAAAGCTGTGTATTCATTATAAACAATATCATCAACATTTCCTATTTCCTGTTGCTTTTAATCAGAACATAACACAGAAAAACCTGAAATTCTTCCCCCCCTCCCCCACCCCCCACCAATGTCGTCAAACCAGTGACACTTGTGTTGGAAAGCAGGCATCTTGCAGAAGAAACTATTATGGCTTCAGGAAGGATGGCTCTAGCCAGCCTACTTTTGACCATGTCTTGTATTTATGGTGATCTTCATTCCTGTTTCTTATTGTCCCAAAGTCTGGTCTGGGACTCTGTAGAATACCTTTCCTGGATTTTTTGCCTTGTGAATCTATTGACTCATGCTCTAAAGACTTAATCCAAAAATTTTTCTTTTGCAATTTTATTGGGTGAGAAACTATGCCTAAGTATATCAGATATTTACCAAGCTTACTCCATATCCTGGTTGCCCGATGAATAATCATCACAAAATGGACAATCAGAATCTAGAGTAGGCTTGGTAAATCTCTTATTGTATACATAGACATGGCTTCACAGACTTTCTGGCACAGGAATATGTTAGAAGAAAATGTGAAAACACTGTATTTCTGTCAAATATCGAACCTTGATGTAACCTACTCAATGTATATATATTTATTTATATATAATTATGTAGATAGTTCTCCCCAGTTCACACCCAGTTTATCTTCCCTGTTATCTGTAAACCTAGATCAGTCATGTATTGACAGGTATATCGTTGTTCAATGTAAACCGCACTGATGATGAATAGTGCGGTATATAAAAAATGTTAAATAAATAAAATAAAATAAATAAATAAATAAAAAAGTCTATGAAATAAGTCTCTAATGTAGGAATCAATCGATTCACGAGGCAAAAAATTGAAGAAGGGTATTCCAGACAAACATTGGGCTAATTATGAAACAGGAATGCATATCACCAGAAATACAAGACACATTTAAGAGCAAGTAGGCCTCCCTAGAAATATATTGGAGGTAATTTTGGAAGCCTTAATCATGCTTTGGACATCCAAAAACAGGCATAGAGACATCCAAAACAAAAATCAAAAACCCTCAAAAATGTGATGACACAAGCAAATATCAATATGAAAAGTCAAAACATCATAAGGCCCAGATCAAACTAAAAAAATTTCAACTTAAACATCTGTTTATTTTATTTTATTTTATTGTCGGATTCCACCGGCAAGAGATGGGGAGGGGAAAAACTCCCCACTCAGTGACGGTAGAAACCTTTTTTATTATTAAATCACTACCTCTAAAAATAAACTATAACTAAATCACTTATCTGACTTTGGCGAAAGGGCCACAACAACTTCCAGCAGCGACATGCATGTTTCGAGCCCAACTGGCTCTGTATCAAGCTGTTTTAGAAAAAATGTGTGTGTGTGCGCGCCCTAAACAAACGCCAAAAGACCGGGCCTTTAAAAACTCCTAAGAGAAATCTGTATGGCTAAAAAAACGCGTCAGCAAAACGTCAATGATAGACGTAAGCAAAAAAGGAGGTCCCATCAAACCAATCAGCAAAAAGAAATGGCAATAAATGGATGATATAATGAAAAACTGAAAAACTGAAAAAGTGAAAAAGTGAAAAAACCACAGGTTGACAGCTACCAACTCCACATTCAAAGCAAGCTCCACCAATCACATTCCAGGTTAAGTCCTGCTGGGGCCACAGTATTGAGTCGGAAAATCCAGCGCTGTTCCCGATGCTGTAAACGTTGCTCACGATTCCCCCCACGGGGGTCCCCCGGAATCCAGTCTATGACCCTCCAACGGAGATCCATAAAAGTATGCTGGTGTTGAAGACAGTGATCCACGATGGGAGCCGAAAGGGTCTTAGTGATTATTCGTGAAGCATGTTCCCTCAATCGAATCCGGATCGGACGGATGGTTCTGCCGATATAGGAAAGCTTGCAGGGACAGGTGATCAAATACACCACATAGGGTGTGAGGCAGGTCGAACTACCATGAAACGAAAAAGACTCCCCAGTCGCTGCATATGTCCAATGGGTTCCTGTCTCAGTATTGGCACAAAATCTACACTTTTGACAAGGCCAGTGACCTGCTGGGTGATCCAAAGGTGATGACAGCAAAGACCGTGATGAAGTTCATACCAGTCGATCCCGGATATTGCGACCCCGTGTATAAGCCAGACGTAGGGGCTTACAAAAACACCGATGTATGCTCAAAATATCCCAATGTCTTTTCAATAGGGCTGTCACCGAGGCAGTATACTGAGTAAAAGGGAGTATGCCCGTTATCTCTGTCTGATCCTCCAAATTGGAATGAGGATGAGATGCAGAATGTGATGAAGGGGGAGAGCAATCTACCCCCAAAAGCCATTCACGATGGGAATAACGAGCCCGAAGGTATGCTCGATGGATCACATTCGGGGGATAACCCCGATCTTGTAAGCGCTTCCGTAGCTCCTTGGCTTGAACTTTGAAATCTTGTAAAGAAGAGCAAAGACGCCGTAACCTCAGAAATTGACCCACAGGGAGACCCCGACGCAAAGAAAAAGGATGATGGCTATGATAGCGAAGCAGGTTGTTCCTCTGGCTAGGTTTCCGAAATAATGATGTAATCAGGCGGTCCTCATGTTTAACCACCAAAACATCCAAAAATTCCATCCTCTGGGAATCTATCTTAGAGGTGAACTGAATGTTGGGTTTAAGAGAGTTCAGCCAGCAAACAAACTGTGCTAATTCTTCCGCCGAAGACGACCAAAGGAAAAAAATGTTGTCTAAGAATCTAAGCCAAAGATGGACATGTTGAAACGCCGGGGATATATAGATAAAACGTTCCTCCATCTCTGCAAGATACAGAGTAGCAATAGACGGTGCTACAGTCGCTCCCATGGCCACTCCGTGACACTGTTGGTAAAATTGCCCCTGAAAGGTGAAATAAGGGTCAATTTCTGAGGTTACGGCGTCTTTGCTCTTCTTTACAAGATTTCAAAGTTCAAGCCAAGGAGCTACGGAAGCGCTTACAAGATCGGGGTTATCCCCCGAATGTGATCCATCGAGCATACCTTCGGGCTCGTTATTCCCATCGTGAATGGCTTTTGGGGGTAGATTGCTCTCCCCCTTCATCACATTCTGCATCTCATCCTCATTCCAATTTGGAGGATCAGACAGAGATAACGGGCATACTCCCTTTTACTCAGTATACTGCCTCGGTGACAGCCCTATTGAAAAGACATTGGGATATTTTGAGCATACATCGGTGTTTTTGTAAGCCCCTACGTCTGGCTTATACACGGGGTCGCAATATCCGGGATCGACTGGTACGAACTTCATCACGGTCTTTGCTGTCATCACCTTTGGATCACCCAGCAGGTCACTGGCCTTGTCAAAAGTGTAGATTTTGTGCCAATACTGAGACAGGAACCCATTGGACATATGCAGCGACTGGGGAGTCTTTTTCGTTTCATGGTAGTTCGACCTGCCTCACACCCTATGTGGTGTATTTGATCACCTGTCCCTGCAAGCTTTCCTATATCGGCAGAACCATCCGTCCGATCCGGATTCGATTGAGGGAACATGCTTCACGAATAATCACTAAGACCCTTTTGGCTCCCATCGTGGATCACTGTCTTCAACACCAGCATACTTTTATGGATCTCCGTTGGAGGGTCATAGACTGGATTCCGGGGGACCCCCGTGGGGGGAATCGTGAGCAACGTTTACAGCATCGGGAACAGCGCTGGATTTTCCGACTCAATACTGTGGCCCCGGCAGGACTTAACCTGGAATGTGATTGGTGGAGCTTGCTTTGAATGTGGAGTTGGTAGCTGTCAACCTGTGGTTTTTTCACTTTTTCACTTTTTCAGTTTTTCAGTTTTTCATTATATCATCCATTTATTGCCATTTCTTTTTGCTGATTGGTTTGATGGGACCTCCTTTTTTGCTTACGTCTATCATTGACGTTTTGCTGACGCGTTTTTTTAGCCATACAGATTTCTCTTAGGAGTTTTTAAAGGCCCGGTCTTTTGGCGTTTGTTTAGGGCGCGCACACACACACATTTTTTCTAAAACAGCTTGATACAGAGCCAGTTGGGCTCGAAACATGCATGTCGCTGCTGGAAGTTGTTGTGGCCCTTTCGCCAAAGTCAGATAAGTGATTTAGTTATAGTTTATTTTTAGAGGTAGTGATTTAATAATAAAAAAGGTTTCTACCGTCACTGAGTGGGGAGTTTTTCCCCTCCCCATCTCTTGCCGGTGGAATCCGACAATAAAATAAAATAAAATAAACAGATGTTTAAGTTGAAATTTTTTTAGTTTGATCTGGGCCTTATGATGTTTTGACTTTTCATATTGATAGAGACATCCAAAGCACAGAAACATCTCCAAAGCCTTTCTAAAAGCCGGGTCTGTAGACATCCCCAGCATGAGGACATCCAAGCCTGAATGGGGGCATGGTGGAGGCATGACTGGGGCATTCCTAGGAACCTGGACATCCAGAGTTAAGTATACGATTCAAACTGCTCCAGGCATAAACAGTGCTCATTTTGGCAGAAAAACATCTACAGTAGAGGGTATAAAGAAGAAAACACTCCTTCATCCCCAGTACTTAGCACAGTTTCAATGATAGTAGCAGTAGGATGTGAACCTTCACTTCCCCATTCCTAGCCCACTACCCTGTTAGACTGTATCTAGATTTCTAGGTTCTGAAATACTATTCTGGGGATGTCTATGTAGCTACTTGCAGATGTCCATATCAGGGACATCCACATTTGCAAAATCATATCTGCCCCTGCACTTGCCTGCTTTTTTTCAGACATTCTAGCTCAGATATCCCAGATTGCAGGACCGGCCCATCCATTGAGCAAGAATGTTTTTTGCACAGGGCCCCGCGTTTCAGGGGGCCCCGCGCAAAGAACATTCTGCTTTTTTCAAAATTAAATGAAAAAAAACCCGCTGGCTGCTACCGCTGCTTCTGCTGCCGCGGCAGAATGGACTGTCCCGCGGGACCCCCTCTGCCCGGCTGAATCCCTCCCTCCCTCCGTGACGGCTGAGCCTCTCCGTGCCGGCTTTGAGAGTCGCGAAGGGAGAGTGTCTCCCTCGCGTCTCTGTTAAGCCTGCAGGGGCAGATGGGAAACCCATCTGCCCCTGCAGGCTTAACAGAGACGCGAGGGAGACACTCTCCCTTCGCGACTCTCAAAGCCGGAATGGAGGGGCTCAGCCATCGTGGAGGGAGGGAGGGATTCAGCCGGGCAGAGGGGGCCCCGCCGGACAGTCCATTCTGTTGCTGCTGCGGCGGCAGCAGCAGAGGTAGAAGACAGCGTTTTTGTTTTTAAATTTAATTTTACTTGAGCCGATGGGGGGGGGGGGGTTAGGACTGGTAATGGACTATGGGGGTGTGTGCTAGGCCTGGAAATGGGCTGGGGGGTTTAAGACTGGAGGTGGGCTGATGGGGTTAGTACTGGTAATGAGCTTTGGGCTGTTGGGGGGGGGTTAGAACTGGCAATGGGCTATGGGGTGGGGTTAAGACTGGTAATGGGCTGTGGGCTGATGGGGCTGTCTGGTAATGGGCTATGGGGGGGGGGCTAGGACAGGAAATGGGCTGATGGGGAGGGGTTAGGACTTGAGGTGGGCTGATGGGGTTAGTACTGGTAATGTGCTGTGGGCTGTTGGGGGGGTAGATCTGCTAATGGGCTATGGGGGGGTTAAGACTGGTAATGGACTGTGGGCTTATGTGGGCTGTCGGGTAATGGGCTATGGGGGGGTTAGGACTGATAATGGGCTATGGGGGCTAGGACAGGAAATGGGCTGATGGGGAGGGGTTAGGACTTGAGGGGGGCTGATGGGGTTAGGACTGGTAATGGGCTGTGGGCTGTTGGGGGGGTTAGATCTGCTAATGGGCTATGGGGGGGTTAAGACTGGTAATGGACTGTGGGCTTATGGGGGCTGTCTGGTAATGGGCTATGGGGGGGTTAGGACTGATAATGGGCTATGGGGGGGCTAGGACAGGAAATGGGCTGATGGGGAGGGGTTAGGACTTGAGGTGGGCTGATGGGGTTAGGACTGGCAATGGGCTATGGGGGGCTGACTGGAAATGCGTTGATGGGGTTAGGACTGGAAGTGGGCTGATGGGGGGTTAGGACTGGTAATGGGTTATAGGGGGGGCTTAAACTGAAAATGGGGTGATAGGGGGTTAGGACTGGAAGTGGGTTGATGGGGGGGGGCTAGGACTGGTATTGGGTTGGGGGGTTGCTAGGACTGGAAATGGGCTGATGGGTGGCTAGGACTGGAAATGGGCTGATGCAGGGACTAGAAGGGAATGGATGCTGGGTGAGGCTGGAACTAGAAGGGAGCTGATGTTGGGGGAGGATTAGAATGGGATGGGGCTTGAAGAGTAAAATGGAGAAGGGAAAAATATTTTGTGTGGGAGGGATAAAAAATCTACAATTGGCCGGGTATTGGGAGAGTAAGTGGGGATTGAGGATGGAGGGGTAAAATTTGAGTGGATGAAATAGGAATGAGGAAAGAGCAAAAGGAGAAAGATTAGTATGTTAAAGCATATGTAGAGAGAGAATGGAAAAAAACTAGAAGAGAGAAGAAAGGACAAATGTACAGCAGACGATGGAGAGTTAGCAGAAGACACGAAGAAACCAGAAGAAAGTGGCTGGAGCAATTGCAGCTGAAAAAAAATGCACAAAAGGTAGAAAAATATCTCTTTATTTTGAATTTATTAATTGGAATATGTCAGCTCTGGTAAATGTGCATCATTAACGTATGCGCTGTGTTTAGTACAAGAGCAAATTAATGTATAGTTTTATTTCTACAGTGTTGTACATTCCAAGTTTGGCTTTTGGGATTCCCAGTTTAATTATTGTCTTCCTGTTTCTAAATTGTGATTACTTGTTTGGTGATGGTCTATGTTCTGCATGTGTAACTGAGCTGAGGTGTTCTGTTTATATAATTCCTATTTGACATTGCCACTTGTTCTCTTTCCCCAGTAGGTCATGTATTCTTGTTCTCTGAAATGTATTGGTTTAATATTTGAAGTGTTGCCTTTTGATTGGTAGAGTATGGTGCTTTGTGAGTCCTGGTAGTGCTGTTAGGATACGGCGGGTTTTCTATGGGTTCTAAATGGGCAGTATTTGTAGTAGTTCCTAATGTGTCTGGCAGTTGGCACTGGATTATAGTAATGTAGAAATCTTTTAGTCTTTCTTTATCCATACATTCATTAAGAGGCACGTTTACTAAAAGTTAGTATATGGTAACATTATGCAAATATTTATGCAAATGAGGCCCCTTATGCAAATGAGGCCCCGCAGCGAGTCTCCGCGCATGGCCCCGCACCCCCCTTGGGCCGCCCCTGCCAGATTGCACTTTGATGTCCCTTCTAAAATCTCCCTCAATAGCTCTTCCTGGAAGATGGCTGGCCTTTCAACCCAAGACTCATTGGTGAAAGGCCAGTCCATGATGATAATTGTGAAAAAATAGAACTGTTGACATGGGATGGGGGGGGACCCTTTGGATTTTTGTATTTGCCTGAAATTTCTAGCAATTTTTCAACTATGTTTTTTGTTTGTGTAGCTACTCTGCATTTTTATCACCCCCACCCAGCCTCATTGCTCTGAAATTAATTAAAAACAAAAACAAAATGATACAAAATAAAAATGTATTAAAACAACTAAACAAACCTGCAAACATAGAGAATTTAAAAAGATGATTTTTTTTTGCATGCACACCCCTATTGATGACTTTGATTTTTAAAGTTTTGAAAATGGGCATTGAGCTCCTTTTGTCCACTCTGGGAATCTTATCATTCCATAGGTAGACTTAGGGGCCCTTTTACTAAAGAGTGCTGTGGTGTTGCACCAAATATGCCTATAAAGCATGAATCCATGGTGTGTTAGGGCAACACCACAGCATTAACTGCTGGGAACATGGAAAGTACGTTTCTGGCAGTTACCGTAGTGTATGTGGTTCTGTCATGGCACTACAATAGCATGGGTGCACACTCTGCCAGCTATGAATGTGGCAGTGAGTGTACCCACACTATTAGCCTGGGTATACTGTCTGCATGGTGCTTGCTCCACCCACTCTCCATCCCTACCCCTCCCACTTGCAACCCTAATGTGCCACGGACAGTTAGTACCAAAGTCTGGCAGTGCTGTTATAGCCTGTGCTAGTTGTAAACACATGTCCAGTATTTGCTTTTAGCATGCGCCACACCTGCACTGACAGTGCCCTTTAGTAAAAGACCCCTAAGATCACAGGGAAGTGGACAATTGCTGTGTCCATTAATTTCTCATAATGGGTTTGATTATTAAATTGCATTCGATAAGTTTCCGGCCCTTTAGTCTTGAATCAAACTTACAGTTCAGCTCAGTTCAGAACATTAGATAATGTAGATTTCTGGAAGAAGTTAAAAGTGTTTTATTTAAGTCAGCATTGTTGTAAGATAGGGTAATCATGTTTGATAGGAATAGATATTTCATTTCAGATAAGATATCCATTTTAGTCAATTTTAGTTATTTTATGTTATTGATTTATTTTATGTATTTTATATTTTTAGTGAATGTAATTTGACTTTATATTTAATAATAATATTTCCTATGCTTAGTTGGAAACCACAGAGAATATTTAAGATCTGTGGTACACAAGAGCTGTAAATAAATAAATATGTCTCTGAAGGGAACAGAAACTTAGGGCCTAGTTACAGGTTTTAACACCAGCTATAATGGCACATTAAAAATGTTAGCATGCCCTAACTGCTGTGTTAGACACCTAACATGGATGACCCATATCAGAAGATAGCTGCATTTTCGGATCATTTTATTTTTCCAACTGAGTGGTGTGCTCTTTTCACCACTTCCTCTTGTTTTTTCTTAAATCCTTTTCCAGGATTTAATTTCCATTTTCTGTATCTTCCCACTACATTTATTCTTCCCTTCCACCTTCCATCCCTACATCTTCCTCTGACATTGATCCTTCTTTTTCATCTCTCTTTGCATTTATATCCTGCCTTGTTATCTACTTATAGTTAGATTTCTGTTTGACGTGTTCCTCTTCCAGTCTTCAGTCTCCTTTTCACCATTAAGCTATTTACCATCTTTCTGTGTACTACTCTTACTTCCCTAGTCCTTCCATTCTCCACCTCTGTTCCATTTCTTGCTCTGTTCCCTATTCCCCTCCTGTCTTTCACCCACCTTCTAGTCCTCCATTTCTACCCTCGGCACTTTTATTCCCTCCAATCTCATCTACTTTCCTCTGTCTCTGATCCCCTTACAGGTCCCAGATCCTTTCCTGCCACTCATTCCCTCTCAGGGCTGGCCCATCCACTAGGCAGGCTAGGCAGTCACCTAGGGCAGCAGACTTTGGTGGGTGGCTTTTGTGCCTGCGGCAGGCCATGTGTTTTGGCACCCATGGCCTGTCACTTCTGACCCCCCTCAAATGCAACTTCTCAGCATCAACATACAGCCCCGTTTTTTCCGCCACCAGCTCCAGCATCAGCCCCAGCCTCATCCCTCAACCCCCAGCCCCAGCTCCTATGTGCCACAGCATCTGCATTATAAGCACAGCAGCAGGAGCACTCCTTTAGCTATGCTCTTTGTCTGCCATGAGCCACAAATCTGGATTCAAATGCAAGATGTATTTCCTTGTGTTTGAAACTGGCTGCAAGGCCCATGACAGAAGAAGAGCACAGTACTAGGAGTGAAGCAACATGCTAGTGCTGTTGTGAAGGGATGAGCCTGTGAGGGAGAGTACTGGTACACGTAAAGCTTGTGTGCCCTGAGCCAGTGCCACATTTGCTCACCCTTTAAGCCGGCCCTGATTCTTTTACATCACTTGGGATTGGAAAACACATGTAAAACATCCCTTTTCTGTGTTCCATGATATTGTTTCATGTAATCATTTTAATAATCCACACTGATCCGGATTTACCCTTTTCTCATATCAGAAACATTGCAACCCAAGAGCAGCAAGAGAAAGCATAAGAATTTGTTTATTGCTTTTCTGTTTTCTCGTTCTCGCCTCACCTCCTGCCTAGATAATGTAGTTACTCATATCGCTTTTTCAGGCTGTGAAAGATACTCTAATACAGTGGACTACATGAACAATCAAGTCTGCCATCTATAAATCAGCAGTACTCTAGGACTCGTCCTTAGAAATTTCCGTCTGAAGTTAACAAAAAAAAAATCTAAATTAGATTTCTTTCATTTCAGAGTCTAAAATAAGTGTTTATAGGATAGTGTTATTATTATCCCAGTGCTGTGATTAGATCACCGTTTGATAATTTTCCATTGAGATATGCCCAATGTTGGCAAGTGCAGAATGCAGTCAGCTAAGATGCAATTATGTACGAAAATTGATCTTGACTTGTTTTCCAGAGAATGGAACTTATGTACGGCTGATCTGGTAACATCTAATGATTTAGTTGCCATGGTTGATACATAGCATGAAACACTGAATTGTGTCTTGAATGAGGTTGTATCATTGAGAATGCATATGAATAAATGGTCCCATAATATCCCATGGTTTTCTTTTGAGTTAGTAAAGCCTAAGGGAATTGTTCATTGTGCTGGGTGTACATTGAGAATATCTAGGGCAGAAAAAGGATAGGCTGGTTATGAGGTAGATGTGAAAGCTTATAATGACAAAGTCCTTGATGCAAAAAACCCCCCAACAATTTTACAGCTAGAATTTGGAAATCAATGAATTATCCTATGATTTTATTTTCCACAGTACACTTATTCACTGCTATACCACAGAAATCCGTTCAGCCATCTACAGTGGGAACTCAGGAACTGGCTATTTACAGTAGATGAGAAAACTGGTATGTATTGGATTTGTTCATTTTAGACTGGGTGTTCGTACATTATGAGGCACATTCCAGATGGGACGTCCTAGTGCAATCTGGGACATCAAAGCCAGAACGTCTGAAAAGAAAGGCAGGCATATCCAAGTTCAGGTACAATTCCAGAAACATGGACATGCCCAATATATACATGCATCAAATGTCTATATAGACATCTTCAGGAGAGCATTTCAGAACCAAAATGTCTAATAGCATAATGGTTAGAGTAGTGGCTTACGAGCTAGACCGGCAGGGTTCAAAACCCAGTGTAGGACTTTGCAATCTAGGAGGATGTAGTAAAGGCTGTTAGTGTAGCTGGGTTTAAAAAAAGGTTTGGACAAGTTCCTGGAGGAAAGGTCCATAAACCATTATTAAGAAGTGACCGAAGATATCAATGCTTGACCCAGTACAAGCATTGTGGAACTTGTGTCTCTTGGGAAAAACTCCTAGGTACATATGACCTAGATTGGCCAATGTTGGAAACAGAATACTGGGCTTGATGGACCTTGGTCTGACCCAGTATGGCATATCTTATGTTCTAAAGCTAGTCACTCAATTCTCCATCTTCTCTACACTCTCTGGATGTTTTAAGGTGAAAGTAAACACTTTCCTGATATCTATATGTGCCTGGAGCAGGAATAAACATACAGATGGCTCTGCTGCTTCTGGGATCAAACGGGGATGTGTAAGTCCATTGTCCCTCCCCAGACATGCCTTTGCCACACCCCTGTGCCCACTTGACAGTCCCTGTACATAAGAACATAAGATATGCCATACTGGGTCATACTGGAGGCATCTGCAAATGGCATTTGAGGAATGATTAAGGATGTATGTCCATGACTTGACATCTATGTGCATGTCTGCAGACATCCAAATCATGACTAAACCTTTCTGAATGATCCTCTATGAGGCCAATTCTGATCAGGGCACATCCAGGATGTCCAAAATCTGGATGGGCCGGATTTGCATCCGATTCTGCAATCACTGGAGGTATACATTCCCATGGTTGCAGAATCGGGGCACTTGGATGGGCCCCGATTCAGACACGCAGAACATCCACTGACTCCCTTAGCTATCCCTTCCTATGTTCCTGCATGGAGCCCCAGTGCCATGGCATCTCATCATCATAGCACTGGGATGCCATGCAGGGGTGCCGATGGCATTGACACAGCCCTCTCCCCCACTGCCTGAGACTTGGCAGGAGATGCCATGGCCTGGTTTGGGTGGCGGGCACTTACTTGACACTGTGCCATCGGTTGGGGGGGGGGGGTGCCCTGCCCTGTCCTGATCTCTGCAATTCCTTGGACTTACTCCACCTCAAAGGTGGAATAAGTCCAATGTCATCTTTGGCCTGCTGGATGTACAGGGCGGTGACCTTAATCAGCCCTGTAAATCCAGGGTCATGGGCCTGCCTCTGCCCTGCCCACTCTCTACCTCTGCAACTCCTCCTCCCGCCCCTTCCAGTGCTCCCCGCACAGCAGCTCTGTGTGAGGGGAGACAGGCATGCAAAATATGCTCCCGGTGAATGCCCGCACCTATACTGTATTTTTCAAGAACGCACATAAATCATATTATTTCATAATCCCACATGTCACCTAAACTTCACCTATGTGGACACTCCCTGGCAAAGTATGCACCTTCAAACAATGAGTATAGTCTTATGCTGGTTGTTGGAATTTTATAAGAGGTCATTAATTTGCATATATGGTGACACACGTGCTTTAATGACTAAAATAACCCCCAGTTGACCCATAAAAATACATGCCTCATTATAAAATTATCCTCTATGGGCTTAAGGGCAATAATGACATCACTGTTATGCAATATCGTAGATGTATCTTTGCAAAAATATGCTATCACCTTTAAAATCAGCATGTTTGTCCTGTTTTGAAGAATTCTCAGAACAGGAGTTATCGAATTGACTGTTTTAAAGTATCTCCATTTTAGGTAAACTGCATATATGGTTTCTTGCCAGTTGTTTAGTGTTATCGAGTCAATGTTAACTCATGGAGACCCTGTGGATAATCGTCCTAAACTGAGTTTGTTCTTCAGTTAGGTGGTAAATTGTTGATTGAATGACATCCATACTGTCGCTGTTGTTGTATCAATCCTTTTTTGTGTTGACCTTCAACTTTGCTAAGCATGATGTTTTTCTCTAACAATATTTCTCTTTACACGATTTGTCCAAAGTATAAAGATAAAGTGGAATGTTTACTAAACCGTCTTAATTTACCAGCGCTAGTTGCAGCGATAATGTGAAGAATGCCATATAAGGAGTGGGCGTTCAGGCGGCAAGGTAGCAAGACTCTGTATCACGCGATAGTGGGCGCCGTGGCACGTTAACGTGCGTTAACCCTAAGTTCATGCCAGCACAGTGTTAGAAGCTAGAATGATGTAGCCCACTGGTTACTGCAATGACTGTGGAGGCAAAGGTCATGGGTTTGATCCCACAGTGGTGTCATGTAAAGAGGCATTTCCCTTCTTTAATTTAAATCTGTGCTGCCCGCAAAAACACCCTCACAGTGCCGTAACATAAGGTGCTGCATAAGGTGCCCTATAAGGCACTCCATAGGGCACCCTAAAAAGTGCCCTGTCTGCCAAGGCACCTTCTAATGTGCCCCATAGGGCACTTGATAGGGCACCTTATGAGGCACCATAAGGTTACAGCACTGTGAGGGTGCATTTTGCTGGCAGCACTGATTTAAATTAAAAGGAAAAGCCGCAGACAGCCTTATTAAATCACACCACTGTGGTATCAAACCCATGACCTCTGCCTCCACAGTCATTGAAGTAACCAGTGAGCTACATTTCTATAGCTACTAACACACCGCTGGCTGGCTACAGAAAGACTGTAGGTCACCACACAAACTGTCTGCTGTGGTTACCAGGATAGGGTAAACCCACCCATACCCATGATGCACTGCACATGCAGATCAGCAGTCTACAGCTGATCACAAGATGGGGTATGCACCCCCACAGCACCTCGGCCTGGTAGGGGGAACTGACCTGCGTGTTACTGGCACAGAGTAGCTACAGACCATGACATTATGTGGGTCCTGTGCTCACCATGAGGGCAAGGTGGGGTGCCCAGCACCAGGTCCGCAGCACCTGGCTTGGCTGAGATAGGCTATGCTGCAGGTCCCCATCAGTGCCAGTGTGTGATAGGTCATCGTTGCAGACAAACCTAGGATACACCTGCGTCCATCTGTATTTCCCATTCACGTCTAGCCCTTGTGGACTATGATGCACCCAGAATAGTGCATATCCTGTGTGGGTGCCATGGTCACATGTTATAGGTGAAGGGGGGGGGGCTGTTTGGACCCAAAAGCGGATTATGTAGCACCACCCAACCCTCCTCTGTGGCTCAGGGTGGGGGACAGGATCTCCCACCAACAGATCCACATTCTACATCTCTGAAATGGTGGCAGTAGAGGGGACCATCAACCCCAGTCCCGCTGGGGAATAGGCACCCTACAGGGCAGTCAATGCAGATTTGTATGCATCACATAGGGCACTGGCAGACAGGCAGTAGTCCTGGAAAAGCTCAGCTGCCCCCCACCACTATCTGACATTCACCAGCAGAGGGCACAGTCATTCTCCATCCTGCAAGGTGTTCCAGCCATACACATGCTAACTGCAGACAGTCTGCTAGCTAGTACATAGTGCATGTTCCTGGAGGAACTGCATGCACCCAAAAATGGGATGTGAGCACACACACCTGGCAGGTATGTCAGGGATTGGACCCCAGAAAAAGGAACCCATAAATATCACTTGAGGAAAATACTGTATAACACTATGGGGGAACCTAGCCATGCCATGGCTACTGCTCAGTCAGGGTGAGAGTGACCTCCCAGCATGACATGCTGTGGCCACCTTGTCTGTGCAGGTGGTGCCCTATGCCCTGTGCAAATGCATCCTGCCCAAGCCACCCTGTCCGGGCCATACCCCCAGTACCGTGCTCCTTATTATGCACATTGGCAGGCCAACACTGGAAACAGTGCAAGCAGTGTGGGCTCAGTAAGGTGTAGGCAGCCACAACACACTGTATAGACATACCCACACTCCCACACCTATGCCAGCATTGTGCAAATATAGAGGTTTGTGGCAGCCCTGGCCGCCACACCAGTCCTGGGCACAGTGCGGGCATTGCTATGGTACACAATACTGTTGGGGTCACTCCCCGGGGTGCTAAAACTGTCAGAAGCAAACACTGAAACACACTCCACAGATATCAGAAAGGTTGCTATGATGAATCTCTGTCGACAAATCGTGTTTAACCTAGAACTTGTTATCCGACATTAATCATAGCAACAGAATGATATATGTGGAAGGTGTCCCCAAGTTTAGGGTGGCATTGCTAAGGTATGCAGGTGCCAGTATTGGGAGATGCTGCTCCGTGCAGGACCCAACAGCCTGACTCTCCATGAGGCTTTGGATAGTGGAGCCTGTGGGTGTGGGTGTTTGTGCCCCTCTTGGCCATCACTCTAGGGCAGAGGTTCCCAACTCCAGTCCTGGTGGGCAAACACTGTTGAGGTTTTCATGCAATCCCTAATGAATATTGTCACAGCCCCTCCTGGTGGCAGCGTGCTGAAGGGTCATGGTGGACATTTATTGTTTGTTGAAGCCGGGAACTCTAACTTAGACCAGGTGCGTTATGGTCCTTGTAGTTCCCTTCTTTATAAAGAATAGTTGTGTGAGCCTTGTGCTGGGTTAAATATAAGGTTTTATTCCCTTGATGCGCTAAGGTTCTCCAAGAAGACAACAGAATTCACCTTGATTCAGGGTTTCTACCAAAGTATTTACAAAGTCAAAACTGTTATAAGAGCTTCACAGTCTTTTCCATTCAAGCAGGATTTTTCAATATAAACAGGTTAAATAAACACAAAAAACTTCTTCTTTTCATCTCAACAAAGCAATGACATTTTAGAGCATGTCTTATGCTATGACTCTGTGAGAGATTCTATACTCTCAGCTACACAGAGAGTACAGTCCATAGGATATTCAGGTAGCAATGGTTCTGGTTCTGCAAGGTCTGTTTGCATATCCTCTTGCTCAGATATGGTGTCTGCTAAGCCTGAGCTTTCCCTAGGCAAAACTGGCTGTACTTCAGTAGTTCTCTCCAAGACTTTCCAGCCTGGCTGGACCTGGTCTGGCAAACAATTAATATGGCTTTTATCTAGGACCTTCTGCACAGGTTTCCAAAGATTTCCCCAGCTTTGTTTCTCATATCTAAGGCTCTCTGGTTTACAAGCCTTTCTAGGACCTGGCACACATTCAGGAAAGGAGATGTGAATGTATCTTTGTTCTCTGAGACTGCGTTGCTGGTATTCCTTCTACCAGGCACTCTTCTGCTTACACTGTCTTCCCTGGAGACTTCTTTCTGGAGCTTTTCAGCATAGGCTTGTCCTTCCTGGAAGTTGTCCCTTCCTTGTAAGGACTGCAAGCTTAACTGCCTTTCCTTCCGTAGTTGGAGCTTTCCCCTTTCTCTCTCCTTAGTAGCAGGGGTTTCTGTTGCTCTCTGTATTTGTGGTGCTCTCTGCTCCTATGGTCGTCTCTCTATTCATGGTCCTCTCTGTATTGGTGGTCCTCTCCGTATTGGTGGTCCTCCCTCTATTCTCCTGATGGAGCACTGCTTATAAAGCCATTTCTCTAGTGAGCTTTCTGGCCCTCTACTCAGGTGTGTTTGATTAGCTATTGCATCATTACAATCTGGGTGTGTCAGCCTACCTTCTGCAGCCTCATGTCTACTCCCTCTAACTGAACTTCTTGGTAACTGCATTCTCTGTAAATCAGTTTCTTTAAAAGAAACTGAGTTTTCTCCTAACTCCATAGCTTCAGTAGTGTCATCTTCATCACAATATGCATGAGATACATTTGCATACAGTGGGGCGGTGCATACAAATGCAGCACAGGCATATTTATTAGGGACAGCATGAAACCTGAATGGTGTTTGGCCCTCCAGGACTGCAGTTGGGAAACTCTGCTCTAGGGATTGCACATGTTTATGGTGTCTGTGTTCTGTAGGGTAAAATATAGGCATTTATGGTGTGTTTCTTTTATCTGCAATGGTTTAGTAATGGGTAAAATATAGGGACATGGTTTGCAGGAGGCACATCTGGGACTTGAACTTGTGACCCTCTGTGTGCTGTGCTGTGCACCAAACTGTTGCCACAGGGGCAGATAATTCCCTGGGGATACCATGACTGTTCGTCAGACAGACCTTGTCTGTTGCAGTGCACAGCACCCACCTAAACGGGGATTGGCCATGGTTTGCTGTGGGCAGATGCCACTGCCCCTTCCGCCACCAGCACCCCTCTGCCACCATGCTTACATGCCCTTGTGCCAGTGGTGCCGGTGGTGCTGGTGGTATGCGGTCCCAGGCCATCCAGTGTGATGGTAGGCGGCTGCCTATGGTGCGTGATATGGGGTAGGGGTGCCTGCACAGACATCCACGCTTCCCCCCGGCACTGCCTGCCAATGTTATGTGCCCTTTGGGGTACTTGCTGGGTACTGTCCCCTGGGACACTGTGGGACACGCACTCGTGGCCATGTTTGCCCTTGGTCATTTGCTGTCCTGCTGGTTTTCCGCTTCTACATTCCCATGTGTCACCTAGGCATCTGCCTGGTCCACCCTGTGCCCCAGCTGCCCCACTGCATGTCCCGCCTGCAGCCCCTTGTACCCCATTTGCAGCCTCACCGTAGTGCCCTCTCATACTTGGGCACTGTGATGTTGCTGCACATGTATCACTACTATCACATTTTTTCGGTTTCCTTGCCTGTGCTGCACATTGCTGACTGAAATGGTCTCTCTCCCCTGCAAATGTGCCTCTAGCGCGAGGTTTTCACTGGCGCTAATTTTCAGCCCTTCATTTCATGGCACTAGTGTGCATGGGGCCTCTCCCCGCCCACTCTCCACCCATTGACCCCTTTTCTCTGCCCCGGGGAGCCTTACTCCGCCCTCTGGGAAGCCTTACTTTACCCTCTGTGCACCTGAACGCCGCCGCAGACATTATCGCACGATACTTGACGTTTTTACACAGTAATGCGCCATTATCGCGTGATAACGTCACGTATCACGTGATAACATCGCAGCTGCGACATCAGCGCCTTTTAGTAAACATACCCCAAAGTCTTGTCATTTGAGCTTCTAAAGAAAGCTTAGGTTTAATTTCCTCTACTACCAACTGATTTGTTCTTTGGGAAGTCCGTGGTATATACTTTATTCCTTGGCAGCACCATAATTTAAAGGCATCGATATTCACTGTGTCTTTCCTCTTCACTGTCCAACTTTTGCATTCATAAGTGTTACTGAAAATACCATGGTCCTTCATAGCCATTCTATCAAGAGCTTAAATAGGTGTTTTTCCTTACCCTTTCTCTATTAACCAGGATATCCCAGAGACCTGTACCTTCCTTAAATATAGCCCAACATTGCCCAACCACTTTAACACCAATATTCCCCCCCCCCTCCATTTCCCCTCCACAGAGGACACACGTACACCAATTCTGGATCAACCTTGGTCACAGCTTTATTATCCATATATAAACACCTGCCCACAACACGGGTCCCATATTTATAAACAACTCCAACATAACCCCTCCTCCCAGCCAATCTTTGGGCTGGGGGGAGGGGTTATGTTGGAGTTGTTTATAAATATGGGATCCTCTTCGGCCCAGGCAGACATCCCAGGAGGGAGAGAGATTCCCGCCGAGCCGGGCTGCCTCTGCACGCTCCTGCTGCCCAATCGGGGCAGCCGACACCATTTAAAAGGAGTGCGAGGCCTACTGATCCTCCTCTTCAGCCCAGGCAGACATCCCAGGAGGGAGAGAGATTCCCGCCAAGCCGGGCTGCCTCTGCACGCTCCTGCTGCCCAATCGGGGCAGCCGACACCATTTAAAAAGGAGCGCGAATTGGCGCACCCGCGCCTGTCGGGCCTCGCCAGAGGGCCCTTTGGCGTGGCCCTTAGACGGGAGCCCGTAAGACGAGAGCCTGTAAGAGAGCCGCACACCAAACAGCCAAGCACAAAAACCGAAGAATCATCAGACAGAGCTCCGCACCCAAGATCGAGCTCACCCTATCCAGCCGTCACAGAGCACCAAGCTAAGACCCTGTAAGAACAACTAAATAATATAGATAGAACTTGGAAGATACCCAGCTCTGAACAGACTACCACCAGGATTCCCAGTAAATAGTTTTGAACTCGATGAGACTCTCAAAAAGCAGGACACAACCATATCCAGCTCCAATTCCACACAGGTATTTACTACTGTCTTAAATTGTTGTATAAACTATTATTAATAATTCTAAATTGCTTCTCACTTGAGAACTAACAAATTATGTACAACCATAATTAACATAAATGGTAATTTTAATTAAGGAGTTAATTTCAAATGCAACATTGTTTACTGAAAATTATATATCATCTAATTTGCAAAGAGTAGTAACAACTTTGAATCCTTCAATAGATACAGTTTGACTACAAGTAACCCATAAAATAGCATTGACCAATTACTGCTACAAAGTTTATACAAAGTATCAATCCCAATCTCTTAACCTCTCAACACTAACTGCTACACAATACACCAAAATTAAAACATGGAATTCCTTAAGATACTTCTAATCTCTTTACTATGTGTTTTCCTGTATACAAAAACATCTTCAGTATACCTCTATACATATCCTATATATGCATCCCCAAGCTATACTCATGTTTATCAATTAGCACAATGTACTCACTTGCCACTAAATAAGAACAAATCTATGACACACCAACATAACCCCAAAACAATGAAACCACACTCAAGACTAATCACAAATAAAACTACCCATATGACTCCACCCAATAAACCTAACACACTAATTCCCCAAACATGCATATTAATAAATACAAGGTCCATCAAAAACAAAACACACATTATACAGGACCTAATCATTGACAAGAAACCAGATATTTTATGCATCACGGAAACATGGTTGTCCGAAACTGATACTGCCCACCTCAACATACTAAGTGCTCCAGGATACAATATATTTAACTGCCCTCGTACTAATAGAAGAGGTGGAGGAGTGTTAATTATTGCAAGAGACGGGCTAACACTATCTTACAGTGCTCAAAATCATTGGAAGGAATAGACATACTCAAGGTGGAGAATAAAACCTTTGCTATCTCCCTCATTTACAGACCGCCCTCTACAAAACATGAAACCCTAGCAACAGCACTTGAAACTATATGTGAGACCTCAATAAAAAATACCAAATGATATTGGGGGATTTAAACCTTGCATCACTTACCAATACACACATTACCACATTCATCGAAGCCATGGATCAAATGGGTTACCAGCAAATAGTCAAAACACCTACGCATAACAAGGGAAATGTTCTAGATATGGTATTCCTTCCCAAAAAACACTCAAACAACTTAGTAACAACCTCATCACCAAAAATAATGCATGTGCCTTGGTCAGACCATCACTTAATACAATTCACATTTGACATGCCAGAACAGTCATCTAACTTACAAGCTAATACTAATGCACAAAAAAGCTTGTTTAAAACGCTAGATAAAGAAATGCTAATAAAATCAATATTTACCCATGTAAACACAGAAACATCAAACCTAGATGTTTTAATCAAACAATGGAACACTGGAATAGAAACAGTATCTAAACAACCACCCAAAACCACAACCAAAGAATGTAACAAACTAAGGAAAAGAACTGAACCATGGTACACATCAGACATAGCCAAAACAAAGAAGGATCTTAGAAGAATAGAAAAAAAATGGAGATCTAAGAAATCAATAGAGATCAAAGAACAATACATGATATTACTCAAATCCTATAAAGAAATAATAAACTCAGCAAAAAAGAATTACCACATAAAAAAACTAAACAATGCGTTAAATAGGCCAAGAGAATTATTTGGGCTTGTAAAATCCCTTACAAAACCCCCAAGGGAAGCCAATACAAAATATCCGATAAATGCACAAATACTTGCAGACCACTACGCTAAAAAACTAAACCCTAAGGAAGAAACAATCACCCATAAAATTGAAATCAATACATCTCAAAAGGTAATACAAAATATTAATTCCATAACATGGAAAGACTTTCACATAATAGATAGTAAACAATTAACGAACACGATTACAAACATAAACACTACGACATCCCCACTAGACCCTTGTCCAGTTAACTGGATCAAGACTACAAAAACAGAAATTGCACCCATAATACTAAACATAGTAAATCAATCACTAATACAAGGAACCATGCCAACCGAACTAAAATGATCCCTTATACGCCCTATACTAAAAAACAAATCCCTAAACAAAGCAGACCCATCTGCTTACAGACCAATATCAAGTATACCTTTTATAGCCAAAATCATTGAAAAAACCGTACAATAACAATTACAAGATCATATAGATATCACAAACGCGCTCGATTATCATCAATATGGTTTTCGACAATCACACGGAGTAGAAACACTCCTACTTGTCCTATTTGATAAACTATATAGAGGTATAGAAAACTGCAAGAAAATGTTCGTCTTAATATTCATTGACATAACTGCAGCTTTTGATTCAGTGAATCATAAGACTCTTTTAACAAGATTGGAATCAATAGGAATAATGGGAACTCCATTAAAATGGTTCTCCTCCTATATATCTAATAGGTTACAACAAGTACACTTTGACCAAAACCTATCCAATACCTTCCCACAGACACAAGGTATTCCTCGGGGCTCGGCACTATCTGCAATGTTATTTAACCTATACCTAAGGCCTATCTGCATGATATTCCAAAAATACAAAATTGACTATCATCTATATGCAGATGACATAATGCTTTATACCCAACTAGATATTGACAACCCAGATTACAGCCATATTGAAGCATGTCTCAAAGAAACACAACAATGGCTCCAAAGTAACAGCATGAATATCAATCATAAAAAAACAGAAATAATGTTTATATCTAAAAACCAGGAATTTATACATCCCTCAACAATCACTCTAAATAACACAGCTTACAACATTAAAAAAGAGCTAAAATACCTAGGTGTCACCCTTGATACAACACTTAACATGGAAACCCATCTGAGACTCTTAAATAGAACGATTTTCTACAAACTAAGAACCTTGCAGCCTTTACGCACCATTATAGAATTCCCAGACTTTAGATCAATAATACAAACACTCATCACTCCACATTTGGACTATTGTAATGGCATCTTACAAGGTCTCCCTAAAAAAACAACCAACATGCTCCAGATGGCCCAAAATGTAACAGCGCGAATCCTAATGAATGTACCACTCTCGGATCACATCACACCCATACTAAGAGAACTTCACTGGCTCCCCATAGAAATGCGCATAAGATACAAAATAATAATTACAACATTCAAGTTAATACACAATATCACCCCATCATACCTTGCCACACTCATTAAAACTCAACCTCTTGATAGAAAAAGACGGACACACAATTTAAATACACTACAAATTCCACCTTCCATCTGCAAAGTAAAAATGAACACCAACAATCGAGCCTTCACATACTTAGCACCCACACAATGGAACAAACTCCTTAAGAGCTAACAAGGATCTCCTATCATTCCGGAAAAACCTTAAAACACACCTTTTTCAAGAATACTACAATCAGTCTGAAATAACATAAAGCAAAAAAAAAAAAAAAAAAAAAATTCCACATAAAACAAATTTGATGAAGTGTAGCACATCCATTATTATATGAAAATTACAAATCACCATTGAACTAACTGTAAATCCTATATGTATGTAATTTCATTTACCTTATCAACTCAAATACATTGTATATAGTTTTTAATCATATATATATCATCATATGTATTCCCTTTATGTAAATAGTTTTGAGTTACGAACTTAATGTTACCTTTTCTACATGTTCAATGCACCCTACTATTGTTTTATGTAACCTGCTAATTTTTGTTTTATATAAACTGCCAATTTTGCAGAATTTAAATGTTTAATGTAAACCGCTGCTGATCACTGGAAGGAGCGGTATAGAAGTGAGTTCAAATAAATAAATAAATAAATAAATCCGGATGATGTCCCCCACCTGCCATATTATTAGCAAGGTGGTGCATCAACCTCCCCTCTACCCCGCCACCTGCCTTGCCATGTTAGTAGCAAAGGCCGGCCCCCACTACCATATACCAGTCCAAGACCCCCAACCGAGATGTCTCGCCCCACCCTGGGGAGCCCTTCGCCCCCCCAATGCGCCTTAATCTATTTAAGCCCCGCCGTCTCGGCGAGGGCTGGCTTTATACCCCGCCCCCAGCTGCAACAACTCTTCGTACAAAACCACAAGACAGGGAGGGTGGGATGGACTTGCTGCCGCTGCCCGCTGAAACAGCCAGAGAGAGACTCTCCACGGTTCCCAGCAGGCCCCGCTGGCCCCGCCCACCACAGCACCGCCAATGAAATTGCCCCATGCTGCCGACGTGGGGCGATTTCAAACGACACCACGCTCTCCTCACAGCCCCCCCAACCAGCATGGGCCGGGCCCCAGGAACCCGGTTAGTGGCAGCCTCGGGACCCGGCCCTGCGGCCTTGATCATTTTTGTTTGATATCTTACTTTACTTTTATTATGGTTATGGTATTTCATTTTCCTTGTCTTATTTATTTATTTATTTATTTATTTTATTTTATTTATTTGAGCACATTTTTATACCGCTCCTTCCAGTGATCAGCAGCGGTTTACATTTAACAATTAACTCTGCATAGTTTAGCAGTTACATAAAACGGTAAGAAGATAACATTTGAACATTGAAGGGTAACATTGATTTAAGATAATTCAAAAATAATTCAAAAACTATTTACATAATGAAGAGAACATGTTAGCATACATGTTATATATTTAACTATATACAGTGTTTGTGAACTAAAGTACATGTAAATAGATTTACTTAGTTCTTCGTGGATTTGAGGTTTCAAAAATGGTAACAGTGGGTTGACTTTCATCAAGTTGTTTTCATCACAGAATTACTCTAGGTTATTTCTGTCTGATTGAAGTATTCTTGAAATAAATGTGTTTTGAGACTTTTATGGAATGATGTGAGATCTTTGTTAGCTCTTAAGGTGTCTGGGAGTCTGTTCCATTGTGTTGGAGCAGTGTATGTGAATGCTCTATTACTAGTGAATGCTTTTGCTTTGCAAATGGAGAGGGGAGTTTGTAGTGGATTTAGGTTGTGAGTACGTCTTTTCCTGTTAGTGGGTTGTGGTTTTATGAGTGTGGCAAGGTATGATGGGGCAATTTTGTGTATTAACTTGAATGTTGTAAATATTGTTTTGTATCTTATGCGTGCTTGTATAGGTAGCCAGTGAAATTCTCTTAGGATAGGTGTGATGTGATCTGAGAAAGATACATTCATTAGGATTCGGGCTGTTACATTCTGTGTCATCTGTAGTATGTTTGTTGTTTTTTTGGGAAGGCCTTGTAGTATACCATTGCAATAATCCAGATGTGGTGTTATGATTGCTCATTGCAACAACGTCTGAGCGGTTTACAAAATACATAAAGGGTTGCTCAGAAACTGACATGGAATTTGCAGTTACTTTTGAATTTGCAGTTACTTTTAAATTTAGTTAACACTGTTCTTATGTTAGTTGTTGTAAGAAAACTTATGAAAACCACTCAGTTTTCTTGGTTGCGTCAATTGACGTACTTTGGGGCTTCTAGGTATAAACTCATTTTCCCACTAGGCAGAGCATCTGTCATTAATTTTCGATGCACATATTTGAACATCTTGACCTCGCAAACAAAGTCATGGAACATAACTGACATGGTTCTAGCAGTGGCGCTGGTTTACAACTTTGAAGATGCATTTGCGTCAATTGACGTATTTGGGGCTTCTAGTGTTAAGATAGTTGTGTTCTGCGTGCCTAAACCTAGCCACACAATTATAAAATTTTTCTCCACATACTTAAATTTGCTTTAAAAATGAGTATAAAATATATTAAGAATCGGTTAAGCCAAGTAAGGCATATGGGATTATAATGAAGCCTGAAGCATTAATAAGGGATGAAGAAGGTCTAGGTAGGTAAGTATTGTGGCATTTAATTTTCCCCTGAAGCAGAACTGAGATTGATTTTTGTAGTCTGAAATGTAACATTGTGTTGGGGATTACTTATAATATAACCTGTTTGGGAGTAAAGTGAAAAGGAAGACAAACTTCATGGATATACTTTTTGGTTTTAATAACTGAATTACATAATACAAATATTAAAATAGACTTTTAAGTCATCTGGCTGACACTGGGCTAGTGGTGGCAGTACAGTCCGACAACAATTTGTTGAGATTACATAGGTCTTATTGAGCTATATATAACCAAAGCAGCTCGGACCCGGTGGTACCCTGATCCTCCCCCTCCCCAACCCTTCCTTCCCCCTTCTCCCTTTCATACCCAATAATCAGTCCAGACAATAACTTGGCTCAAAATGGTCGCAGCTTTTATTAACCAAATTATAACATTCCAAACATTGTTTAATCATACAACCATTATATAACAAACCCCGAGTAGGATGAGCCCTCACCCGCCATATTACTAGCAAGGTGAACTCATTCCACTCCCGCCGCGGCCGAGCCAGCGGCAAAGCCAACCCCCCCCCTTTCCCCGGCCTCGCCATATTACTAGCAAAGACCGGCAGGGGTCATCCGGGTGGGGGCCCCCGCCCCAATTCCAGCTTAAGGCTCCGGACCCCGGAAACCTCCGGGATCCCGCCCCCCCACCAGCTGCGACAACCCAACCACAAACCCACCATACCAAGGGCGGGTGGGTGGGACGACGGTCCCTCTCTCCTTGCTGCCGGTCCAAGAGAGACCGCCGCCGCCGCGCACCACCCTTTAACAACCCCCCCCCCTCTGCCCTTGCCCTGCTCATTGGCTCGCCCCAACTCTTCCTCGGGGTGAGTCAATAGATTTGAATCATGCCCGCGAGGGCTCTCCCCTCCTCAACCGTGGGCAGGGTCCCCGCACCGGGCCGCGCGCCTGGTTATCTTCGGCCAGGGGACCCTGCCCCGCGGCCTCGCCATAACCAAAGCAGCTCGGACCCGGTGGTACCCTGATCCTCCCCCGCCCCCACACGTCCTTCCCCCTTCGCCCGGTCATACCCAATAATCAGTCCAGACAATAACTTGGCTCAAAATGGTCGCAGCTTTTATTAACCAAATTATAACATTCCAAACATTGTTTAATCATACAACCATTATATAACAAACCCCGAGTAGGATGAGCCCTCACCCGCCATATTACTAGCAAGGTGAACTCATTCCACTCCCGCCGTGGCCGAGCCAGCGGCAAAGCCAACCCCCCCCCTTTCCCCGGCCTCGCCATATTACTAGCAAAGACCGGCAGGGGTCATCCGGGTTGGGGGCCCCCGCCCCAATTCCAGCTTAAGGCTCCGGACCCCGGAAACCTCCGAGATCCCGCCACCTGGCGTATAGCGCACTTGCGCATTTACGCCGCCCCCCCACTAAGCTGCGACCATCGAGCCTCCTGCTGGACTATGCATTCCAAGGCCTCCTGCCAGTCATTTAACAAGAGGTCCACTCCCACTGGTGATAAATGCACACCGTCCGTGCGATAGAGCCCGGCACAGTCCACATCCACCCAGGGGTGCATAATCTGGTACCCCCCTTGCTGACTGACCCACCTCCCAATTTGTCGATTGACTTTCGCCAACCCACGGGACCAACGCCGTTGCTGCCGGCAAACAGACCTTGGAATAATGTCTGACCACATTAACGTCACCTGTGGAAACAGCCTAGACACTATTGCCAAATCTCACTTCGCTGCGCGAATGATCTGCCTGCAGGTCCATTCATGCAGATCATTTCCTCCCACATGCAGCAGGATCACGGCGGGTTTGGCTCTCACTCGGCCATGATGTCGAAGCAGAGGTAAGAGCTGCGGCCACCGCAGACCACGCTCACCCAGCCATAGAAGCGACACCGAAGCCGGGTCAAGACCCAAATTGGACCCAAGTGGCCGTTCAGCTGCCTGCAGCCCCGCCCAATGCACAAATGAATGCCCGATCATCCAGCATAGTTGCGGGCACCGCACAGCATCTGAAAAAGAAAGCACATGTTAGCCACAGGCCCCCCCATTCCCTTTATAAACGGACATAACCTTTAAAGGCCTGCGACCGCCATCTCCCAATGCTCTGAATCTCAACCTCCGACAGCCCAGCCGCAGCTGCGCTTGTCGCCGCTCCAATGCGGAAGGAATGCGGAGCGAAGTGTGTCGGATCCATGCCTAGACCCCTAACGGCCAACCGCAGTACCGCTGCCACCTGGAATCGGGTCACCCACCTTGCATTTTCGTGTAGGAAAAACAAGTGATCCGCGACCGGGCGCCCCGCTAAATATGCCCACACGGCCCCCACCGGGCAAGTCGGCAAGGATACCACCTCTTTCAGCACTACCCACAACCCCTTGCCCAATTGATCGGTCTTGGACCTCACGAGCCTAACCCTCAGCTGCCCATTTTCCAGCTGCACGTGCTTAAACCATAGCCCCCCAGTCTGCTCCGCCCTGCTCGAGCTGGCCACCAGTTCCCCCACCCGGAAGGCCCCAAAGAAGGCCAAGCAGAAAATTGCCCTAAACAGCACCGCCTCGTAGCGAGACTCCGCCACACTCGGCAGCATCTCGCACAGCCTCGCCAAGAGATCGTGTGTCACAGGCAACCGGGAGTCCCGGTGAGGCGGGCTCCCTCTATCCCAGCCGCGAAGAAGCCGCTGTACCAAAAATCCCGGCTTCCCTGACACCCAGCCTGCCGCTCTGGCAAAGAAGGTAAAGCCCGCCAACCGCCTACGCAGTGATGCCCGGGACTGGCCAGCGCACTTCGCCTCCACGACATAGCGCCCCAATAAACAGTCCACACCGGCTCCTGGCTGCCACCCGTGCGACTCTAAGTAGCCCAGGACTGCGTCGAATCCTTTCTGGTATGCCACCCAAGTCGACGGAGCGAGGGAATCCTTCAACAGTCGAACCATCTCCGCTGGCCAATCGTCCATAAATGCTCCGGCACCGTCCTGCCTTCCTCGCTCGCCTCCGGCGCCAGCGTCCGGAACAACTCCCACTTGAAACGAGAAAGAGCATCGGCAATGCGATTAGTGCAACCCGGAATGTGCTGTGCCCTTACCGCGACATTTAAACGCAAACACTCGAACACTATGTCCCGCATCAAACCCGCTACCAGCGAACAGCGCGGCGTGTACCGGTTGACTATCGCCACCACGGCCTCATTGTCACACCGCCATGTCACTCTCCGGTTCCGCAGGCGTTCCGGCCACAAGTGCAAGATGACCAGCCACGGGAACAGCTCCAAGAACGTAATGTTGCTAGTCCAGCCCGCCGCGTGCCATGATTGAGGCCACTGCGCGGCGCACCACTCACCCCCAAAGTAAATCCCCAAACCCCCTCCACCCGCCGTGTCTGTATGAAGCTGCAGATCCGCGCTAGAGACCTCCTCCTCCATCAGAACAGATACCCCGTTAAAGTCCCTCAGAAAAACATCCCAAACCTTCAAATCAGCCTTCATGACCTGCGACATTCGGATCCGATGATGGGGCTTGCGCACCCCCGCCGTAGCTGCCGCCAAGCGATGCATAAACACCCGGCCCATCGGTATGACCCTGCATGCAAAGTTCAACGAGCCAATCAATATTTGCAGTTCCTTCAAAGATAACTTGCTAGAAGCCAATCCATTCGCTACCAAGACCCGCAACTTGACGACTTTGTCCATCGGGAGGCGCGCCACCATACCCACCGAGTCAATTTCCACTCCCAAGAACGTAATACATGTGGCGGGACCCTCAGTCTTGTCGTCTGCCAGCGGGAGCCCACACGCCCTTGCCATGCTCATAAAACCGTCCATCAACTGTTGACACTCCCCAGAACCAGCCGCCCCCACAAACAGAAAATCATCCAGATAGTGTACCACATTCTTAACCCCAACTCGCCGTACTAAATTCCAGTGCAAAAAGGAGCTAAACATTTCGAAGTATGCACACGACACCGAACATCCCATTGGCATGCACTTGTCCACATAAACCTCATCCTCAAAAGAAAAACCCAGCAAATAAAACGAAGCCGGATGAACCGGCAGCAGACGAAAAGCCGATTCGATATCTACTTTTGCCAACCGAGCCCCTGGGCCACAACGTCTCACCAACCCCACCGCCTCGTCAAAGGACGCATAGCAAACCGAACACAGCTCCTTCGGAATATGATCGTTCACCGAGTCCCCCAGTGGAAATGAGAGGTTATGTATTAGACGAAATTTCCCTGCCTCCTTTTTAGGGATGACACCTAATGGGGAAACCACTAGATTCTCCACTGGCGGCTCCGCAAACGGACCCGCTATTCTGCCCAAACGCAACTCGACCGCCAATTTCTCCTTAACCACCGCCGCCAATCGCCGCACTGACGGCGAGTTGCGCGCAGCCCTACCCGCTATAGTTCCTTGTACCGGAATAATGAACCCTTCACAAAACCCACGCATTAACATTTCCCTCTCCCGCCTCCGCGGATATGCACGGCAGCCAGCCGCCGATCACCTCCCGGGAAAGTGGAGAGGGCGCTAACTCCGCCAAATCAAAATTACTTGTTGGCTGTGGCCGGGGCAGGAACCCCACCCTTTTTGAAACATTTGAGTGCGGAATGCCCCCCCCCGCAGGCCGAGCATGCGTGCCGGAACTTGCAGTCAGGGAAAGGGTACGAGGACCTGTTGAAACACCAACAGATGTCTCCTTGCCCTCCCCCCCCTGCCTTCTGCTGCCCTTGACCACTGTTTGCACGAAAGGGCCGCCCGGCCCCACCAAAGCCGCCCCCCACCCCACGCCCCCTGCCCCTCCACCCCCCCCCATCCCGACGGACATCTGGGTTAACCACAAGTTGATATCCTGCGTCCCCCAAGATAGCCCCTTGCTCTCCTCCATCTTGTCCCGAAACTTCTCGTCATAATTCAGCCACGCAAAACCGCTGTGGGTCTGCGCCGCTTCTATGATAGAGTCCACGTATGCCAAAAGCATACCATAATCCTCTGGCGCCTGCCGCCCCCAAACACTCGCCAATCCTAAAAAGGATCGCACCCAATTAAGGACATTCCGGGACACTTTCTTGACGCGACCCGCCTTCTCATCTTCCTTCCGCTTTTTCCTACTCTCACCGGACCGCCTCCGCCCCTCGAGTAATCGAAATATATCGATATACCTCCTCTTCCATATCTTGCGCCGCAAATGCCGCGGAACCCCCTCCCACAACTCCGTAAATGCCACTGTCGTAGGAACGCCCTTTCTGCCCGACGATCCCAAAGGCACCGGCTCGCTGCCCTGTCCTGAACGGGAAGGCACACTCGAGGATGACGATGTGGATACCGTGGACGACGAAGAACCCTCCGAACTGTGTTGACGGTGCCGTACATGCTGTCGCTTACGCTTAGCCTTCCGCCCCTTCTTTCCCTGCCCTTAAGACGAGTCCGGCCCACCCCCCCCCCTCCATTGCCCCCAGACAACTCACCCCCAGCACCTCCGACGCTGGCCGTCAGATCCTGCCGCAATCCGTCCTGAACTCGCCATTCCCCGCCGGCTGTCTGTGCCCCCATCCCGCTCGCCTGGAGGTCCTCCCGCCGTTGGGGTTCTCTGGAGCCGGCTCCAACATCCTCCGTCATCGCCGTCCGCTGCCCCTCAGGCCTCTGTACTGCCACCGGCACCGTTGATCTGACCTGTGAAAACAAAACAGAAGAAGAGGGGGGAGAGGGGACCGCCGGGGAACCCCCCGGCTGCCAAGCTGACAGCCACTCTGCCTGTGATGAGCCTTGGCCTCCCCCTTGCCAATGGTCCCACGGCGCATAGCCCCCGGGAGTACCCATGCTCCCCGCTACCCCTCCATGTCCAAAGGGCACCTGCCCATAGCTCTGTGCTCCGAACCAAGGAGAAGCCCACCCCGGGAAAAAAGGCCCTCCCCCCCCAGCCCAACCCCCCTGCCCCTGTCCATCCCCACTGCCACTGACCACAGCCCCCTCCCGTACCCCAGCCCCTCCCTGCCCCCCAGAGCTCAACTCACCCCTACCTTCCAACCCCACTACCTCCTGCACAACCCCATCCCCTCCTTGGACTTGGGGCCCATTAGCCACCCCTACCCGCCCCACACACTGCTCTCTCTCCACTCTGCCACCTCTCTTCCTTTTCCCTCCAGCTGCTGTCTTGCCCCCCGAGGATCGCGCCCCCCCAGAGCCTCTATCGCCATGCACCTGGGCCCCCCCAGCCCCCCTGGGCCCAGACCCCCTCCCCAACGCTCCTCTAGCCGCCCCCCCAACTGAGCAGATGAAGGCTGCTGGGGACGCATTCCCCGGCCCTGTTCACCACGACCACGCGGTGAACTGCGGGCCTGCCGTCCCTTCCGTGGTGGCATGCGCGCTCCCGACGCCCGAAAGGAGCCCGACTCCGTTAGCCTTCCTACCCCCCACCGACCACAAGCCGGCCTTCGCGCACCCGCGGTATGCCGCCCGCTCCCCATGCGGCGCCCCTACAAATATCACTGTCCGCTGGTTTTTTTTTTAATAATACTTGCGCGCCGCACACGGGCCCTCCGCCGCAAGCCTCCCGTCCGGCTGAGGTCCTCTCAGTCCTGCACGCTGGTGAGGCCTGGGAACATCTGCCGACCGGCCACGAACGACGGACGACGGTCCCTCTCTCCTTGCTGCCGGTCCAAGAGAGACCGCCGCCGCCGCGCGCCACCCTTTAACAACCCCCCCCCTGCCCTTGCCCTGCTCATTGGCTCGCCCCAACTCTTCCTCGGGGCAAGCCAATAGATTTGAATCACGCCCGCGAGGGCCCTCCCCTCCTCAACCGTGGGCAGGGTCCCCGCACCGGGCCGCGCGCCTGGTTATCTTCGGCCGGGGGACCCTGTCCCGCGGCCTCGCCAAAACTGATGCAGGCTGCTAATCCCAAAAGTGAAAACAATAGCCTTTAAATGAGATTTATTCTGACTGTAGAGTGAAAACTTTCACTTGTGGTTTTTCTGGTGTCTAGTTTCATTTCTCCCTCCTTTCCATTTGTCAAAAATGAGCTGTTAGAGGACCTAATCTTCCAGTTAGTCTTCAGTGCTGTGGATGGACCATAACGTGTTCATTTTATCATTAAATTGTCAATTGTATGACGTATTGTTATCCTTGCTTTTCTAACCATGCATCTGTTGGGATCTGAAGACCATTTGTTGGTGCATTTTAGGAGGTCCATGAGATATCGGTTGAGATCTGAAGGGAGGTTACAGGCTTTATGCTCAGAATTTTTTTGTTCCATGTACTGAATTCAGGTAAATCTTCTTTCCATTATTGTTATTAAATAAATCAATCATTTGGTCTCATGTTGATGCCCAAAGGTCAATATTTGTAAGTTCAATTTTATATTTTTTTAGAGATTCCTTCTTTTTTTTCCATTGTCTCTGTACTGACCAGTTATTAAAAGCAACATATCACTACTTCTTTGCTTTCTTCATGATATATTCTTTGTTCTGGAATGGAATTAGAGAAGTTTAACTATGAATGCTCTTGACTTATTTGCTTCCAACTCAAGGTTGTAATTTTCTCTGTGCCCTTATATAGATCTTTGTTTTCCCATTAATTCAGGGATCCTGATATTGAAAGGTCTATCCTAATTTTGTCTGTCTTCTATTTTAGCTTTTAGAAGTTCTCTTTATTTAGACCTTTTATCTCTACTTGTTCATTTTTCTTCACATCTTCCAGCTTTCTAAGTTTTGACTCAGTCTCCACACAGCTTGATGCCAAAACCCCGCACTAGAGCCCAGTGCTAAAACTCTAGCACCGTGTTTCTTAATGTAAGTTTAATGCAGAAATTCCACTCAGCAATGCTGTAAGCAAATAGCATGCAAATGAGCAAAGAAATATGTGTAAATTGAGGATAGCAAGCCAGAAATGTGCGCACAGGGACCTCCATTATATTTGGCACCTGTGCTGGCATGCTTATAAACATCTCCTTTCTACATGACCACCTGTTTGCCGCCCGTCCCCGTCCCCCAATCATTTGTGGCCCTAGTTGGTCCTGAGCCCCACCAAAAAAAAAATGGTGGCCCTGGTGGGCCCCAATGCCCCAAACCAAACAGTGGTGGACCTAGTGGTCCCTGACCCCCTGCCAAACAAAATCTATGGTGATGCTCATAGACCCTGATTGCCTTAATTCCTTGAATTGCTAACCCAACCATTGGTAGCCCTTGGGGGCCCCAAACGTCTCCCATCCTGCCAAACAAAATAATTGGTGGCCCTGGTGGGCCCCAACCCTTCACCCTCCTGAACCACCAAACCAACCATTGGTGGCCCGAGTCTAGCCCACATGCTCCTGCCTCTGTGCTGCCATCCTTGAAAATGGAGGAGCCTGACCCTACATGGTGTATCCTAGAATGCACTGGGTGGGGGTCAGTCTGCAAATAAGGTAATTTCTGCTTTATTTGACCAAGTGTACCCCAGAATGCAATGCGCAGAGTCAGACACCTCAATTTACAAAGATAGTAGCTCAGAAGCTAGAGCATATAGGCTACACTTCAGTTTCTCAGTGTTAGAGGTACTGAGAGGTGACCCAGCCTCAGCTATTTTGGGTGTTTAGGGTGGGGACACACCAAAGCAACCAAAGGTTGGTTTGGTGATTCGGGGTCAGGGGTCATTGGAGCCACCAATGATTTTGTTTGGCAAGGGGAGAGTCAGATCTCTCTAGGGCCACCAATGATTATTACTTTTTTGAGGGGGGAGGAGATCAGGCCACCAGGGATTGTGAGTCCTCTGAGATGAAGTGTGACACTTCACTTCAGATGCCCGTTTTGCCCCTGGCTGGCATAAAGATTCAGTGCTACAAAAAGAGAGAAAACTCTGCTAGATCTTAATGCAGCTTTTTACATTGGGAGCAATTTAGTATGTTTATGTTTATGTTTATTTAAATTTGATATACCGCTCAGGCCAAAAGGCATTAGAGCGGTTTACAATAATATATCATTCAAGGAAATAAGAAAAGAACGCCATTTATTTGATAGGACAGAATAGGGGACAGAGATAGTCAGACAGATAAGAGAGAGAAGAACACAGAACAGTAACGTTACCATGATATATGGACACAACAACCCAGACCATGTCATCAGCGAAACTCCAGAAACAGACGCCACGGACCAACGCCTAAGGGCCACACCAAAGGGCCCTCTGGCGAGGCCCTCAGGCGCGGGCCCGCAAGGCGCGGGCGTGCCCTTAGAACGGCGTTTTTTATGCAGTGATTTAGATGCATTTTGGGTGCCCATTGCACTACCCTTTAATGAGGTGATTTTATGTAGTGTGATGAAGCAGACGTCAGTAAACCCATGGAGGTAGAAGAAAACACTGATTTCTTTAAAGGAAATGATATACATAAAGTGCAGTTAGTGAGAAGTGCAGCTAGAGGGAGCATGCACGGAGATTCAGAAGGTAGGCTGACACACCCAGGTTGGGATGATGCAAGAACTAATTCAAAGCATAATCAGATACACCTGGTCAGAGGGACAGAATCCTTATCTAAGAAACAGCTTTATAAGCAAAGCATAGACAAGCCAGAGGAGAGAGGAGTGGCACGAGCCGCAGCAGCTGCTGATAGAGAAGAAAGAGAAAGGAGACGGCTCCAAAGAGAGGAAAAAAGGCAGTTGAACTTGCAGCCCTTACAGGAAAGGAACAAGTTCCATGAGAGCCAGTTTCAGGCTGGGAAGCTCCAGAAGGAAGTCTTCAGGAAGGACAGAAGGAGAACTGGGAGAGTGCCTGGTAGGGAGAATACCAGAGACACAGACCCAAGAGTTCAGAGGTACCTTCATGCTTCTTCCCCTGTATGTGAGCCACAAGGAGTTCAGAGGTGGGTGAACCAGACTCAGCCCAGGAGTCTAAGAGACACAGATCTGAACCAGGAACTGAGGCCAGGTCACAGAAAGGCCTGGAAGCCAGGGAGACGTAAGAGCAGCCAAGACAGTTGGAGAAAGGTTTGGGAACCTATAGAAAGAGTGCTTACCAAAAGTCCTGTTGCATATTTGCCAGACCGGGTACAGCCAGGCTGGAGAGCCTTAGGAAGAAGTGCTGAAGTAAAACCAGGAATATATGGGGAAAGCTCAGGGGCCACAGATATCTCAGCAGAACAAGAGGCTATGCAGATAGACCCTGCTGAACCTGACCCTTTGCTAACTGAATGCCCTATGGACTGTACGTTTTGTTGTACTGGGAGTTTAGAATCCTTGAGAGAAATATAGCATGCAGGATATACTTTTGAAACACAGTTTTGTTTGACAAGCTGGAAGAAGAAGCATTGCTTTTATTTGTATAACCTGTTTTGTTTGAACCCTGCATAACTAACAAAAACTGTGAAGCATATCCAAGTTTTTGACCTATGTAAATACCTTATGTGAAAATCCTGAACAAGGTGAAAATCCTGTTATCTTCGTTTGAACCTTTTGTGCATTAAGGGAATAAAACCCTATACTTTACCATTCACATGGCTTACTCAACTATTCATTATGAAGAAAGGGACTACTAGTAGTACCAGAAGGCTTCTGGGCTAACAAAAGTTTCTACCTTCAATACAACAATAATGTCCACCCTGACCTTTAAGCCCGTGGCTAAAGGGATGGGGTTGTGACAGTAGATATTTCCATGCTAACCTTTCTTCCTGCATTGGGGAGTAAGTTTAGCATGGGGAAACCAAGCATTAACCACTATAGTAAAGAATAGCACACCTCACTGCACTAACTGTTAGTCTTTTCCTTGAAATGAATCTCTCTTTTGTCCTACTGTATTTAACTTATTTGCTTTCCCTGGTACGTCTTTCTTGATTTCCATGAAGAGTGTAGTTAAATAAGGGCCAGAGATCCTGGAAGTCTCCAGATCTCTGGTTTCCATGGCTGGGTCTGTCTAAGGTGCTAAGGAAACTGAGGCAGTCTGTGTCTGTTCCCGGTAAGTCAGTCTTCTTTATCACTGTAGTATTCAAAAATTGCTTTTGATGATTTATATTTTGTTGCCTTCTTCATGTTTCTGGTTTCCTACATGTGTTTGACCCATGTTTGCTTCTCCAGGTCTGGGGTAAGCATGGTATTGGGGTGGGGGCTCTGACAGGACATGTTTTATCTCATCTGTTCCCTAAAGACTTGGATTGGATATGGACCACAAATAGCAACTGCCTAGATGGCAGGTGCTTGGGCCAAAGATGAGCCTGCTAAGGTCATGCACAGTAACAACTGTGGCACATCTCCCTCCCCACCGCCCCCCCCCCCCCCACCAAACTCCAAGGGGATGCTATTCCCTAATGTTTAGCTCTGCCTTTGGGCACCAGAATTTAAATTCAGCCTTGTTTCTATGGCATGTTATCCTTCCTCTTAACAAACCTGAAAATAAAAACCACAGGCATTGTGGAGCTTTAATCTGTTTATAACCATAATGCTGGTTTTAGGGTTGTAAGCATAGCCATTCTTAAAAGGCCATATGAATGAACAAACACATAAATCCCTTGCTTTAATTATTTAGGCAATCACCAGAGCTGTCTATGGCTTTTGAGAGCTAGTTACCTTCTCAATGCTCTGTGGAATGTGCAGTAACAGCCAAAAAAGCAAACAGAATGTTAGCAGTGATTAGAAAAGGAATAAAGAACAAAACAAAGAATATCATAATGCCTCTGTACAGTGGTGAAGGTTCTAGCTGAGGGCCCCCTATTGGCCCCCTGTGGTGACTCACCCACCCCGTGGCGGTGTGCCCCCCTGCAACCTTCCCCAAGCTCTGGCAGCGATGGCCATGTGCAGCGAAGCACTTTAATCTGTTTGCTGCGCTGCCTCCATTCCAAGTCTGGAGGTGTTCTTCTGGGGCCAAAGTCTTGCAGTATCGCGCCCGGGAGGAACACCTCCAGGCCTGGAAATAAGGCAGTACAGCAAACAGGTAAAACTAACTGTCACGCTGCTATGTGGGCCCTCTTCCTGCTCGGACCCCCCCCCCCCCCCCCCCCCCCCCCCCACACACACACATTGTGGAGGCTGCTTGGGAAGAATTTACATCGCTTCCTCTGTATCACTGCACTTTGAGTATTATGTGTATTTCTGGTTTCCTTATCTTAAAAAAGATATAGTGGAGTTAGAAAGGTGTAGAGAAAGACAACCAAAATGTTAATAAGGTGGAAAAGCTAAGAGGTTAGGGTTTTTCAGCTTGGAGAAGAGACAGAGAGGAGATATGATAGAGATCTATAAAATACTCAGTGGAGTGGAATGGGTAACCGTGAAAGAGGAAGCACTCTTTCAAAAAGTACAAAAATATAGTGTCGCACCTTGAAGTTACAAAGTAGAATATTTAAAACAAAAACATATTTTTTTCACTCAGTGCATAATTAAGCTCTGGAATTTGTTGTTGAAGGATGCAGTAAAAGCAGTTAGCATAGCTGGGTTTAAAAAAGTTTGGACAAGTTCCTGGAGGACAAGTCCATAAATTGTCGTGCAAGTAGACTTGAGAAAGCCACTCCTTACCCCTGGGAAGTAAGCAGCTTGGAATCTTGCTAATTTTTGGGATCCTAACATGTATGTGTGACCTGGATTTGCCACTGTTGGAAACAGGATACTGGGCTTGATGGACCATTGGTCTGATGCAGTATGCTAATTCTCAGGTTCTTAAGACTCCACTAGAATAGATGTCTGATGATGACCTGACCTGCAGCACCCTTGTTAGCTCCGCACTGGCTGTAGTACCTATGAAACAACAAAATTCTAAACTCACAAACTGACAAAGACTTTTGTAATAACTTTTCTAAGCATGGTATAACCATATTTTTCCTTAATAGACTATTCCAATGTAAAATATGTCTTTTTAATTCAGTTTAAGAAAGAGATACTCAGAACTGAGCACCAGGGATGTGAGTAAATAAGAAAGCTGTCCATCTGTCCCACTGAGAAATTGCAAGAAGTAAGCTAGTGACAGGCTAAACATTTCTCACAGGAAAGATGCTTCCTATGTTCCAGGCTTTGTGAGAATGGGCAATAAGAACCAAGGCTCCTGATTATTTGATATTTTGTTGTGTGGGTGATTTATTCTAATTTTATTATTTCAGCTTTGTTTCTGTCTCATGTATATTCATTTTTGATTTCCTGCAAGACCGATTGACTATGGGGACAATGGGATAGGTTTGTGGAGCCTTGTCAAGGAGTATAACGGCTTGTAAGATAGAAATACAGAAAAATGATGTCAGATAAAGATTATATAGCCGGGGCCAATGCTGCTATACGGTGAACTAAGTGGCTGTGTAGAGCGCTGGTGTCCTGAGGCATCTATTACCACTGCTGCCTCCCCTCTCACGGGCCTGCAGTGGCAACAATGGCTTTATTTAGCTGTGCTTATATACCACTTTTCACCGGGTCAAAGCGGTTTACAGATATATCCTAACAGGCACTTTTTATTCCCTTGTCCCTGAAGGGCTCACAATCTAAGTGTACCAGAGGCAATGGAGGGTTAAGTGGCTTGCCCAAGGCCACAAGTAGTGGCCATGGAACTAGAGACCCCAGTCCCTCCGGCCTGAGGTTACTTGTCCGTACATAGGAATTGAACCCCTGGCCCTCCAGCCTGAGGTAACCTGTCCCAATCACTGAGCCACTCCTCTCACGTTACACAATAACTGAAGTCAACCCGAAATGCAACACTTACCTCAAGCCTCCAGCACTGCATCACAGTTTGTGGCTTCAAATACCTGTTATGTCTGTCCCCTTCAGAAACCAGAAGTTGCACTGGAGGGGGATATAAGTGGCAGGTCCTCGAAGCCATGAACCGTGACAGTGCTGGAGGCTTGAGGTAAACACTATGTTGTAGTTTGAAGGCCATTGCTGCCACTATAGGCTCCGGAGAGGTGCAGCAGCGGTGCAATAGATGCTTCTGTGAGGGAGGAGGCAGGATGGAGGCCTAGGGCACCTCTTGTCCTTGCACGGCCCTCCATACAGCCTATCCAGTCTGTCCACCCATGCCAACTACTAAGCCCTACCATCACTTCTTTTCCCTTACAGATCCTCTGTGCTTGTTCCAAATCATTTCTTATCCAAGAGAGATGCTTGCTCCTCTGTAACCCATCATTTTGGGTAGATGACCCTATGTGATCCACTCTTTAGTTCACAACCAGCTTTACAACACTAAACAATATGATGCCCTTTATTCCCTTTCCCAGGAAAATATTGCTGGACCCTAATGTTTGCAGAGAACTAGAGACCTTGCCATCTCCATCTTTATTAAATCTGAGCCTTGGGTAAAGTAAATTGCCTTGAGCTTTTAATTTTATTTTGACAGGTTCCTTTATTACCTTTGCAGAAATCAATATTGACTTATACAGTAAACACCACATTACACAATAACTGAAGTAAACCCATTAAGAACAGAACACTAGTACTGCAGCAGGCACAAGTTACCTTTTTCCTGAGCCACTGAACCAGGGGTTCTTAAGCCCGGTCTTTGAGGCTGGAAAATATGTCTGGCATTCAGAGTAATGAAACACTGCAAATTAAGCTGGTATTTAGGCCAAGTATGTGCAAACGCGAACATTGCAGTTAGCCATATTATTCATATGAACTCATTATCTACAATTAAATTGATTACCTCGGTTCTCCATTCTCTCATGGTGTTTCTTTGCCAGATGGAAAACTTTAAGTTGCAGTACACTGCTGAGCTGTGCCCTTTTATAAAATGAAAAGCTCTAAATGCATACAAGTTTCTGTTCAGCATTTGGAAAGGAGCAAATTATACAGTTATTGTAATTATTGGATTAGATGGATTGGTAGATTTACCATCAAGTGGATTAATGGAAACTAAAAGTACACAGTACACATGCCGAACAGTGCTTCCCATCTGTTGTTCTTCATGTGTGCATATATGATGATATCCACCTGTAAAAATCTTGGCTCTGGGAGATTCTATGTTCCAAATTCCATGACCAGGAAAAAGGGTAGGCAAATTTCCACAGGTAAGAAATTTCCCACAACCACATGTCAACTGTTTGCATGTGTGCGCATGAAAAAGGACACAGAAAAGGAAGAGTAGGAGGAAGAGCTGGCAGCTGAAGCACACAAATAAGGCCATCATAAGTGAAAGTGAGATGTGACAATCCAGACATCCAGGCCATGAAGCCACCAATTCAGGGGGCAGAGCACCAAGACTTCTTATTGTTGTCCCCACAGCAGCAGTACAGTTTTAAGAACTCAGAAGATGCATCACCAGAGGGGGACTCTACTAGCTTTATCATCAGAGGTCTCCCTCATGGCTGGCCAGATGATCAGGGAGGGTCTTCCTCCTATGACTTCTGAAGAACTAAAACACATTGGAAAGGGGGTGAAGAATATGAAGGGGAAGGAGTCATGTTTAACCCGATTCAGAAAGGGTATGTCTGGGCCATCTGGGACATCCCCAAGCAGGACGGGCCCTATAGGACCTGATTCAGTAACACAGGAGCAAATCATTCCCGCGGCATACAGAATCAAGCCCAGCGTGCCCCTGCATGCCTGTGGGGACATCCTCCCCACAGACTCCCCTGCCACCCACAGCACTGCCGTCCGACTCACGGCCGGGCAGCCAGGGTCTGGATTGGGTGGCCATGGAAAGAGGATTCCAGCCACGAGTGCCCAGTTTGTGTTGCTTATTCCACCTTCGAGGTGGAATAAGCAGTATGGTCCCCCTGACCCCACAGGACGTACAAGGCCATGATCGGAATTGGCCCTGTATGTCCTACTGCCTCGGCTCACCCCCACTCTTCCCCCTCCCAACCCCCTGCTGGCTCTATCCATACTGCTGTTCTGGCCAGTCAGAGGGGGAATATGGGCAGGATGGCTTGCGGGGCTGCACGTTCATGTGATTAGGCTGTTGACCCATAGTGTCCACAGCCTAAACACATGAATGACAATAATGGCCATTATACACCAGCAAAGAGAGTTCAGATGACTGACCAACACCACAGTGTGCACTATCCACTAAAACTATTCCCCCTACATCTGCAGATTTCACTCCATACATACTATGCAGGAGTGGTAGAGGGCCATGAACCAGAGAGGAGTATCATAAGAACATAAGTTCTCTGTGGTCAAGCAGGATAAGTACTCACAAATGGGTGACCTCACTTATGGAGCCCTATGTAGGAACCTTCTCAGCTCCTTCAGAAGCTTTCAGAAAGCTCTCTACACATGTGCCCATTCCTGCCTGCTGCCGCCAATGCTGAGGACCTCAATCTCATTTTTTCCAAAGATCTGATCAGATGCTTCTGGTCTATGTGTGTCATCATTGTGAAAAGTTATTTTTCATTTTCTACATGGCCTTTTTTTCTCCTGATTTACCTGACTGTCACTGTGTTATTTCTTCTACCTGTTAGATTTCTTTAGTTAAGCTTTTCAGTAGTTTTCTAAATGTCCTTTCTTTTCCTTCAGTACTGCTTAGGCTGCTCTTAGGTCTGAGGTCTACCCAATTAAGTTCATATTTTTTTTCTCTTCAAAACTGAGCCATTTGATTTCACAACAGCTATTTTTCCATCTGGTCTGCTAGCGGGATTAAGAAGTGCACCAGTGCTACAGGATAATGCTTATCATGGTCACCCACAAATGGTACTTGCAGTGTTCACTGGAACACAATGCAAGGAGCACTTGGGAATCAAGCTATGCATGACCCCTGAAGCAGCCCTGATGTGAGAACAGCTCATCCTCCAAGCCATCATAGGGGCTGCACCAGGCTCTCAAAGGTCCATGACCAGCCTTCCAATATTCCTTTATCAATTCCAGTAATGTTACTGAGACTGCCAAGGTCCTAATGCCTTTGTTCATGGCAGCCCTCAAGGAGCACTTGGTTAAAGGAATGAAAGAGAAGCTCATGATGATTCCTCTGCTGGAACTGGCAACTTTAATGGTTCAGCAGCAGCAGCAGTAGCATTGCAGTATCTAGCCAATTTTGGAAAATCTTGCCTGCTTGCAAGAGATAGGTCATCATCAGGACCTTGAAGAGCTTTGAGACTGACTGGTGCCCAGCCAATATGGGCATCAAGTGCATCAGGAGCAGATTGGACCCTGAAGCATTGGAGCACATCAGTGAGTTGACACCCCCAAAGGAGATCAGGCACCCATGCAATGCAGAAGTCAACTCTGGAAGAGACTCATACATCCATGGAGCACCTTTCTGAGCCTCAGCCTGAGTATTCTCGGGTACCTGACTATAATTCTGAATTCTTCTTAGTGAATATATCTCTAGAACTCCCACTGGATCTCTCTTTACCTCAGTAGTGATGCAAGTCTCCCCTGAGGATATGTCCTTCCGGGATATTTTTCTGGGAAATGACTGATGCTATTACATTAAAGTTGGACATAGAGGAGGAACCCAGGGCCAAAGTGTTATAATTCATACTGTATCCAGATCCTATCAAGGAAACAGTGACAGTGACTATTCACTGCATCCTTCAGAGGCTGAAGATGAGAATGTGGGAGGCCCTCTCTCTGTGCTTCCTCTCAGCAAGAAGGTTAACTATGTATAAAGTTCAAAAGGCTTCCAGATTCAAGAAGCTACAGCTTCTGCATTGCTCTCAGTCTCCTGCTCTCAAAAGAGCCAGATTTTTCAAATCACATTCTTCAGTTCTACTACTACTACTACTATTATTATTAATCATTTATATAGCGCTACAAAGCATACACAATGCTGCAGACACTTATAAAAATGGTCCCGGCTCATCAGAGCTTACAATCTAATCGAGACAGACAAAACAGAAAAAAATAGGGGTAGAATAGGGAGGGTAAGGAGATACAAGGGAAACAAGGTATCAGGATTCAAAAGCAGCCTCAAAGAGGCCTTTAGCATGGATTTGAAAAGGGGTAGAGATGAAGCCTGATGTACAGACTCAGGAAGTTTGTTCCAGGCATAAGGAGCAGCAAGATGAAAGTCTGGAGCTGGCAGTGGAAGAAAAGGGCAAAGAGAGAATCAAGCCAGTAGAAGAGTGGAATTCACATGGAATGGTGTAGGGAGAGAGGAGAGAGGAAAGATAGAGAGGAGCAGAAGAATGAATGCATTTATAGGGCAGAAGGAGAAGTTTGTATTGGATAAGGAAATGAAAGGGAAGCCAATGAAGTGATTTAAGAAGAGAGGATATATGAATGAATATCTTGAGGCTGGCTAAACAATGGTCAACAAATTTTTACAAAAGTCATGTTACTGAAATAAAAAGTCATTTCTTATCAATTTTTATATGCTGAACACGAATATGACAGTGAAATTGCAAAGTTGGCTCTAGTTTTTTTGTAATCTACAAGAATTAATGTTTACATCACAAAATGCATGTCAATAATAAATATAATAGGCCTTTGGTTAATACCTGTAAAAAACCAAGTCATAGACTACTTCTTAGATATTTTCGCCTGTCTCTTGTACAGCTGTTCGGGAGCTTCTCTGGGGAGTGTCCAGCAGTAGTCAGCCAGCATTGTAGTGGACCATTTTCCCTGGTATCTGCTCCATCGTTGCGATATCCTGGTGAAAACGTTCGCCCTGTTCATCACTAACCATACCGCAGTTGTCAGGAAAGAAATCGAGATGGGAATCAAGGAAATGGATCTTTAGAGACATATTGCAGCCAAGTTTCTGATACTGCATCATTATAAAGCATAGGAGGACAGACTGAAGGATCTTAATATGTACACCTTAGAGGAAAGGCGGGATAGAGGTGATATGACTGAGATGTTTAAATACCTCCATGGCATAAATGTTCAGGGAGAGAGCTGCTACGAAGGGACATGGGATGAGGGTGAAGGGAGATAGATTCAGGAGTGATATGCGGAAATATTTCTTTACGGAAAGAGTAGTGGATCCATGGAATAGTCTCCCAGTGGAGGTGGTAGAGATGAGGACAGTAACTGAATTCAAAAAAGCATGGGACAAACACAGAGGATCTCTAAAGGTAAAAAGGGGACTGTTGTAGTTGTTGATATGGAAGTACAGACTAGATAGGCCATGTGGTCTTTTCTGTCATCATATTTCTATGTTTCTATGTCTTCTACTAGTTCCTTGTAGTTTTCTGCCCTAACATTCCCAAGACATTTTGTTGACACTAGGCGAAAAGCATTCCATGCTTGTTTCGCATCACCCTGCAGCAAGTTGTTGAACCAGTCATCTTTGAAGAGCTCTCGAATCTGAGGACCCACAAAAACTCCCTCTTTAATCTTTGCTTCACTGAGTCGAGGGCATTTTTCATGCAGGTATTGGAAAGCTGGCGAAGTGCGGTCCATGGCTTTCACAAAGTTTTTCATCAAACCTAGTTTGATGTGAAGGGGTGGTAGCAGGAATTTGTGAGCCTCAACCAGAGCTGGGTGCTGGATATTCTTCTCTCCAGCTGTTACATTTTGTCTGTGATTCCATTCCTTCCACAAGTAGTGCCAATCCCTTGCTTGGCTATCCCACTCACATAAGAAACACATGTATTTTATATATCCCTGCTGCAGTCCCATTAAAAGGGCAACTACCTTCAAGTCACCACAGAGGTGCCAGCTGTACTTGTTATAGTTAATGGAAGTCAGTAGATGCTTTAAGTTATCGTATGTCTCTTTCATGTGGACGACATGTGCTACTGGAATAGATGGAAGACAGTTTCCATTGTTCAAAAGCACAGCCTTCAGACTCAGTTTCGAAGAGTCTATAAATAGTCTCCAGTCTTGTGGGTCATGAGTGATTTCTAAGGCATTCATGAGGCTTTCAATATCGGAACATAATACCAGATTACTTTCCTTTCTGAAGAAAGGCTCCAACTGCTGGTGGCGCTTTGGATATGAAGTAATGTTGACATCTTCTTCTAGAGGATTCCATTGTTGGAGTCTTGATCCTAGCAATTCTGCCTTGTTCTTGGATAAGTCCAAATCATGAACCAGGTCATTTAGTTCTTCCTGTGTTATTCTGTGTGGAGTTGATAATGCATCCCAGTGAAAATCTCGGTCACTGCATGCTGATGGACCAGAAGAAGAACAGGTCGGCTCACCCTTGTCCTCATCAGATGAATCAAGAGAATATTCTGATGGAGGTTCTGGAATAGGAAGTCCCTCACCATGTGGAACTGGTCTCAATGCAGATGGAATGTTTGAGTAGGCTATGCTCAACTTCTTTTGCATCGTTATTCTGCTGGAAAGAGGAGGAACCATGCATAAGTAACAGTCATTTATGTGGTTGCTTGGCTCTCTCAACACCATGGGGACTGCAAACGGCCTTGATGGTCTTTTGCAATTCAACCACTGTGAAAGCTGTGTTGTACATGTAGCACAGCATATATGCGGGGCACAAGGCTTGTCTTGGTCACCAATCTTGCATCCGAAGTAAAGATGATATGCCTTCTTCAGTTGAGAAGTGATACTTTTCTTCTGGTTGGCATATGTCACTTCCCCACAAATGTAGCAGAAATTGGCAATGGTATTAACGCACTTTCACGGCATTACTGTTCTGTATTGTACCTAAATGGCTAAAATTATATGATTAATAAAAATTACATGTAACAGTAGCTTAAACTGTCTCACACACAGTCTGAAATATTTTAAATGCTCAACCTTTCCGACTGTGTATGGCTTCAGCAGCCATCTGGCAGTAGTATTGCATTGCATCAGAAAATGATGCAATCAACTTTGGATGATGTGTGCATGCTGGTATTATGCAATGTGATGCAATATTACATCATTCAAGGCTTATTTGGGATATTGTTGATGTCCTACTGGATAAATTTACATGGTGAAACGTCAAAAATGAACTACATGCAATATCTTCAAAACGAGAACGAATACATTTTTTTAAATGTTATATTCGTGTTCAGCTCACCAAGATACTACAGATTAGGGCCTTTAAAGTCAGTAACGATTTCAATGTTGACCAGTGAGATTAGTCGTACAGCAGAGTTCTGAACAGATTAAAGGGGAGAGAGGTGGCTCAGAGGGAGACCAGCAAGGAGGTTGCAATAGTCGAGATGGGAAGTAATTAGATAGTGGACAAACAGGGCCCATTTTTCATTTAGACGTGTCCGCAGCCTGGTTGTGCACATTATGGAATCGGCTCTTAGGGAAGAAGTGGAGTGGAGGAGTGGCCTAGTGGTTGGGGCATGGTACTTCAGACCAGAAGGTCAAGGGTTCAAATCCCACTAGAGGACAGCAACCTTGGGCTGGAAGGATCTGGGTTTCTAGTCCCACAGGTGCTCCTTGTGGTCTTGGGCAAGCCACCTAACCCTCCATAGCCCATGTTCCCTGTAAAATAGTTATCTCCAAGTTATAATGCCCTGTTCAATGTAATTTCAGTTTGTTCAATGTAAACCACACTGATGCAGAATAGTGTGGTATATAAGAGAATGTAAATAAATAAGAAAAACCCAAACTAAGGTTCCATAATAGGAATCATCACCCAGGAAAAGGCATCACCATGGATATGTTAAAACTCCCTTCCCAGTGTGCAGCAATGATCAAGAAAGCAAATAGAATACTAGCAATCATAAAAAAGGAATGGAAAACAAAATGAGGGGTGTTATAAAACCACTGTATCGCTTCATGGTTGGACCAAACCTTGAATATTGTGTGCAATTCTGGTTGCCCTGTCTTAAAAAGGATATAGCAGAATTAGAAAAAAATACAGAGAAGAACAACCAAAATGGTAAAGGAGATAGAAGAATATCCCTATGAGGAAAGACTTAAATGGTTAGGGCTCTTCAACTTGGAAAAGAGACCGCTTAGGGGAGATATAATAGATGTCTATAAATTAATGGAGTGGAACAGGTAAATGTAGATTGGTTTGCTTATTCCTTCAAAAAGTAGAAAGACTAAGGGATACGCAATAAAGCTACAATGTAGCACATTTAAGACTAATCAGAGAAAATATTTTTTCACTCCACATGTAATCAAACTCTGGAATTCATTTCCAAAGGATGCAGTAAAAGCTGTTAGTGTAGTTGAATTTAAAAGAGGTTTGGACGAGTTCCTGCAAGAGAAGTCCTTAAACCATTATTAAAGAGGATCGAGGAAATCTACTGCTTATCCCAGGACAAGTATTCTGGAACCTATGTACCTTTTTGGGAACCTGACAGATACTTGTGACCTGGATTGGCCACTGTTGGAAATCGGATAATCGGTTTGATGGACCATTGGTCTGACCCAGTATGGCATATCTTATGTTCTTATGGTATTAAGTTCCTCTGATAGTGAGAACTCTCCTGAAATTCCAATGCAACAGAGTCAGCATGATTCTTGGCCCACGCAACCTTGGGTTCCTCCTCCCCAAGACTTTTCATTCTGGAGACCCATGCATCTGGGCAACTTCCTAAACTTTATTTTGCAGATCAGGAGAGGCTTATGCATCCTAATTTCAAAATTCTAACCCTCACAGCTTGGATGTTGAGAGGCTAGAATTTAACTCTTTGAACCTATCAGTTGGAGTGGCCAATGTCCTCTTATTAATGTATTTATTAATTTATTTATGTGTTTTTATACCGCTTTATCCAAAATCAAAGTGGTTTACAGGGAACAACTAACAAGTTACAAATAACAATGAACATGTGCAGTAACTTGAGGTATACATAGAACATTTTAACAATGAGTACACATATAACCACGATTACATAGAGATTGTAACAGGAGTCTGTAACAGGGCTGAGGGATATAATGGGTCCAAAGTGATGGCCTTATCTAGGGAGTAGGTTGGTAAGGCAGGAGGTGACGTAACAGGGAGGGTATCTTGGAACAGGTTTTAAACTGGGCAGGTATATGGTCACGTTATTGTCCCTTCAAAGTGTTCTGTGAATAAATATGTTTTCAGGTGCTTTTGGAATGATGTTAGATCCAGATTAGCTCTTATCTTTTCCGGGATTGAGTTCCAAAGACTGGGGGCCTAGAGCAAGAAAGCTCTCTTGCATGTGGATTTATTGTTCTTAGCATATTCCACAAGTGTAATTAGCATGTTTTTTTAACAGCTTCTTCTTGCTGTGCTGTCTGGAGTAGGCTGTAAGGGAGATTTTAAATAGGTTGAGGAATGATTGTGGAGTATTTTGAAAGTATTTAGTAGTACTTTGAATTTGATTCCACTAGCAATCGGTAGCCAGTGAAGCTGTTTTAGGATAGGAGTGGTGTGTTCAGATTTCGGGGCTTGGTAGATGAGTTGGGCAGCTGTATGTTGAGCCATTTGCAATTGGTGTAAGGCATGCTTTGGGAGCCCTGTGAAGATGCCGTTGCAGAAGTCGAGGTGTGGGAAAATCATAGCTTGTAAGGCAGTGCAGAAGTCATTTGAAGATAGAAATGGCTGCAAGTGTTGTAGGGTTTTTATTTTGGTATAGATTGCCTGGTTGTGTTGCTGATGTGGGTAGTCAGGTTTAGGCACTGGTCTAGAGTTATTCTCAGATCGTACTTCTTGCTTAACTTCCAGTGTTGCCCCATTAGTGTAGTTGATGAAACAAGAGGTTTCCAAGAGAGTTTTCACCAGCAAGTCTTGATTTAAATGCTGGAAGTTTGCCCTTTGAGCTGCTAGATACCTGTGACCTAGAAGATCCAATTTTTGGTGACAGTTACTTCAGCACACAGAGTTAGCAAGCTCTGGGTCTAGTAGCAAATCCACCCTATATTAAGTTTTTCACAATAATGTGGTGATGTGTACTCATCCTAAATTATTTCTGAAAGTAGCATTGGACTTCTACCTTAACCAGTCAATTGTCCTGTCAAAATGACAAAAAGCCTACAACCAATTCTCGTTCCTCCAAGAAGCAGAACGCCCCGTGGTTCTCCTCCAAGCTACGATCCTCATTACTACATCTGAGAAAACTGGAGAGAAAGTGGAGACGGACCCACAGTTCAACAGACCAATCTACATATCTAGATCATCTGAAAAATCATAGGGACTCAACGTGGACAGAGAGAAAAAAATTCCATGCCGAGCTTCTTAACCGCTCGTTAAATAAGCATCGTGATCTTTTCAATCTAGTAAAATCACTGACCAGCCAACCTCCCCAACCACAACAGGAGTATATCCAACCCCAGATATACGCTAACGACATCCAATCTAAAGTAATAAAAGTAATCACTACTACACCTCGTGAATCCTATCAAAACCCTCACATACATTCTCCACTCACCAAGCTCTCACCCCCATCAATGAAAACCATCGAGGAAACAATTGCCAACATCAATACCACGACAGCACCGAATGACCCATGCCCAACACACTGGATCAGAACAATGCACTCAGAACTAAGCCCATTCATTGCTGATATCGCAAAGCAATCTTTTACAACTGGAATCTTCCCGGACACCCTTAAGGAAACATCCATACGACCTTTACTGAAAAATAACCAGCTCGATCCGAAGAAAGAGGACTCCTACCGACCAATCTCCAGTATCTCTTTTCTAGCTAAAATACTGGAGAAAACAACTCAAAGACAGATTCAACAGCACATTGACACAACCTCCCCTTTAGACCCATGTCAACATGGATTCAGAGAGGCGCACGGTGTAGAAACCCTATTAACCTCATTGACAAACACACTCACCAATGGGATAGACAACATCAAGAAAGGCTTTGCTTTGATTTTCCTGGATATTTCAGCAGCGTTCGACTCAGTTGATCACGAACTACTTCTGATGAGACTCCACGCAAAGGGAATCCATGACCACGCATGGGACTTTTGTAAGTCTTACCTTCAAGGAAGATGGCAGCAAGTTCGAATTGGCAACAAGACATCAGAACCCTTCTAGCAAAGACAGGGAGTAACACAAGGATCATCATTATCTGCACTACTTTTCAACATATATATGCAGCCAATTTGCGACATAACCCGCTCCTTCGGCATATCCTGCCTCATGTATGCAGATGACATCTTACTATTTACACCTATAACAGTCACATGCCCAGATCTCACAATGTTGACTAAATGCTTCGACGCATTAACAGACTGGCTCTTTAGTCAGAATTTACGTATAAATTTCAAAAAGACAGAAGTGCTATTTCTCACACGGAACAAAGACTTCTCCCCGCCATCAACACTAAAAGTCAGAGACGCAGAACTTCCGGTCAAATCCAACATACGCTATCTAGGGGTAATATTAGACCAACATTTGGACTTCAAAGATCACATCAAGCGCACAGTAAGATCTATTTACTTCAAAATCAAAACCCTCCGCCACCTGAGACCCATGATGGAAATTGACTTCCGAACTATTTTCCAGGCCCTAGTTACACCGCATTTTAACTACGCTAATATAATACTACATGGCCTCTCAAAAAATACTCTGAACCCGCTACAATTAGCCATGAATGCAGCAGCTCGTGTCCTCTGCGGAGTATCCAGAAAAGACCACATCTCACCTATATTAAAAGAGCTTCACTGGCTCCCAATAAGCTGCAGAATCACTTATAAGGCCCTCCTCATCACCTTTAAAGCATTCAATAAAACATCACCCTCCTCAATTGCTGATCTGCTCATTCACACCCCCAACAACAGATCCAGAAGAGCAATCATGGAAAATACTCTAGTTATACCAAGTGGATCTACGAAACTTAACCAATCAACTTAACCATAAGAGCAATCAGGGACCTCACTCAATTTAGAAAGGCCCTCAAACATCACTTGTTCCTCATGCACTTTACACAGCTTGATGATTCCCCCTCTACCCACACACTCACTCAGCTCGATGATTCCCCCTCCACCCACACACTCACTCAATCATGTCAACCGTGAACATATGCACAATAAACCATGAGCAAGAGAGTACAAACACGCAGTAATCAAACTCTCACTGTAAAACCCGTTATGAGTTCAACCTGCTAATCTCGTGTAGCATAATTTCATATGTATATAGTTTCCCCAGTTAAATCCATGTTTAAATCCCTGTTTTATGTAAATGTAGGACAAAATCTGTATGTCCAAGTGTTTATTGTTCGATGTAAACCGCACTGATGAGAAATAGCGCGGTATATAAGAAATGTTAATAAATAAATAACAATAAAATATTTCCAAAAACCCTTTACTTACAAAGAGGAACATGCATTGCACACACTGGACTGTAAGAGAGCCTTGTCCTTCTATCTGGAGTGGACTAAAGCCCTCAATGTCTACACAGCTTTGTTTCTTTTGATCCCAACAGAGTGGGGGTTGCTGTGAGCAAACTCACATTTTTAATTTGGCTAGTAGTGTATGGGGGTCATGCAGTGACGTGAATAGTGGGGATGGACATCTGGCTTGGATATCCAACCCCAGCTTTCACAAGGACCTCATTCTGTATCCAAAGTACCCCACATGTACAATGCTTCTGTACGGGGAGCTCTGGATGGCAGCAAGAGGGGAGTGTAGGAGTGGGGTGCACAATCCAGATGTACAGGGCCAATTCAGCTCACGGCTCTGAATGTCAGAGGGTGGAAGGTCACCTCAGAGGTGGAATAAGTTTCATCGCCGGAGGGAATTGGCCCGGGTGGACCCGCAACAAAAGAGGAGTAGTTGTAGGAGGACCACTGCTGACAAATCCTGGCCGTGGCTGCCCCCATAGAGGGCCGGGCAGCAGGGAAAGAAGAACAGCACCGGTGGCAGGGTGCCTCTGTTCCTGCTGGGTGTCCCGGTGCCATGGTGATGGAACGCCATGGCACAGGCGCCCCAGCAGGAGCATAGGCAAGGGCTGTATGGGGAGGTAAGTTAACGTCCCATGCTGCAGAATCAGAGCATGGCTGGCCTGTGTAGGTGCCCGATTCTGCACCCATGGGAGCTTGGACTGGGGCTCCACATCTCTTTTTCTAATGCCCAAACAGGTCTGACACTTTAGGGTCACGTCACCACTCATGTCTGAGCCATGGCTGCTTCAGTGGCCCACTTGAAGAGATCTGCAGAGCTACAGCTTGGACCTCGCTCAACACATTTATATCTCATTACTGTTTGGAGAAGGATTCCTAATGCAACAGCAGTTTCTGTTAGTCTCTACTTCAGTGTCTATTTAAGTTGTAGAATCTAATTCCATTCCCTCCTAGGCCCTTCTTTTCTGTTCAGACTGCCTCTTAAAAGATAACAAAGAAAAAAAGAGATAAAAACATTGAAAAGGCCTGATGCAGAATTAGTATTTCCATTTTTTCTTTGGAGGCCACCTGCAGCTAGGGATTCCCATACATGAGGACTTATCCTGCTTGTCCACAAAGAAAACAAAGTTACTCACCTGTAGCAGGTGTTCACCATAGACAGCAGGATAAATCTCTGCAACCCATCCTCCTATTGGAGGTCTTCACCACAGTGCTTTCTAAAAGCTGCTAGAAAGAACTGAACAGGTTCCCTCATAGGTATCCTGTGATGCCACACATACTTGAGGACTTATCCTGTTGCTCATGGAGTCACCTGCTACAGTTGAGTAACTTTGTTGTACGCCCTGCTGGCTCAGAGCAAAGTTTCATTGTCCAGCATCCTGATTCCGACAGTGGTAAATCCAGAAGTCTCTAGCAGTTCCCAAAGAATACTACATGCATCTCTTGAAATTCCCTCACAGGGATGAGTAGTAGCATTCTGAGCTCTACTTGGCTAATAATCATTTATGACCTTATCCTCTAGGATTTTGTCCAAACCTGTATCTCCAATAGGTTATGTGTGTATGCATAACAATATCATGTGCTTTGGAGTATCCCTGGTATCTGCCTAATAGCCATACATTTGGAAAATGACCACAGGCAAACTCTCGAGTCAGTATATGAGCATCATGACAGGAGCCAAGGTAACTGGCTACTACATCAGCATATCATTGAATATATGCACCTCCTACTTCAGAAGCTGGCCTCATATTGGCCACTGAATATCCCTCTCACTAGGGTTTATCTAGCTTTTGAATATCAGTCCCTGTCTCCTGGATACCACCTTCTTCCAATCAAGCATCTAACCCAATTTGGTCTGTTTTAGACAAATTAAATCTTAAAGAGCTCAATAGAGTTTTAACCAACATCAACACCACAACCTCTAGTCTTGACCCCTGCCCTATAAGCTGGCTAAAAGTGGCCAGTGCAGAACAGGTGCCTTACATACTTGATGTGGTCTACACATCATTGTCAGAGGGGTTAATGCCAAAACCTCTGAAGCGAGCCTCAATTTGTCCAATATTAAAAAAACAATTCTCTTGACAAACTCTGCAATACTTCTTATAGGCCAATATATCCATTATCCAGCCTTCTATTTTTTGGCCAAAATTATAGAAAAGGCTGTCTACTCTCAGTTCCATAACCACATCGATACCCACGACCTACTTAATGAGCACCAATATTGATTCAGGCCACATCATAGCATTGAAACCCTGCTAACTGGGCTGCTTGACAATCTGATAAAGGTAATAGATAACCCTAAATGAGCAATCATTTTAATATTCTTAGATGTAGTTGCTACCTTTATTTATTTTATTTATTTATTTACAGTCTCTTATATACCACACTATTCAGCATCAGGGCAGTTTACATACAACAACTTACACATCTCAATAGCTGATTAGTGTTTACATAGAACAAGGTAATAGAACTTGGATAACAAGGGGTCAACTATGTACACCTATATGACAAAATGGATAACGCCTCGCTGGACGTGGTATTGTTTGACTGTGTGGTAGGGTTTACTGAACAGAGTCAGCTAGGTGGTGGAAGAAGATATTAGGGCGCTATCTGGGGGTAATGTTGGAGGAAGAGATGGTGCTTCAAAGCCTTTCTAAACTGTGTTAGGTCAGAGATTGCTCGTATTCTGGGAGGTAGGGCATTCCAGCATCTTGGCGCACAGAATTTGAAGGCTCTGTTTACCATTGCGCATGTGCTTAGGGTTATTGCTTTCGGGACTATCACCATGTTAACTGCTGTAGATCTTCTGGATCTATTGTGTGGTGTGGTCTGGATCAGTTCTGCCAGTGATGTGGGTGAGAGCCCGTTGATGACCTTGAATGTCAACAGTAAGATTTTGTATGTGAGTCTGCCACATATTGGGAGCCAGTGTAGGTGCATCAGGATGGGGGTAACGTGGTCTTTCCTGGATGCTCCATGGAGGACTCTTGCCACGGCATTCATTGCTAGTTGCAGCGGGTTCAATGTAGCTTGAGGGAGTCCATGCAGAATTGAGTTTGCATAGTCCAGATGTGGTATGATTAGAGCCTGATAGACTGTCCTGAAGTCGTCTGGTGTTAGCAAGGATCTTAGGTACCTGAGAGATCGGATCTTGTGATACACCACTCTCACCGTGTTGCCTATGTGCGACTTCATGTCCAGGCGCTGATCTAGTGTGACTCCCAGGTACTTGGTTGTGGGTTTGGACTGGAGTTCTGCTTCGTTGACATTTAGAGAGGGTGGTGTTGAGAAGTTTTGATTCCTTGTAATGAACAGGACCTCTGTTTTCTTATGCTGAATTCTGAGGTTCTGAGTTTGTAGCCAGTTGGATACTGCGTTAAAGCAGTTTGACAGTGAGGAGAGGTCGGGGTTCTCAGTCGAGAAAGGCATGTATAGCAGTAAGTCGTCCGCATATATCAGGCAGTTAACATCGAAGGAACGGATCAGGTTACAGATGGGCTGCATGTATATGTTGAACATCAGGGCAGAGAGGTAGGAACCCTGGGGAACACCTTGCTTCTGGTGGAAAGGCTCTGATGATGTAGACCCTGATCGTACGTGCTGCCATCTGTCAGAGAGGTAGGACTTGCACCAGTCTAGTGCTTTGTCTGTGATCCCCTTCTCTTGGAGACGGTCAAGGAGAAGCTCATGGCTTACTGAATCAAACGCTGCTGCAATGTCCAAGAAGATGAGGACAAACCCTTGGCGGATGTTGTCTATTCCTGCAATTCCTGCAATAAGGCTGCTGGCATTAACCTTTAAAAAGGAAATAGAGCAGCTTTTAAACTAGATATTAGGGGAAAGCCGACAGTCGCCCAAGAGCGGATGGTTCGGAAGAATGTATCCTTGAAGGATACTACCAAAAGTAGAGAGGTTCCACAAAAGAGTAAAGTAGCCCAAATGCCCTCAAGTATGGAGCAGACAGAGCTTAAAGATCCCAATTTACCCATGTCTAACAATAGCCAAATTAACATGAATAAAATACATTCTCTAAAATGCTTGTATGCAAATGCTAGAAGTCTAAAGAATATGATGGGAGAGTTAGAATATATAGCACTAAATGAAAGGTTAGATATGATTGGAATAGCAGAGACATGGTGGAAGGAGGACAACCAGTGGGACACTGTGATACCTGGGTACAAACTATATCGTAATGATAGAGCTGATCAAATTGGTGGAGGGGTTGCGCTCTATGTTACAGAGGGCATTGACTCAGAAAGGATTAAAGTTTTGCAGGAAACAAAATCTGCTAGAGAATCTATATGGATTGAAATTCCATATAAAAGGGGGAAGGCAATGGCAGTGGGGGTGTACTATCGAGCACCTGGCCAGAATGACCAAATGGATGATAAAATGCTCAAAGAAATCAAGGAAGCTAACAAAGGTTACAGCGCAGTAATAATAATGGGTGATTTCAATTACCCCGGTATCGACTGGGTCAGTGTCACGTCAGGACATGCTAGGGAGATAAAGTTCCTAGATGAAATAAATGACTGCTTCTTGGAGCAGCTGGTTCATGAACCGACCAGAGGGGAAGCCATATTAGACCTAGTCCTTAGTGGAACACCAGATCTAGTGCAAGAGATAAGGGTGTTGGGGCCACTTGGCAATAGTGATCATAGCATGATCGCCTTTGATTTAATTAGTGGAGGAGGGATAGTAAGGAAATCCACAGTACTACCTTTTAACTTTCGAAAGGGAGACTATGATAAAATGAGGAAAACAGTTAAGAAAAAACTAAAAGGGGGGGCGGAGCCTGATGTCCAGCGGGTAAGACGCTTCGCGCTGAAGCTCCCGAGAGGCCTACTTAGAATCCTGACTTAATACCTATACAAACTTACTATTTCGCTCCGGGCTGACCGGGGTACCTCGGGGGGGATGGCGGCCCATAAACCAGCGCGCTTGGACTTCGGGTCTCCTTCTTCTTCTCACGGAAAACGCTCCAAAACAGAGGTGTCCTCCCCACAGAAGATGGCTCCATTTCGGGAAAACCCCGAAATGCACCTGGAGATTTTAGAGGAAATACGCGGCGTGAAGGAATTGGTGCAGTCCAATGGAGAAGCGCTTAGAGCCATGCGAGAAGACTTTGGAGTACTCCAGGACCGACTTGAAAGTCTCTCATTACGGCAGGACAATATGGCGGGGGTCCTCGACTCGCACGCGGTGCGCTTGGGCACACTGGACAAGGCCGAGCGCCAGATACAGAATCTTCAAAAGGAGTTAGAAGATAGCAATAATCGAGCCCGTCGCAACAATGTGAGGCTCATTGGAATACCGGAGGGGGTGGAAGCGGGAGATATGAGAGAATTCCTGCTCAAAACTCTTCCCTCCTTGCTGAAGATCACCTTTCATAAAGAACTGGAAATCGATCGTGCACACCGTGTTCCTACCCACATGGCGCTCAACCGAACGACCCCCCGGCCTATTATCTTTCGCTTGCTACGATATCAACAAGTGGAACAAATTTTAAATGCTGCTCGGGCGAACCATCATTTGGAATTTGAAGGTCACAAAGTCTCCTTCTTCCCTGATTTGGCAAAGCCTACCGTTGACCGACGGAAGAAACTCCTTGCTTTTCGCCCTCGACTTCAACAGCTACAGGCTCGCTTTGGCCTGTTGTATCCCGCAAAGCTCCGAGTGACTCTCCACAACCAAACCAGGACATTCGAAGATCCTGCTCTACTATCAACATTTTTAGACTCCAAAGAAGCAGAGCAGATGCGCTAATCCAACGACTTGGACTTTTATTTGCCGGCTCTGTCCGCCATTTTGAAGGGCCCGATGCGGCGGTCATAGTCAAGCACAGAGACTACCTGGACTTTCTTTCTTTCTTTCTATGACTTTTGGTTTTGGTCTCCTATCCCTCCATGATGTGTGCCTCGGTCGGATTCGGAGCACGCACAGTCCTACAGGTTATGTGTTTTTTCAATTTCGGCCTTCTCTGGGGCTTCTCCCCGCAGACACATGGTCGCCAGTAATTTTTGGGGTTCTGCTTCTTCTCTACCGCGCTGCGGTTTTTCTTTTTTAATGTGGGGCGCTTCATTGTATTATCTAAGCTTATTTTCTTTTATGCCATATGTACAGCCAGATACAGTCAATATGAGGGACATTGTGAAATTATGTGCGCTATCATGCTCAGAATTTTTAACTTGTCTGAATGGCCTTATGTAAAATCTTATCACTCAACGTAAAGGGCATTAATAGTCCAATCAAAAGAAAGAAAATCCTTAGCTATCTTAGCCATGAGCATGCTGATTTAGCGTTTCTTCAGGAAACGCACTTAAACTCTGCTGAAACACTGAAACTCAATGTTAAGCCTTACATGGTGGCTGCCTATTCTCCCGCCGTTTCCAAACGGTGCGGGGTAGCCATTCTGGTTAAGAAATCTTTGCAAGCTACTGTAATTGATACTAGCGCTGACAAGGAGGGTAGATGGGCCCGAGTACATCTTAAGGTTGGAGATAGTGAATTTACATGTATTTGCATTTATGCCCCGAATGTGGACAACCCTGCTTACTATGCAAGTATTGCGCAGTTGGCACAGGCCTCTGCCAATACTCCATTAATACTTGGAGGTGATTTTAATCAAGTGTTAGACCCTCTGATAGATAGACAGCCGCCTAGAACGAGTAGTCCACCCAAGAGTCTTGCTACCCTTACAGCTCTGATGCAAGATCTTGCGCTGGTAGATATATGGAGGCTGCTTCACCCCTCCGACTTAGAGTTCACTTTCTTTTCTGCCCCCCATCACTCCCAATCTAGAATAGATTTCTTTCTCATTTCCAAAGCACTGATTTCTCAAGTAGACACGACTAGGACTCATCCTCTCCATATTTCAGATCATGCTGCCATATCTTTATCATTACATGTCACTGCGAGGGACGATTCTCCCCGAGCTTGGTTTTTTGATAGATCCTTACTGGGTCAAAAAGATTTTCAGGTTGATATAAAGGCCGCTATCCAAGATTATTTTCATTTTAACTCACCCCATGACACAGCGAGCTGGGCTTGGTGGGAGGGTTTTAAAGCATCTATCCGCGCAACTATAACTAGCTATCAAATTCGGCAGGGGAAACAAAGAAAGCAGCATTTACTGATTCTAGAGCAGCAGATACAAGCTGGGGAGCGTCTCCTCACGTCCCGTACTGACCCATGTATTTTACTCCGTTTACAACGCTTGCGTTTTCAATACAATCAGCTTTTGTACACTGCTGCTGTTAAAAATATTGAATCCCAACAAGGGCTATATTATCGGGAAAATAATCGTGCTGGCAAATTATTAGCAAATGCCCTAAAAGGTCAAAAAGAAGCCAAGCGTGTTACCGCCCTCCGTAATCCGTCGGGGGGGGGGTTTGGTCACTAAAGATACCGAAATCTTAGAACTCTTTCGTGATTTTTATACTCGGCTTTATCAATCTGAATGTGATTTTGAGCCAGATGTATTTGAACGCTTACTTTCAGGGGTACAAAGACCGACCCTATCTGACGAAGATAGAGTGGCCTTGGACACACCATTTACTGTCTCAGAAATTCATTCTGCTATCAAGAAATGTGCCTCAGGTCGAGCCGCAGGCCCAGACGGTCTCCCTGCTGAATTCTACAAAACCTTTCACGCTGACTTAGCTCCAGTTTTGAAACTTTATTTTTCTGCTCTGGCCGAGGAGGGTTCTCCTTCTGGGTCCTTTTCAATGGCAAATGTAGTAGTTTTTGAGAAAGAGGGGAGAGACCCGCAACTAACAGCTAATTATCGTCCAATTTCCCTCCTAAACGCGGACTATAAAATATTTGCCACCATTCTCTCTACCCGGCTCTCTGATAGGATGCCTACCTTAATACACCCAGATCAATGCGGTTTCATTCCTGGTAGATCAACTGCTGACAATGCTCGGACTCTATGCCATGTACTGACTACCGCAGTTAATCTTGATCGCCCCTTTGTTGGCCTCTCACTTGATGCTGAGAAGGCCTTTGATCGCTTAGAGTGGCCCTTCCTATTTGCAGTCCTCCGCTGGTACGGATTCGGGGAAGGTTTTCTCCGTTGTCTTCGCACCATGTACGCACAGCCTACAGCCAGTATATGTGCCAATGCTTTAAAGTCTCAGCCTTTTCCTCTTCAACGCGGCACTCGCCAGGGATGCCCACTGTCTCCACTTCTCTTCGATCTTGCACTCGAACCCTTGGCTTTACTAATCCGGCAATCGGAGGAGATTCATGGAGTCCCCTTCACCCATAGGGAAATCAAAATTTCAGCGTATGCTGATGACCTTATGCTTTTTGTCTCTATAGACTCAGTACCGGCTGTCCTAGAGCAAATTGGTAAATACTCACAACTGTCCGGTTATAAGATAAATTGGACCAAGTCGGTAGCCTTTCCATTAAATCCTTTGCTTCATCAGGCAGATATGCAATCCTTCCCCTTTTTATGGCAACCTCGCATGGTCAAATACCTTGGGGTTCACTATTGTTCTCCTTTGGAAGACACTATCTCCTTCAATGCCAAAGACTTAACCTCTAAAGTCCGGGCGCTTACTCATCGCTGGACTCCTTTAACACTTACCTGGTGGGGTCGATTAGAAACCATAAAAATGATGATTGTTCCGAAAGTGAATTATATCTTAGAAATGTTGCCCTGTCTTTTACCTCGACGTATATATAAAGATATAGAGGGCCTTCTGACTAGATACTTGTGGCAAAACAAGACACCTAGGATAGCGAAACATAAGCTGCAAGCAGATAAGGAAAATGGGGGTGTCAGATTCCCTGATTTCCTGAAGTATCATCAATCTTTTCTTCTCAAACAAGGCGCTCGTTGGCTAGAAGATCCAGTACCGAGTAGACCTGTGTGGCTAGACATAGAAGAGGACCTTTGCAAACCGATTCCTCTTCCTTTTCTTCCTGGCATGACTCTCCCATCAGACTCCCACTTTCCACCCATGCTTTTAGACACCTTAGGTGCCTTTAATAATCTTATGCAATCTTTAGACTCCCGACTCTGCCCGTTAGACAAGCTCCCACTTTGGTACAATACTCGATTTCGAATACAAAATAAGCCGATGGCGTGGAGCCCCTGGTACACTAGGGGCATTTGGATTCCTAGTCAGTTGTTCCATGAAGGTCGCTGGAAAACTTTTAGTGAATTGCAAGTTGAATTTGGTCTCCCAGCGAAACACTACTTTCAGTTGGTGCAACTTCAGCATTGCCTTCGGAGTGCTAAGGTGCTCCCGCCATCGGCCTCCCCTACACAAGGTTGGTTGGAGACTATCCGATCTATCGCTAGTTCAACGCGAGTAGCATCCAATTTTTACAAAACCTTATGTAATGCTATAACGAGAGATACCCCTATAGCGCAGAAAGCATGGGAGAGAGAATTGCATGTGACTTTGACCCCGGAGCAATGGAGCCTTGTCTGGAGTAGAGTGACACGGGTCTCCCGATCCGCCTCACTCACTCAGACACTCTTCTTTCTAGCCCACCGGTGTTTTTACACTCCTGACAGATTAGCCAAATGGAACACTACTCAGGGCAATAGTTGTTGGACATGTCATGCGGCCATTGGTTCACTACCTCATGTTATGTATGAATGTCCCGCACTACAGTATTACTGGCGTCGGGTCTGGGGTCGTATCCAGTCTATTTTGCACTTTCAAGAGCCCCTTTCTTGGAGGATAGTGGGACTTCGCTCAGCTGCGGGGATCCCCTCTCTTCCAAAAACAGCTTACTTTCTTTTGGACTTTATGCTTGGCATTGCTATTTCCCTAATTACGAAATACTGGAAAAATAGTTCCCATCTGAGCCCCAATGAATGGTGGAATCATGTCTGTCTCTACAGTAAATATGAACAAATACCTCGTATGTTTGCTTCCCCCATTCAGACTCCTCATCATCGGTCTAAATGGAAGATGCTCAATGACTATGTACATTCTGCTCAATGCTCTCATCTGACTATCTAAATTTGTATATCTCTTTGTCCCATGATTATTCTGTATTTCAGATACTCTTTTGATTGTTTTGATGTATAATCACTGTTGTTTGGAAGCGCTCACATGCTGACATAATCAGCTAGAGAAGAAGCGTGGGGGTGGGGGGTAATTGGGTTTACTTTTCTTTATTGTATACTTGTTTTGTCTCCTTTGGTGTGTTGTTTCTTTTGTTTGTTGCAAAATGAAAATAAAAGTTTAAAAAAAAAAGAAAAAACTAAAAGGAGCAGTTGCGAAGGTTAAAGACGTACATCAAGCTTGGGTGTTGTTGAAAAATACTATCTTGGAAGCCTAGACCAGCTGTATTCCACGCTTTAAGAAAAGTGGAAGGAAGTCCAAAAAACTGCCAGCATGGTTTAAAGGTGAGGTCAGAGAGGCTGTTGTTGCCAAAAAAGCATCTTTCAGGAAATGGAAAAAAGAGCCAAACGAAGAAACCTGGAAACAGCACAAGCACTGGCAAGTCAAATGCAAGGCATTGATAAGGCAGGCAAAGAGAGAATTTGAGAAGAAGCTTGCTGCGAAAGTAAAAACGCGAAATAAAGACCTTTTCAAGTACATTCGTAGCAAAAAACCTGTGAGTGAGTCAGTTGGTCCATTAGATGATAAAGGGGTTAAAGGAGCACTAAGAGGCGACAAGGCGATAGCGGAGAGACTGAATGAATTCTTTGCTTCAGTCTTTACTGAGGAAGATGTAGGGATGTTATCCATGACTGAAGTGGTATTTAAAGGTGCGGAAGAATTGAAGGAAATATCGATACATCGGGAAGATGTCTTACAACTATTAGATAAACTGAAGAGTAGCAAATCACCTGGGCCGGATGGTATACATCCAAGGGTGTTGAAAGAACTGAAATATGAAATTGCAGACCTGCTATCAGTAATCTGTGAACTATCATTAAAATCATCTCTAATACCTGAAGATTGGAGGATCGCCAATGTAACACCAATTTTAAAAAGGGTTCCAGGGGTGATCCGGGAAACTACAGACCGGTGAGCCTGACGTCAGTACCGGGAAAAATGGTAGAAACCATCATAAAGAATAAAATTACTCAGCATGTAGATAGTCACAACCTAATGGGAGACAGCCAACATGGCTTTAGACAAGGAAGATCTTGTCTTACTAATCTGTTATGTTTTTTTGAAGGAGTGAATAAACAGGTGGACAAAGGTGAGTCGGTTGATATTGTGTATCTGGACTTTCAGAAAGCCTTTGACAAGGTCCCTCATCAGAGACTTTTGGCAAAACTAAAGAGTCATGGGATAGGAGGCAGTGTACTATTGTGGATCAGGAACTGGTTAAAAGATAGAAAACAGAGGGTAGGGCTAAATGGCCAATTTTCCCAATGGAGAAAGGTGAATAGTGGTGTACCCCAGGGATCTGTGCTGGGTCCGCTGCTTTTTGACATATTCATAAGTGACCTGGAAAGTGGAATAACGAGTGAGGTTATCAAATTTGCAGATGACACAAAACTATTTAAAGTTGTTAAAACCCAAGAGGATTGTGAAGAATTGCAAGAGGATCTTGATAAATTGGAAGACTGGGCATCAAAATGGCAGATGAAATTTAATATGGACATGTGCAAGGTTATGCACCTAGGGAAGAACAACCCAAACTATGGTTACACGATGGAAGGTTCCACATTAGGAACCACCACCCAGGAAAAAGATTTAGGCGTCATTGTGGATAACATGTTAAAACCCTCGGCCCAGTGTGCAGCGGCGGCAAAGAGAGCAAATAGAATGCTAGGTATGATAAGGAAAGGAATGGAAAATAAAACAAAAGATATTATAATGCCTCTATATCGTTCCATGGTGAGACCGCACCTTGAATATTGTGTGCAATTCTGGTCACCGTATCTTAAAAAGGATATAGCAATTTTAGAAAAGGTACAGAGAAGAGCCACCAAAATGGTAAAGGGGATGGAAGGATACTCCTATGAAGAAAGGCTAAAAAGGTTAGGGCTCTTTAACCTGGAAAAGAGACGGCTGAGGGGAGATATGATAGAAGTCTATAAATTAATGAATGGAGTGGAACGGGTAAACGTAGATTGATTGTTTACCTTATCAGAATATAGAAAGACTAGTGGACATGCAATGAAGCTACAGGGTAAACTATTTAAGACTAATAAAAGAAAATATTTTTTCACTCAACGTGTAATCAAACTCTGGAATTTGTTACCGGAGGATGTAGTAAAGGCTGTTAGTGTAGCTGGGTTTAAAAAAGGTTTGGACAAGTTCCTGGAGGAAAGGTCCATAAACCATTATTAAGAAGGGACCCAGGATATCAATGCTTGAACCAATACAAGCATTGTCTAACCTGTGTCCCTTGGGGAAACTCCTAGGTACATATGACCTAGATTGGCCACTGTTGGAAACAGAATACTGGGCTTGATGGACCTTGGTCTGACCCAGTTTGGCATATCTTATGTTCTTATGAAGAGTGTGGTGAGTAGCGTTTCAACACCATGGGCCTCTCTAAAGCCATGTTGGCATGAGTCAAGTGGCGCGGAAACGTCTATGTGATCCTGAATTTGACATTGGACTTCCTTTTCAATTATTTTTGCTAGTAGGGGTATGCTTGAAATTGGGCGGTATGAGTCCACCGTCTTTGGGTCAAGGTTGTTGTTGTTCAGCAGCGGTCTTATGGACGTCTGTTTGAGGGGTTGCGGGAATGTACCTGTTGTAAAGGATTGGTCCGTGAGTCTGGCTATAAAAGGGCTCAAGTAGGATCATAGTTCTTTGATCCAGAACGCAGGGCAGGGGTCGGTTTGAGTCGTGGTAGTGTTGATTGCGGAAATGGTGTCTTCAATGTGCTGCTTTGTCGGGGTAGAAAAAATGGAAAGCGGAGCTCTGCAGTCTGGCTTGAGAGAGGCTTTGGAGGATGAGATGTTGTTGGTCTGACATAACTTGGATTGCAAGTAATCGGCAAATTCTTGAGGGTGGATCTCAACTGGTTGGGCTGAGGTTGGTTCTTTTGTTAAGTTGTTAACGAGAGCAAAGAAGTCATGTGGCTTGTTCAGAGAATGTTTTAGAGTGTCAGTGTGGAACTGTCTCATGTTCGTCGTTACTGCTTCACGATGTGATGATAGGTGATCATTGTAAGCTTTTTGATCTTCGGTTGAGTGGGAACGTCACCAGCGTCGTTCAAGCTTTCTTAGGAGGGCGAGTGAGGTTTTCAGTTCTGCGGAGTACCAAGATGCGGAGGCTCGCTTCCCTGGAGGTTTGTTAGATAGCGCAATTGAACTGAGGGTCCTATTCCAGTTGGAAACAAGATCCTCAGGACTGTGAGCAGTTGAGGTGAGTAGTGGGTGAGTTGTGCTCAGGATCAGGTCTTTGTTAAAAGCCTGGAATCTTTGTGGTGGTGTTTTGGTCAGACCATTCAGTCTCCTTGCTTCCTTCTGATTGCCATTGGGCAGGGGAATTTGGAATACTATCAGCTTGTGGTCTGACCAAGGAATTGCAGTAACGGACAGCTCGGGAATGTTGGATAGGGTGGCAGATGCCTGGGGGGCGAATAACAGGTCCAGCATGCCTCCCTTGTCGGGGGTAGGCTCCGTGATCAGTTGGCTATATCTTAGTTCTTCAAGAGCTTCCAGAAAAGCTGATGAGTGAGACTCTTGTAGGGAAGGTAGATTGAAGTCTCCTAGAACCCAACTTGGTGTGCATCGGTTTTGGGAATTAGAGGCAAGGTCAATTATTGTTGCAAGAGCGTCTGGGTTTGCTGAAGGAGCCCTGTATAGGAGGTTAATGGAGCATCGCTTATTTGCTATTGTGAGGGTGTCAAGGAGTCAAGAGATGGCTGCATTGCATAGGTGGAACTGGAGGTCTGTTTTGGTGATGGCAAGTACTCCTCCTCCTCCTCCTCCTTTCCCAGTCCTGTGGCATGTATGTATTGAGAAGTTGGCAGGCAGCAGTTGGTTGATGAGGACGTTATCGTCACTGGAGAGCCATGTCTCTGTGATTAAGAGAATGTCCAGGTTGTGGTGGGATATCATGTCGGATACAATGGGCCATTTATTGCATATTGAGCGGGCATTTATGAGCGCGCATCTCAGCAATTGGGAAGGGGGTTCTCAACATGTTTTACTTTCCTGTTGTGATGTAGGGCAATGTGTAAGAGGTGGTGGTAAATTTTGTGATTATCCTTCTCTGACCTATGGTAGGGGGCATTTGACCATCTTTTCCTGTGGTTCTGAAGCACTGGTATCTGGTTGTGATTGGTAGATATGTCTGTAATGCTGCTTTGGCCTATATAGAGGAGATAGAGGGCAATTGTAACAATGTTTAATAGGGCCATTTTGGTGTCTACCTTGTTGTGTGTGGTCCGGGTCTTACACCTCCAAGCAGGTAAAATACAGGCACCTACACCTCCAAGCAGGTAAAATACAGGCACTTACACCTCAAGTAGGTAGACACAAACACTTACACCTCCAAGCATGTAGACATGGCACTTATACCTCAAAGTGGGTAAAAACAGATACATGCATTCAGAGTAGATAAATATGGGGACTTACACCTCAATGCAAGTAATTACAAGCCCTTACTCAAAGGGGGTAAATACATGCATCAAATTTAGCTCTACTTGCTTTACTTGGCACTTATACCTCAAAGCGGGTAAAAACAGATACATGCATTCAGAGCAGATAAATATGGGGACTTACACCTCAATGCAAGTAATTACAAGCCCTTACTCATCAAAGGGGGTAAATACATGCATCAAATTTAGCTCTACTTGCTTTACTTGGCACTTATACCTCCTCAAAGCGGGTAAAAACAGATACATGCATTCAGAGCAGATAAATATGGGGACTTACACCTCAGCGCAAGTAATTACAAGCCCTTACTCATCAAAGGGGGTAAATACATGCATCAAATTCAGCTTTACTTGCTTTTTAATCAGTTTTACTTGTATTTTCTGTTGGGCGTTGCTACTCTGTTCCTTGGGATTCTTTGGTAGCTTGGAAGAGTGTTCCTCAGCGTGCGGTCCCCGCCTAAGGGCCACGCCCAAGGGCCCCCTGGCGAGGCCCTCAGGCGCGGGCTCGCCAGGCATGGGTGTGCCCGCCGGCGCTTCCTTTTGAATGTGGCTGCTCAGCCCCGATTGGGCAGAGCAGGCTGTGGGCGGCAGATGACTCCGGCGTGCTCTGTCCCGGTCGGGAGAGCAGTGGCTGGGCCGGAGAGAAGAGGAGCAGGAGCCGAAGAGGGCCTTGCGCTCACCGGCGCTTCCTTTTCAATGTGGCTGCTCAGCCCCGATTGGGCAGAGCAGGCTGTGGGTGGCAGATGACTCCGGCGTGCTCTGTCCCGGTCGGGAGAGCAGTGGCTGGGCCGAAGAGAAGAGGAGCAGGAGCCAAAGATTTGATTTGATACCTTTGATTTGATTAGTCATGTAACCCTCATTGAAAGGCTCAAGCAAATTGGATTATATAGGACTACCTTAAAATGGTTCCAATCCTTCCTCCCTGATCGATCTCACCAAGTGAAAATAGGACATCAGACATGAAAGTCATTCTCACAGAAGCAGGCGATACCACAGGGCTCGGCTCTTTCCGCACTGTTGTTTAACATTTATTTGCAACCTATCTGCAACATCATGCAAACATTCAATGTTGGTTACTCCATCTACGCGGATGATGTAATGCTATTCATCCCCTTTGATTTAGCACAACCTGACTTTACTACCATTACCTCATGCTTCTCCAAAGTTACAAAATGACTAAACAACTGTAACCTCAAAATTAATTATAAGAAAACTGAGGTTTAATTATTACAAGAAACCTACATGTGACTGCCCCCACACCTCATAATAGATGATGTAACGCTACCGATAAAGAACGAGGTAAAATACCTCAATGTCATCCTTGATAGGGCTTTAAACTTAACAAGCCATCTTAAAGCAATAGCTGGCCTAATCTACAACAAACTAAGTCTTATTAAGTTTTTGAGGCCCCTCTTATGAGACCACGACTTCAGGACTGTGTTCCAAGGTATGGTATTCCCCCATATTGATTTCTGCAATGGCATCCTCCAAGGGCTACCCAGATAAGCTCTAAAACACCTTATGATTGCTCAACATATTACTGCTAGGATAGTTGTCAGGCCAACTCATCGGAACACATTATACCCATTCTATATAACCTGCACTGGCTCCCAAAGTTTTTTTCTTAAGTTCCACCATTTCCCTGGCACCATCATCTACATACAGTAGTTACTTGAATCATCCCTGGAACCTTTTATCTTAAATCAGCATTATACTGTCTCCCCCCTCCCCCCCCCCCCCCCCCGAAGTCCTAAGTTACAAAGAAAAATCTGAATGATAAATTGCAGTTTGACAATAGCAGGTCCACAATTTCGTATCTGGGTTCTTCTTGAACTCTGGGATGAGTATCATCAGGTCCAGTGACTTACTACTATTTAGTGTGTCCATTTGTTATTTCTACTCTTCCAGATTTGCACTGGTTTGTTTCAGTTCCTCTGATTCATCATCAATAAAAAGTGGGTTCACTATGGATATCTTCTTAACATTCTCGACCTTAAAAACATATTCAGTTTTTCAACTACGGTCTTTTACTCCCTGAGCACCCAATTTATTTTATGTATTTCTAATAATCCTACTGACTTCCTTACAGGCATCTTGGGTGAAAAGAGGTTTTTTTTCTTGATCATCTCTCAATGCCTCTGAGAGGGACATTCGCGTTTACAGCACAGATAATGCAGCAGCAGTTACAACTATCTTAAAGACAATTTGTGTCATCTTAGACCACACATGGCATACAGTAGAATATATGCAGTATAGTATTTTTGCATATTCATGATATTTGAGTCAATTCACCTTTATTTGCAATGATACAACACTGAGGGGTCTAGTTACTAAGATGCGTTAACGTTAATTTGCTCTATATTACCATTAACTCATGTAATTTTAGTGCAGGTCACATGTTATTCAATGGGACCTAGTTACTAATGATGCTCATCAATGATGGATTAACAAAGAACAATATTAGCACACCTTAGTATCTAGAACCCTAAGTTTTACATACAGTGCCGTATAGAACAATGCATATAAAATAGTTGAAAATTCATTTTCATGTTTGAAAGTACCTAATAGTCTACTTCACACCTCCCAAAACATCTCCTGTTCCTACATCTACATGTCCTTCATCAGTATCCCAAGATGTGCATGCTAGTTAAACACTTGAAATAGTGCATATGATAAAGATTGAACACTTGCTCTGAGGAATGTGTTGATTTTTAGGCTTTCGTGAGCATGTACTAAATAGCATTTATGGAGATCAAACTATGCTATTTTATTTGTGCCTGGTAAATCCTAATTTACATCTGACATCCATTCATTTATATGCATAGGTGTTAATTTTATTGCTTATGTTAATGCCTTCCCAGGACTCATTTAGCTTCCATATTAGGGCTTCAGGTCAAAGTACGTTATTCAGACTGCATTCTAAGTGGTCTTAGCATGCATATTAAGTTATAGAACTTTTAATTTACCATTAAGAATGTATTTTTCAGATGCCTAAGAGCTGTAAATTAGGCATAAAGGTACCAACCTAGTTTAATTAATCTCATCAAAATGGCCCAGCTGGAAATGGCCTTTTTAAGTTACAGGCTTGCTCTGGGATGCATTTTGGGCATAAATCGAATGATTTAGTTGAGACTCTTACTTGACTCCTCTAATAAGGTAGGACAAATGATGTTTGTTTCTTTTGAATGGCTTTGACCTTATAACCTAATACTAAAATTTCTCAGTTTTGAAGTGTGATCCCTTCCCAGGGGCTATACATCATTTCATTTCATTTATTCATATTTATTTCTCACTCATCATAGAATTACTGAGCAAGTTACAGCAATACACACATATTAAAACAACACAATTAGCATAAGAGTTAGCTGTAAAATAAGACAACACAAGATAAAATAATAAAACCATCATGGCCCTTCTGCATCCATGAATAAATCATGGACCAATATTGGGAAATATTTCTTACTGAAATAGTAATATACTAAATCATTAAGATACAATTGATCTACCTAGACTACTCTTTTTTTCCCACTGAAGCTCAGTGGAAATGATAAAACTGAAATAGAATATATGATCTCATGTAAAGTACCTGAAAGTTGCATTATTGCCCATGAAGAACAACTTTTCTATGTGCTTTGAACTTTCCCCTGGGGAAGTTCATTCATTCTGAAACAAATGGTAAAATGTGGTGAATACGTTTATTTTTGGTTTGTTTCCCTTTAAATGACCCCCAAATCATTCCTTTCCATTCATTTTCAGCAGCACTATAATCTATGAGACCAGGAATATAGCACTTTTTTCTTGCACAGAACAGAGACACCATGAGGAAAGACAATAAAGAAGCAGGAATCACTAGATCTATCATGATGAAACCTTTTTGAAAAGCTGTGAAACAAGCCTATCCCAGCATCATTGCTTCCAAAGCCTATGGCTGATGGCATCATCATGCATAGGGAGTGGAATGAGGTGGGTCGCTAGGATCATAGCCCCGTTTTTTCAACATAGAGTCAGCAATTAGAGAGTTTAGGAGCTGGGATAGAGATTAGTTTCTTTGGCCCCTCCAACCAAAAGGGTGTTCCGCTGACCTTGTCATCATGAAACTGAAAGAAAATTTTGAACATGTCTATTTTGCAGTTAATTCTCTCTTGGTTTTTGAGGGAGATGGGGATGATTTAGGAAGGTGCTGGCTTCAGGGTGGAAAGGGGTGAAAAAATATGCTTTGAGAGAGAAAGAAAACAAAGAGCACCCATAGGACTAAGGTACAGAGGCAGATAGATAATGAGGGGCATATTTGCTAACATGCGCTAATAGTTAACATACCCTTTATCGCACACTAAGCAGATAGCATGGGACTTTAGTCATAACTACTGCAAGCTAAAAACAGACGGAGTGGTAAAAATCCCACATTAACTGCTTAGCATGTGATGGAGCAGGGATTGGGTGGGATGGGGCTGAGAACAGGTGTTGACTGCACTTTGCAGTTAGCGTGGAGGTAATTAACGCATGCTAATAATCAATGCAAACATAGAAACATGACAGCAATGTTGCAGTTAACGAGGGAGCACTTAGTGCCACCTCAGTGGGAGATGTTAAGTGCACCCATGTTAATTGTGAATGCTGATGCTGTGCGTTAGGGAGCTTTTCAGTTTAGCTAGGGCTGTTGCACTTAACCACATGTTAGCTTTTGCTCCTGTGCCATAAGTGCAAAAACATACTACACTTTAGTAAACATGCAGCTACATCGATTTATCTGAGGAAACCCGCTTTTGAAACTCTGTCAGGATCTGTGAGTCCATATGAACTGGAAAGCGGTTCTACAGTATTTAGTAGTGCTTCTCTGTTCTAGTGCATTTTGCTGTGTAGTAACAGTAAACCACTCCCCTAGTATAAAACATGGAGAAACTGTTTCCCTCTCATTCAGTCATGTCGATGGTGAAAAGGGGCTGAGAAAATCAGAAAAGGAAAGGTAGTTCATTCTCCAGGGACACCTAGGGCCAGCAACCTCACTGGTGATAATGATGAGAGAATTGAGTCTTAGAAATCGTGTAGCAAATCATCCGAGATAAAGAGATTTTTTTTCAAAAGGAAAGCACCAGCGGAGATGCAGGGTCTGGGAAAAAGTGAAACAGAAGCCATCTGTTGCCATCTCCACACAGGGGCAAAAGAAGGAGGTGGGACGAATTTGTAAAGAACAAAACAGAAAATATTGACAAGCTAAATTTTACAAATCACCAGCAGCTAAGGAGAGTAAAACCAACACAACAAAAAGAGAAGGTGAAATGTAAATTGTTTAATAAAAATGAATCTGTAAAAAAAGATAAAAGAAATGGGCTCTTTTACTAAAGGTTAACACACGTTAAGGAACTTAATGTGTGTGATCTTCATTAATGTGCATTAAAAGCTTTAGTAAAAAGGCCTCAAATATTTATAAGGAATAGAAACAAATAAGTATTAATATTACAGATTTTAAAATTTTACATCATATAGACTTTTATGAATACAATATAGGAAATATAGGAAAATGATTGTAAGTGAAAAATTCAAGCAGTATGTGGACAGGCATTTAAACTAGGGAAAGGGGGTGATGGATGGAGAATGACAAGTTCGGGACGTCACTCCCAGCAAAAGCATAACAACATTGGGAACAGACACACTATTAACCCACATATCAAAGGCAAGTGGGAAGAGGCATGTAGAACAAAATCCATGCAAAATACAGTTAAGTCAGTCAACAAATGCTAGAAAGCAATGAGCACAGATGCTCGAAGCCTAGCCAACAAAGTTCCTGGCCTGGAAGCCCTAATGGTGGAAATGGACTTGGACATTGTGGCCATTACAGAAACATGGTTTAGTGAGTCACATGAATGGGATATAGCTATAGATGGCTATAATTTGTTTAGGAGAAATGGAGAAGGCAGAAAAGGAGGAGGAGTAGCCCTATAGCCCTATATGTCAAAAGCAATATTAAAGCTGCTGAAATGCAGGGGACGTGGGGAAAAGAAGATGCACTGTGGATTGTGTTGGAAAGAAGAAATGAAAGTGTCATCCATATTTGTGTAGTCTACAGGCCTCCAACTCAAACTGAAGAAATGGATAGAGACTTGATTATTGATATTGCAAAGGTGATCATATTGGGTGACTTTAATCTACCCGATGTGGACTGGAGTATTCCTTCTGCAAATCTGGAAAGAAGTAAAATTCTGGATGCCTTCCAAGATGTATTGCTTAGACAAATGATGATGAAACCAACCAGAGAGAGCTTAGTGCTGGATTTAGTACTCACCAATGGAGAAAGTGTGTTGAACGTCTGGATGGGTGCCCATATGAGCAGCAGAGGTCATCACATGGTGTGGTTTTAGACAAAAGCCAAGGCAGAGTCTCTTCACAACAAGTTCAAAGTCCTAGACTTCAAAAACGCTGACTTAAGGAAGAAGGCCAAGTGCCTGAAGGAGGAGTTGGCAGGGTGGGAGAAGGTAAGGGAAGTGGAATTGCAGTGGACTAAACTAAAGGAGGCAATAAAAGGGGGCAGCATATATATATATATATATATATATATATATATATATATATATATAAGGTTTCCTTTTCCTCTTGTTTTTATTTACTTTCCTATTTGGTTTTCTAAAAGAGCGGCTGCACAAATAAAGGCAAAAAACACAGCTTTCACAAAATTCAGAAGTTCGCAAACAGAGGAACACCAAAAAGAATACAGGATAAAGCTAAAAGAGACAAAAAGAGAAATAAGGATAGCAAAATCAAAGGCAGAAGAAAAGATGGCTAAAGATCTATAGCGTGGTGATAAAACTTTTTTCAGGTATATTCGGGAGAAGACGAAGATCAGAGGTGAAATTGCAAGACTCAAAATTGCTGAGAACGGACTCGTGGAAAGTGATGTCGAAAAAGCGAAAATGCTAAACAAATACTTCTGTTTTTCAGTAAAGAAAATCCTTGAGAAGGACCACCTGTGATTGTCAAATATACAATTAGAAATGGAGTAGATACTACACCATTCACAGAAGTGACCAGAGAACTATATCAAGGGCATGTGATGGATGTGATCTACCTAGATTTCAGCAAAGCCTTTGATACCGTTCCTCATAGGAGGCTTATCAATAACCTGAACAGCCTGGGGATGGGTCCCAAGGTGGTGAACTGTATCAGAAAATGGTTGACTGACAGACGACAGAAGGTGATGGTAAACGGAACTCACTCGGATGAAAGGAAAGTGATTAGCAGGGTGCCCCAGGGTTTGGTCCTGGGTCCGGCATTGCTCAATGTATTTGTGAGTGATATTGCTGAAGGACTGAATGGAAAAGTCTATATTTTTGCAGATGACACAAAAATTTACAACAGTGTAGATTCCCCTGAGAGAGTGGATAACATGAGGAAAGATCTACAAAAGCTGTAAGAATGGTCTAATGCTTGTTAGTTAAGATTTAATTTGAAGAAATGCAGTGTCATGCACTTGGGATGCAGAAATCTAAGAGAACTGTATGAGATAGGGAGCAATTGGTTAATGTGCACAGACCAGGAGAAGGACCTCAGAGTGATTGTTTCTGAGGATCTTAAAGTGGCGAAAGAGTGTGACAAGGCAGTGGCCAAAGCCAGAAGGATGCTGGGTTGCATACAGAGAGCAATTACCAGCAGAAAGTAGGAGGTACTAATGCCATTGTACAAGTCACTGGTGAGGTCTCACTTGGAATATTGTGTTCAGTTTTGGAGACCTATCTCACAAAGGATATAAGAAGACTGGAAATGGTTCAGAGGAAGGTGACCAAAATGATTTGGAGCCTGCACCAGAAGACATATGAAAAGAGACTCAAAGACCTAAATATGTATATTCTAGAGGAGAGGAGGGACAGGGGAGATATAATGCAGAGGAGATATAATGCAGACCTTTAAATTCTTAAGAAGTATTAATGAACAAACAAACCTTTTTCAAAGACAGGGAAGCTGTAATACTGGAGGGCATAACACGAAGCTGCAAGGGGGTAAACTCAAAGGCAACGTCAGGAAATACTTTTTCACTGAAAGGGTGGTGGATGCTTAGAATGCCTTCTCAATGGAAGTGGTGGGGGCAAATACAGTGACAGAATTCAAAATGGCATGGGACAGACACAATGGATCTCTTTATAGAAACAAGATAAAATCAAAATAAACTTAACTGTCTCTGATATCTTAAGAAGTCGAGGTGACCTGCACGGAGACTGTGGGTACACCTCTAAACAAAGGCATGGGGAGGGGTGATCTTCACGGAGCTGCTGGCGCACCTACTCTTGCCACTTTGTTGGGCAGACTAGATGGACCATGCTGATCTTTATCTACTGTCATATACTATATGATTTGTACCTTATTGTTAACAGAAGATCTTATGCAGCCTTTATAGTCTGACTAGTAAAATCACGTAAATCAAATTAATGGACCCTTTTACTAAACACCGCTATTAGCAGGGCCATCCCGTCCATTGAGCAAGAATGTTGTTTGCACAGGGCCCCGCGTTTCAGGGGGCCCCACGCAAACAACATTCTGCCCATCAGCCACTTTAAAAGAAAAAAGAAACTTGCTACTGCCGCTGCCTGCAAACAACATTCTGCCCATCAGCCACTTTAAAAGAAAAAAGAAACTTGCTACTGCCGCTGCCACCATGGCAGCGGCAGAATGAAGTGTCTCCTGCAGTCAAGTGTCTCCCGTGGGCCCCCCCCCCCCGGCTGCCCGGCAGAGCCCGCCTCAATCACTCTCCTCGGTGCGGCTTTCAGAACTGTGAAGGGACAGTGTCCCTCTTGCGGCTCTGTTAAGCCTGTCAGGGCTGATGGGAAATTTCCCATCAGCCCCGGTGAGCTTAACAGACCCACGATAGAAACTCTCCCATCGCGCCTCTGAAAGGCGCACCGAGGAGAGTGATTGAGGTGGGCTCTGCCGGGCAGCCGGGGGGGGGGGGCCCGCGGGAGACACTTGACTGCAGGAGACACTTCATTCTGCCGCTGCCATGGCGGCAGCGGCAGCGGCAGCAGCAGCAAGTTTCTTTTTCTTTTAAGGTTTCCCTGGGCAGATGGGGGGAGGGGGTTAGGACTGCTAATGGGTTGTGGGGGTTAGGATTGTTGATGGGGGGGTTAGGACTGGTAGTTGGCTATGGGGGTGCTAGGACAGGAAATAGGGTGATGGGGGGTTAGGACTGGGACTAGGCTATGGCGGGGGCCAAGACTGGTAATGGGCTGATGAGGGGTTAGGACTGGAGGTGGGCTTATGGGGGGGGGGGGTAGGACTGGTAATGGGCTATGGGGAGGGCTAAGACTGAAAATGAGGGGATGGGAGGCTTAGGAGTGGTAATGGGCTGGGGGGTTGCTAGTACTGGAAATGGGCTGAGTGGGAGGGGGACGTGAACTGCAAATAGCTGATGGGGATGGGGGCTTGGAATGGAAATGGGCTATGGGGGGGCTAGGATTGGAAATATGGTGATGTGGGGTTAGGACTGCTAATGGGCTGGGGGGCTAGGACTGGAAATAGGGTGATGGGGGGTTAGGACTGGAGGTGGGCTTATGGGGGGGTTAGGACTGGTAATGGGCTCTGGGGGGCTAGGACTGGTATTGGCTGGGGCGTTGCTAGTACAGGAAATGGGCTGAGTGGAAGGGGGGACTTGAACTACAAATAGCTGATGGGGACAGGGGCTTGGAATGGAAATGGGCTATGGGGGGGCTAGGACTTGAAATAGGGTGATGGGGGTTTAGGACTGGTAATAGGCTATGGGGGGATGCTAAGACTGGTAAGGGGCTGATGGGGGGGGGTTAGGACTGGAGGTGGGCTGATGGGGGGGTTAGGACTGGTAATGGGCTATGGGGGGCTAAGACTGAAAATGGGGTGATGGGGTGCTTAGGACTGGTAATGGGCTATGGGGGGCTAGGACTGGTAATGGGCTGGGAGGGTTGCTAGTACTGGAAATGGGCTGAGTGGAAGGGGGTACTTGAACTGCAAATAGCTGATGGGGACGGGGGCTTGGAATGGAAATGGGCTGAGGGGAAGGTGGGATTGAACTGAACATAGATGAGGGGTCGGGGGCTTCGAATGGAAATGGGCTGTGAGGGGAGGGAGTTAGGACTGGAAATGGGCTGAGTGGTGGGGGAGAGCTAGGACATGAAATGGGCTGATGGAGGGGCTAGGATAGGGCTGGAAATGGGCTGTTGGGGGGGGTGCTACAATTGGAAATGGGCTGTGGTGGGGGCTTGGATTGAAATGGACTCATGGAGGGGCTAGAACTAGAAGTAGGCTCATGGGGGGGGGCTTGGATTGGAAATGGGCTGAGTGGAGGGGAGCTAGGATTTGATATGGGCTGATGGTGGGGCTAGGAAAGGAGTAGAAATGGGCTGATGGGGGGCTGGGATTGGAAATGAGCTGATGGAGGGACTCGGATAGGACTGGAAATGGATGGGGGAGCTAGGACTGGAAATGGGCTGATGGTGGGGCTAGGATAGGATTGGAGTGGATGCTGAGCGGGGCTGTAACTAGAAGGGAGCCGATGTTGGGGGAGGATTAGAATGGGATGGAGCTGGGAGAGTAGAATGGAGAGGGGGAAAATATTTTGTGTGGGAGGGAAGAAAAATCTACAATTGGCTGGGTAGTGGGAGAGTAAGTGGGGATTGAGGATGGAGGGGTAAAATTTGAGTGGATGAAATAGGAATGAGGAAAGAGCAAAAGGAGAAAGATTAGTATGTTAAAGCAGATATAGAGAGAGAATGGAAAAAACCTAGAAGAGAGAAGAAAGGGCAATGGACAGCAGACGATGGAGAGTTAGCAGAAGACACGAAGAAACCAGAAGAAAGTGGCTGGAGCAATTGCAACTGAAAAAGAAATGCACAAAAGGTAGAAAAATATCTCTTTATTTTGAATTTATTAACTGGAATATGTCAGCTCTGGGAAATGTGCATCATTAATGTCTGTGCTTTGTTTAGTACAAGAGGAAATTAATTTATAGTTTTATTTCTACAGTGTTATACATTCCAAGTTTGGCTTTTGGGGTTCCCAGTTTAATTATTGTCTTCCTGTTTCTAAACTGTGATTCCTTGTTTGGTGATGGTCTATGTTCTGCATGTGTAACTGAGCTGAGGTATTCTGTTTATGTAATTCCTATTTGACATTGCCACTTGTTCTCGTTCCCCAGTAGGTCATGTATTGTTGTTCTCTGAAATGTATTGGTTTAATATTTGCAGTATTGCCTTTTGATAGGTAGGGTCTGGTGCTTTGTGAGTCCTGGTAGTGCTGTTAGGATATGGCGGGTTTGCTATGGGTTTAAATGGGCAGTGTTTGTAGTAGTTTCTAATGTGCCTGGCGGTTGGCACTGGATTATAGTAATGTAGAAATCTTTTAGTCTTTCTTTATCCATCAACTCATTAAGAGGCATGTTTACTAAAAGTTAGTGTATGTTAAAATTATGCAAATATTTATGCATATGAGGCCCCTTATGCAAAAGAGGCCCTGCACCAAATCTCCGCACATGGCCCCGCACCCCCCTTGGGCCACCCCTGGCTATTAGATTAACATGTTTTAGCATGCAATAACTGATAGTAGTGAAAGCTAATGGGCAGGCAGGCTAGTGGGTTAGGGACAGGTGCGGGTGTGGAGAACACATTAGTGTGCGATTAGCGTCAATATGTCAAGTAGCACAAGTGCACCTAACGATACCTCTGTGGGTATTGCTGGGTGCACGTTGTGATGCTGCAGACCCTCTGAGAGGGGAAGAAAATGTTTTAAATGCAGGAAAAGTCAAGCACAACCTGCAATATCGCGAGGAACCACATAGGGGGAGCAGGAGGGACATCCGAGGAACAGAGGAACCACACCTCCTAGGTCATGAGGTAATGCCAGCCAGCTTCCAATCAAAAAAGAGAGGAGTGCCTCTTAAAGGGAATTGGGAAGGTTGGAAGGCTGAACTAGAAAAAGGAGATTCAGAGCAGCGAGAACCGGATTCAGACCAGAGAGAATCAGGAGCAGAACAGCCTGGGAAAGGAGAACAGGCTGGGAAAGTGGTACAGCCCTGGAAAGGAGGATATCCTGAGGAGACAGGACAGCCCTGGAGAAAGGCACAGGCAGGACGGCCTGGGAAAGGAGGACTGCCAGGAGAACCAGCAGAACCAGCAGGTTGGGCAGGACATCCGAGTGAATGGGCTAGATATCCAGAAGGAGCAGTAATCCCTGAACCACGGTTCCGCAGGAGGCAGCAGCAGCCGCATTGGCTTGGAGAAAGGAGACCCCGTGGAGAAGGTGGGACAACTCCAGCCAGAGTGAGTGTTTGTTGTACAGAGAGGCAAAGGCGTGGCTGTGACTGTGGTCTAAAGCTAACAGAAAGACGCTGGGAGAGCTCAAGGCCTATTGCTCAGGCCAGGCAGGATCCCAACTGGAGCAGGCCTCAAACCTCACCTGGAGCAGACAAGCCAAGAAGAAAAGGTAACCCATATTTAACTAAAAGCAGGGTACAAACTGCTGATGTATGGGGAGTACAGGGAGCACAGGAATATTATCCTTGTGAGAATGCTTATGAGATAAGGTGCAAGAAACACGCACCAACTAAGACTTGTTAGTGACCAAGCTTTACAGAAAGCTAAGACAAAACACTTGCAAAAGGAAGACAGTTCCCAGTATCTGAGAGCGCAGGACCGACGCCCTGTATTCAACCCTGAGCATTGGGAGGTTGTGCAGAAGATATTTAAAAAGCCTTATTACAACTTACCAACAAGTACTGACTTAGGCTCAGAGGCTTCAGAAGGGGAACCGATGCAGGTGGAATTTGCATCAGACACTGAGATGGACTGTAGCTTCTGTAAGACAGGAAGCTTGGAGTCCTTACTAAGCAACTAAGCTAGGTCTTGGGAGTTGAGACTGTTTGTTTGCCTGCTATACCATTTACTGTGAAGATAACAGTTTTCCTTTAATGCTTTCTTTTTCTTTATCCTGAAGTAAGGAATTTGTGTTTGATGTTTTTGTGTCCAAGCATATGAACCTTTTTGCATGAAAGGGGAAATAAATGCCTTTTGTTTTCCCTCCACTCGGACCTTTTGTTTTCTGTGGGATTTTGGTAACAAAGGGCGCTACCAGGGCTGAAAGTCCCTGGGCCCTGTAAGTTATTGGCCAAACCCAACCTTAAATGTTTTTATGTCCCACCTACCTCGCTCCAGTACGCTGCCAAGGTAGGCCCTGTGACAACGTGCATTAAACTGCGCTGCACGCATTCACACTTTTACTGCTGGGAACATGCTGGTCATTAAAAATGGGTGCTAAGTGCAAAAACTTAGCAGGATTTACTAAAAGGGTTTCTACAGTCAATTTATGTGCAAGAGCACTTGAATTAAAGAATATATAAGTAAAATATATGATTAAAAATAGTAAAAGTTGTATTCTGAAAAAAATATTTTCCATATCTATGAATACCCACTGCAGTTTAGTGTGCCTGCAAACAATTAGACCACTTTTCATTTGTGTATATAATATTTTAAATAAACAAAAATATTAATCTGGAGAGGCAGATATGAGGAAAAAATCTGGCACTCAAATTGTATGTGCTCTTCCTTGCATCTTATATGTTTACATGTGACTGCTATTTAAACTCAGAGGAGGAAAAATTTAGTGGAAAGTTGGATATCATTTCTGCAATAAAAAGCTAGCACCTCAAAATTTAGCTTATAATCCATAGGAAACACAACAGAGGTCATTTTATGAAGTCATTCCTGCATGTTTGCGGCCATATATGCATGCAATTGGACTTACAAAATACTGACTGGACTAAAAGTATGCCTTTCAGGAATTACTTTAGATGTCATATTCACAATTTCCATGTTGAAATATTGGCATTTACATATATAGATAGGAATGCACGTGTACTTATGATTTTACACACTGAGATCAACATCACATAGAGATTTTTTGGAGGGGTATAGCGGGGATGTCATTTGGGTGTTGCTTGGGTGGGCAAAACATTTTTACATGTATTCCCCATTTTACAAAGGGAAGTCATGCATATGAAAATAAATTTCTCTGCTGGGTTTTACATTTTCTAGAGACATGAATTGCTTTTTAAAAAGTGTTCCTTTTGGTCAGGGCTTTACATGAGGCATTAAGGAAGCGTGCCTTTGAATCAAGGCTAACTCAACCCCTGGGTTTTCTTGGTAAGGTGTGAACAGAAATAGATTGCCAGCTCTTTCTTTCGAGGCAGCGGCATAAATACCAACCGAGCAGCCCCTGCAATGCAGGGAAACCCAGGCAGGAAGGAGGCCTACAAAGCAGCATGGGAAACTTACTTTTATTTGTTTCCTGTGCTAACTCCCTTCCATTCACTGGCCGAAGTCTTGTGATAACAGCCTTACTGCAAGACTTTGGCCTGGGAGTAACACCTCTGGGCCTGGAACTAGGGTTGCCAACCGACCGGTTTTCAGCCGGCCTGGCCGGTTTTTCCATGGCCAGGCCGGCTGCCGGCACAGATGTCAAACCGGCTGTTGAAAAGCCGGTTTTTTGCTCTGGCCGCAAGATCGGGAGCGGCCAGAGCAAAAAACCGGCTTTCCTCCCGATTTCCGCTGCGCGAATGCGAACGCGAATGCGATTCCCCATAATAGTGCAGCCGCTGCTTCTGCTTTATACAGAGCAGCGGCTGCACTACACTTACTTTGAAAAGTAAAGAAACTGTATGAGGAGCCCCTCCGGTCATGGCAGAGCCCGAGGAAGTGATGTCATGGGGGCGGGTTCCTCACAGGCTGTCTTTCCTTTCAAATTAACTTTATTGCAGCTAAAGTTAATTTGTAAATGAAAGACATCCCGTGAGGTTCCCGCCCCCATGACATCACTTCCTCGGGCTCTGCGATGACCGGAGGGCTTCTCACACAGTTTCTTTACTTTTCAAAGTAAGTGTATTGCAGCCGCTGCTCTGTACAAAGCAGAAGCAGCGGCTTGGGCAGGGCAGGGGTGTGAGAGAACCAGCAAGCGGGGGGGGGGGGGGGGGGGGTGATGGTATGATTAAACCAGCAGGAGGGAGGGAGGGAGGGGGGGTTTGGTGTGAGTGACCCAGCAGGAGGGGGTGAGTGAGTGACGGGGGTGGGTGAGTGAACCAGCAGTGGAAGGGGGGGGGGTGGTGTGAGTGAACCAGCAGTGGAGGGGGGGGTGAGTGAATCAGCATGGGAGGGGGGTTGTTCTGAACTAGCAGGGGAGCGGGGTTGGTGTGAGTGAACCAGCAGGGGAGGGGGGGTGATGGTGTGAGTGAACCAGCAAGGGGGGGGTGAGTGAGTGACACGGGGGTGGGTAAGTGAACCAGCAAGGAGGGGAGGGGAGGGGTGGTGTGAGTGAACCAGCAGGGGAGGGGGTGAGTGAGTGAACCAGCAGGGAGGGGGGGCGAGTGAGTGAACCAGCACTGAGGGGAGGGGGGTGAGTGAACCAGCACTGAGGGGGGGTGTGAGTGAATCCTCGGTAATTTTTGTGGGTGGGGCTGGGGGCGGGGCAGGGGCGGGACTGGGGGAGGAGAATGGGTGGAGCATGGTGAGCCACAGGTGTCGGGTTTTTCTCGGTGAAAAAGTTGGCAACCCTACCTGGAACAGAGCAAATGTAAGTATGTTTGCCACAGAGGGACTTCACTGCTGCTTCTGCTGTTGCTGCTGCTGCTGGAGTGGGGATACTATTGGGGGGGGGGGGGGGGAGGCCCACAGCAAAATGTTACTTGAGAGCCCTCCACTAGATCTTTTGCCACTGTTCCGAAGCAACGGAGGATAAAGTAACTTACCCAACACCACAAGGAGTGCCAGTGAGAAGTGAACACTAGTATCTTGGCCACCAGGTTGTTGCTGTAACTACTAAGCTACTCCTCCACTCTGTAAGGGAATAAATCTCCCTAATTCCCATTTATTTCTTCTTCGAAATGATAAAAATAAATTGCAGCCTTAATACTTAATTGGCAGCAGTTACATGTGAAATTTGCTTAATTACCATTTACACATGGAAGCTGTTGAGTTGGAGCCATTCATTTTTCCCACATGTAGATTTCTAAAAAGGCTCTTTCTGCTATGCATGCCAGCAAATCCCTGGGCAGTCCTGCCTGCCCTTGCACATATTGACAGAACCTTTTGTAAAATACAGTCGGAATTATATACATCCCAACCTGAACATCTCCATTCCAATCTCCATATCCTATCTGAAACTGGCCTTTCTGACATTATGGTGCACATCATACACACAGGTGGAGTATGAGCACAACAGAGGCGGAGCATGCAAGTATGCATATAGATCAGGGGTTCCCAAACTGTCCTGGGGCCTCCCCAGCCAGTCGGGTTTTCCTGATAGCTACAATGAATATGCATGAGAGAGATTTCCATAGAGTGCAAGCAAATCTCTCTCATGCATATTCATTTCGGATATCTTGAAAGCCCGACTGGCTGGGCGGCAGGTTTTGGAACCCCATGCATAGATTATAAAATAGATCAATCTATGCGTGTACTAGGAAATTATAGGCTTGGACTCTTACCCTTGCACCAGGGTAGGTGTAAATGTCTGAATCTTCAATGTAGGTATGTATTATGGTACTTATGTTAATAGTTAATAAAGACACATAGGTGATTACAGTCATGCTTAAAGTAGGTGCCCCCTTATAAAATTATCTTCATTAAGTATAATAACTCAAGCAGGTCAGTTGACAAATAGAAATATAAATCTGTTTTATACAACAAAATTTTATCTCTCTACTAAATTAATCTATGGCCGGACCAGGCAAACTAGGTGGTTGCCTAGGGCATTGACATTTGTAGGCAGCAAAGAGCAGGGCATTCAAAGCTAAATAAAAAAATCTGAGAGCTGGGGGTGGGGGGGGGGGCATAATGCTTAAGGTTTGTCTAGGGTGCCAACATTTTCAACCAACTCTGGGGCCAAAATAACACTGCCAGATATTCCCAATTCATTTATCATATTATTAAATAACCAAGTAAAACCACTGCTGATGCCAGTCTTAACAGCCATATCAGCTGGTACAAATGAGTGTGAAATATGCCATTCTTAAAGCAACAACTATTGTTAACAATAATTTTGCCAACAGACATTTGAAAAATGCAGACATATTCTGTAGTATAGTGAACTCATTACTGCGTCAAAATGCCACCAGCAAAAAAAAAAAAAAAAAAAGAAAAACAAATAGTGGCAGCCACATTCAGAGGTTTTCCCATACTTTCATGACAGTTGTGCATGGTAACATGGTACTATAATCCATAAAGATAAAAGTTACCAGATGTCCTTAAAAAAAGAGATGAAAGATTCCAAATTACCCCTATGAACTGGTGACCAGATTCATATGAAAGAAATACAACCTCTAAAATGCCTGTATGCAAATGCTAGATGTCTAAAAAATAAAATGGGAGCATTAGAATATATAGTTCTAAATGAGAGATAGATACGATTGGTATCTCAAGACCTGGTGGAAGGAGGACAACCAATGGGACACTGTGATACCTGGGTACAAACTATATTGCAATGATAGGGTAGTTAAAATTGGTGGAAGGGTTGTGCTCTGTTAGAGAGGGCATTGAGTCACATAGGATTAAAGTTTTGCAGGAAACAAAATATGCTGTAGAATCTCTATGGATAGAAATTCCATGTAAAAAGGTGAAGGCGATGGCAGTGGGGGTGTACTACCATCTGCCTGGCCAGAAAGAACAAATGGATAATGAAATGCTGAAAGAAATCAGGGAAGCTATTGAAACTTATAACACAGTAATGATGGGTGATTTTAATTACCCGGGTATTGATTGGGTCAGTATTATAGCAGGAGATGCTAGGGAGGTAAAGTTCCTAGATAAAATAAATGACTGCTTCTTGGAGCAACTGGTTCATGAACCGACAAGAGGGGAAGCTATTTTGGACCTAGTTCTTAGTCGTATACAGGTTCTGGTGCAAGAGATAAGGGTGTTGGGGCCACTTGGAAATAGTGAATATAGCATGATCACTTTTGATTTAATAAATTAAAGAAGAATGGCAAGGAAATCCACAGTACTACCATTTAACTTTCAAAAGGGAGACTATCATAAAATGAGGAAGAAAAGGACTAAAAGGACCAGCTACAAAGGTTGAAGATTTACATAAAACGTGGGCATTGTTTAAAAGTACTGTCTTGGAAGCCCAGAAAAGATGTATTCCATGCTTTAAGAAAACTGGAAGGAAGGCCAAAAAACTGCAAGCATGGTCTAAAAGACAGAGAAGCTGTTGTTGCCAAAAAAGCATCTTTTAGGAAATGGAAAAAGGAGCCTAATGTAGAACATTGGAAACAACATAAGCAATGGCAAGTTAGGTGCAAGGCATCGATAAGGTAGGCAAAGAAATAATTTGGAAAAAAGCTAGCCATGGAAGCAAAAATGCATAATAAAAACTTTTTCAAGTACATTAGTAGAAAAAAACCTGTATGAGGCATCAGTTGGACCACTGGATGATAGAGGAGTAAAAGGGGCACTGAGGACAAGGCCATAGTAGAGAGACTGAATAAATTCTTTGCTTCAGTCTTTACTGAAGATGATGTAGGGAATTCACCCTGTGCCTGAAAGGGTATATAAAGCTGATGTATCCGAAGAATTGAAAGAAATATCGATAAATTGGGAAGTATTATAACTATTTGATAAATTGAAGACAGCAAATCAGCTGAACTGGATGGTATATATAGAAGGGTATTGAAAGAACTGAAATATGAGATTGCAGACCTACTATTAGTAATCATCTGTAGTATCTGAAGAGTGGAGAATGGTCAATGTAACACCAATATTTAAAAAGAGTTCCAGGAATGATTCAGGAAACTATGGACCGGTGAATCTGACATCAGTACCGGGCAAAATGGTAGAAACCATTATAAAGAATAAAATGACTGATCATGTATATAGTCATGGTTTAATGGGAGAAAGCTATCATGGATTAAGCCAAGAAAAGTCTTGTCTTACTAATTTGGTATATTTTTTTGAAGGTATAAATAAACAGGTAGACAAAGGTGAGTCGATATAGTATATCTGGATTTTCAAAAGCCTTTGACAAGGTCCCTCATGAAAGAATCTTGGAAAAATTAAAAAGTCATGGGATTGGAAGCACTGAAGCATTGTGGATCAGGAACTAGTTTAAAGACAGAAAGAAGAGAGTAAGGCTAAATGGCCAATTTTCTCAATAGATAAAAGTAAATAGTGGAGTACTGCAGGGACCTGTGCTGGGCCCACTGCTTTTTAACATATTCAGAAATGACCTCGAAATGGGAATAATGAGTGAGGTGATCAAATTTGCAGATGACACAAAATTATTCAAAGTTTTTAAAACACAAGAGGATTTGAAAAATTGCAAGAGGACCTTGATAAATTGGAAGACTGGGCATCCAAATATCAGATGAAATTTAATGCGGACAAGTGCAAGTTATGCATCTAGGAAAGAACAACCCAAACTTTGATTAGATGATGGAAAGTACCACCTTAAAAACCAACATCCAGGAAAAAGATTTAGACGTCATCATGGATAATGCGTTGAAAGTGTGCAGTGGCGGCCAGGAAAGCAAATAGAATGTTAGGAATCATAAGGAAAGGAATGGAGAATAAAACCAAGGATATTATAATGCCTCTGTATCATTCTATGTTTCGACTATGCCTTAAATATTGTGTGCAGTTCTGGTCACCATATCTTAAAAGGATAAAGCAGAATTAGAAAAGTATGGCATTTCTTATGTTTTTATGATTTTATGAAATTGCCGCTAAAAACTCATAGTTCAGCAGCTGAAAAGGTATAATATTCCTGCTTTCTGCAGCAGCATGCTTCCCAACCTAAACAGCTATTGTGATACAGTGGATAATACAGAGCCCATGGAGGTTAGTGAAAATGAGAAACATACCTCAGATTTGGCTGAACAGGAAAGCTCAGTACACTGAGAAACAGCTGAGCAGCAAATGCCTTTAGCACAAGAAAAGCCAAAAGGCATTAGAGGGAATTTTCCCTGTAGTAGTTGTGACGCAGGGAGAAACAGAAAGGCTCATCAGGAGCACCTGTGCCCTAAGACTCACGTAACGTGCAGGGAAGGGAAGCATATAAGTTCCTAGTTAGAACCAGGAAGAGGCGGTTCTGAAAGGGGCAGTCTTGGAGAAAGAAGTCCTGGAGAGGAGAGACTCAGAAGCAGTCCTAGAGAGAGTCCCAGCAGGAGCAGGAGGAGGGGAAGCAGCTCAGGAGGACTGAGCAAACAGCCAATGAGCACAGGTCATGCTGAAGGAAGTTTGCCGGTAGAAGGAAACTCTAAGCGTGACTTCAGAGCAAGGAACAGCTGGAGAGGTAACCAGGAACTTGCTAGCTCGGAGGGAGGCTGGAGAGCCCGGGAGAAAGTCCTCAACAACCCAGAAGCAAAAACCAGGAACAAGGTAGAAAGGTGGGAACCTTGTTTTTATAAAGAAGGAGCTAAAAGCTCTGTATGCTTTAAAGGATGTGGCCCTGGAACTAACTATAAAGCTGAAAGATATCCAGTGTTCTCAGTAGGTGGGAAGGGACAGAAAAACCAGCAAGAAGCCATTCGTATACCAGGCAGTTATAGCCCTGGGCTTAAAGAACACTTTGTAGAAAAAGGTATTCGTGTGCCACAGGAAAGTTTGTCAGAAGCCAGCACATGTAATGAGGGTGACTCTGGTAGTATCGGGAATGAACCTGAAGTAATGCAATGGGAAAATAAGTTATTCTTCAGACCCATTTCCCATGGACTGTACGATACGTTTTTCGGATGACATCATTTCTTTGTGTTAACCTTGAAGAAAATAACCTTGTGACATTAACAAAGGAAAAGAAGATATTTTCTGTGCAGCCATCTTTTGTTTTGATTCTGTTTGTTGTGTTTGCATTCCCAAGAATATATGTTTCAGGAAAGGAAATAAAGCCCTAATTTATTTACTTTACCACTCGACTGAAAGACTCTGTTTTTAGTAAAAGAGCAGATTGAAACTCAAAACCCTAGGCAGCCGCCTAAATAGGGTTCACCGGGGCTCTATCACACAGGCCCCATCACACTATTCACTTCATTTTCCTAGGCTAGCCATTCTGACTTGAATTCTATACAAAATCCAACATCCAACCAGGATGTAAATATAACCATAATTCAGACAAGAATTCCTCAAGATGAATGCCAAAACCTGTCCTAGAAGCACATATTGAAGTATCAGGCTTGGAAGAGGTATCTCAGTTTCTATAGAATGCATTCTGGTTCTTCCTTTCCCCATTGCAATGATGGTGATGAAAAAATACAACAGGGAAACATGGCAAGAAGCAACCAGGTCATTAGGAGCTCAAGGTAATGATTCCAACAGGGTGAACACTGTCTTGGATTTCCAAATAAGTCATTCTTAAATGATCACACTTTGTCCTGATTGTTTGACTATAGACAGGACAGAAACGTATGGAATTAATAATAAAGGATGCTCTTATCCCGTAGAAAAGACATATACCTATAGGAAATACATATCAAGGATAATATAGGTGTCTATGAAGCAAATGGAGTGAGGGAAAGTATGATCATGAATGGTATCAGGGTTAAAAGGTAGACAAATATAAGGACAGGAATGGAGTGATTATTAAGTATAAGGTATATAACAGAGCCAAAGAAGCATGTGACATAGCAAATATCCCTCTAATAGGAGGGAAAAGTATCACTGGCCATATCAACATGACTAAGTAGAATAAGCCAAAGAAAACACCTTGAAAATAGAGGATTACCATTTTGTGATGGATATGGTTATAAGACTATTTTCCCTCTGCTTCGTTTGAGGTTTATATTTCATATGTGGTTGTTTGTGGTTCTGTTAGGGATAGTGTCTCCAATTGGGTTAGTTTTTAATGATGAACCTCATTCCTAAGCTAAGGTACGTGGAGTGTAATCTCATTCTCTCATATTTACTGCTAATGTTCACCATAGTACTTGCATTGTGTCAAACAGAGCTTTATCCTGGAGTTCATAGGATGTTATATCTATAGGCACCTTATGAAGGTGTGTTTGGAAATTTCTTTTAATCAGGCATGCAGCTCCCATTACAATGGGAAATATCTTTCAGCCAAGGTCTCTTACTGCATTTTTTGGTATTTATAGATCTTCTATAAAGTGATATGTGGTATGTGATATGCGGAAATATTTCTTTACGGAAAGAGTAGTGGATCCGTGGAATAGTCTCCCAGTGGAGGTGGTAGAGATGAGGACAGTAACTGAATTCAAGAAAGCATGGGACCAACACAGAGGATCTCTAAAGGTAAAAAGTGGACTGTTGTAGTTGTTGTTATGGAAGGACAGACTAGATAGGCCATGTGGTCTTTTTCTGTCGTCATATTTCTATGTTTCTATGTTTCTCCCTCAGCGCACAATTGACAAAATAGTTGTTTGGAAATGACACCTAATATCAATGCCATTTTGGTGCTTGTTTTTCTCCTTTACAACTATGCCCAGTTTCTTTGCCTCTAGCCTTTTATCGGTTGGAATGGGACTGTTCCAGGTGATCACAAACTCTTCATTTTCCATAATTTTCTTGGGGTCAGGATCCCAGTGCTTTTCTGGTATGTATGGTTGTCTAGATGTAGGTGATTTCACATTATCTGATCTTACATTCACTTTAGTATTTCTTTTCTTGTGAACATATACTTTGATACTCAACATAGAAAATGCAAGGGAGTATGTAAAAGTAACCTTATAGATAATATAAGAGAGAAACCATAAACAAACAAAAAAAAAAACATTTTATACACAATCAAGGTTCTGACAGTGTTAAAAAGCACCCATAGAAAAGAACGGCACTGCCCCTTGACGGCAGCTGTCTGAGCTGGAATCATTCTTGCCAAAGGCAGGAGTAAATCTATTTGGCTGGGGGGCTCAGCTAGCAACACACATGTGCATGTCTTGTTGAAAGAAAACAATTGCATTTAGTGTTTATATTAGTCACTTCAGCTCTGAAACACATTATTCATCCAGTGCTGACAGGCCAGTGGGAGCTTATGCTGCTGAATGAATAATGGAAACTAGCTATTATAAGATTTTAAACTGCAAAGTGGTGCAAGGATATTAGTCCCCAGGTGAACCTTCAGCATTATAACCCCCACCCCATTTTCTTTAATGACCCTAGTCCTCACTCTGAGATTTTCATAATTAAACGTAATCATTATAATCCGAACATCCCCTCATTTTTTAGCAATCCTGTAAAAAAACATATAAATGAACATCACACTTTTAAATATTGTATTTTGTTTTGTATCTACATACAAACTAAATTTAGCTGAAAGCAGCGAAAGCATAGACCCTGATTTTTTTTTCTAGGCATTGTAGTTCTCCATGCATAGGGAAGCACCTAATTCAATTCATAGAACCTAGGGAAATAATCAATTAACATCTTGGATGTTCCTATCAAGAATGAACTTCAACTTGCAAATCTCTGATATGATATAGGTTGATTGACTCACTCTGCAGAATTATGTAAAAGCATAAGATATGCCATACTGGGTCAGACCAAGGTCCATCAAGCCCAGTATCCTATTTCCAACAGTGGCCAATCTAGGTCACAAGTACCTAGCAGTTTCCCCAGAAGACACAGGTTCTGCAATGCTTGTACTGGGACAAGCAGTGGATATCCCGTATCCCCTTTAATAATGGTTTATGGACCTTTCCTCCAGTAGCTTGTCAAAATCTTTTTTAAACCCAGATACTCTAACAGCTTTTACTACATCCTCCGGTTACGAATTGCAGAGTTTGATTACACATTGAGTGAAAAAATATTTACTCTTATTAGTCTTATACTTTAGTTTTATTGCATATCCCCTAGTCTTTCTACATATTGATGGCATAAAAATCTATGTTTACCTGTTCCGCTCCATTCATTAATTTATAGACCTCTATCATATCTCCCCTCAACCATCTCTTTTCCAGGTTGAAGAGACCTAACCTTTTTAGCCTCTCTTCTTAGCGGTATCCTTCTATCCCCTTTACCATTTTAGTGTCTCTTCTCTGTACTTTTTCTAATTCTGCTATGTCTTTTTTAAGATACGGCAACCAGAATTGCACACAAAACTCAAGGTGTGGTCGCACCAAGGAACCTTTGTTTTATTCTCCATTCCTTTCCTTATGATTCCTAGTATTCTATTTGTTTCCACGGTTTCAACGTGTTATCCACGATGACGCCTAAATCTTTTTCCTGGGTGGGGTTCCTGATGTGCAATCTTGCATTGTGTAACCATAGTTTGGGTTGTTTTTTCCTAGGTGCATAACTTTGCAATTGTCCACATTATATTTCATCTGCCATTTGAGCATCCAAGTGTTCCAATTTATTAAAGTCCTCTTGCAGTTTTTCACAATCCTCTTAGGTTTTAACAACTTTGAATAATTATGTATCATCTGCAAATTTGATTACCTCACTCATTATTCCCACTTCCAGGTCACTTATGAATATGTTAAAAGGCAACGTCCTGGCACAGATCCCTGAGTACTCTATTGTTCAACTTTCTCCAATAGGAAAATTGGTCATTTAGCCCTACCCTCTGCTTTCTATCTTTTAACCAGTTCCTGATCAACAATAGTACACTGCCTCCTATCCTATGACTTTTTAATTTCGCCAAGAGTCTCTCATGAGGGATCTTGTCACAGGCTTTCTGAAAATCCAGATATACTACATCGACAAAACCACCTTTATTTACCTGTTTATTTAAACCTTCAAAAAAATATAACCGATTAGTAAGACAATATTTTCCCTGGCTAAAGCCATGTTGGCTGTCTCCCATTAAAATATGACTACCTACATGTTTCAGAAATTTTGTTCTTAATAATGGTTTCTACCATTTTTTTGAATACTGACATCAGGTCTGTAGTTTCCCTGATCACCCCTGGAATCCTTTTTAAAAAATTGGCGTTTCATTGGCCATCCTCCAATCTTCAGGCATTACTGATGATTTTAATGATAGTTCACAGATTAGTGATAATAGGTCTGCAATCTCATATTTTAGTTCTTTCAACACCCTTGGATGTATACCATCCACTCCTGGTAACATAGTAACATAGTAAATGACGGCAGACAACGACCAGTATGGTCCATCTAGTCTGCCCAGTAAGATGGCAAGAGTAGGTGCACCTGCCACTCCATGCAGGCCACCCCACCCCATGTCTTTGTTTTAGGGGTGAACCCACCACTCCGTGTAGGACACCCCTGTATGTTGAGTATTTATTTATTTATTTTTTTTTTCATATTCTCTTATATACCGCGCTATTCTGCATCAGTGCGGTTTACATTGAACAAACTGAAATTACATTGAACAGGGCATTATAACTTGGAGATAACTATTTTACAGGGAACATGAGTTAGTTAAGTTTATTTTTATTTTATCCTGTTGCTGTAAATAGATCCACTGTCTGTCCAATGCCATTTTGAATTCCGTCACTGTATTTGCCCCCATCACTTCCATCGGGAGGGCATTCCAAGCATCCACCACCCTTTTAGTGAAAAAGTAGTTCCTGACATTGCCTTTCAATTTATCCCCTTGCAGCTTCATGTTATGCCTTCTAGTTTTACAGCTTCCCCATCTTTGGAATAGGTTTGTTTGTTCATTATTTCTCTTTAAGTATTTAAAGGTCTGAATCATATCTCCCCTGTCCCTCCTCTCCTCCAGAGGGTATATATTTAGGTCTTCAAGTCTCTTCTCATAAGGCTTCTGATGCAGGTTCCAAATCATTTTGGTTGCCGTCCTCTGAACAGTTTCCAGTCTTTTTATATCCTTTGCAAGATATGGTCTCCAAAACTGAACACAGTATTCCAAGTGAGGCCTCACCAGTGACTTATACAGTGGCATTAATACCTCTTCCTTTCTGTTGGTAATTCCTCTTTGAATGCAACCCAACATCCTCCTGGCCTTTGCCACCGCCTTGTTGCACTGTTTTGCCACCTTGAAATCCGCAGAAATAATCACACCAAGGTCCTTCTCCTGGTCTGTGCACACCAATCTCTCTCCCCCTATCGTGTACATTTCACCTGGATTTCTGCTTACCAAGTGCATGACACTGCACTTCTTTGCATTAAATCTTAACTGCCAAGCATTAGACCATTCTTCCAGCTTTTGTAGATCTTTCCTCATGTTATCCACTCCCTCAGGGGAGTCCACGCTGTTGCAAATTTTTGTGTTATCTGCAGAAAGACAGACTTTTTTCCATGCAGTCCTTCAGCAATATCACTCTCAAATACATTGAACAGTTCCGGGCCCAGGACCAAACCCTGGGGCACCCCACTAATCACCCTCCTTTCATCCCAGTGAGTTCCATTTACCATCACCTTCTTTCGTCTGTCAGTCAACCAATTTCTGATCCAGTTCACCACCTTGGGACCCAACCCCAAACTACTGAGTTTATTGATAAGCCTCCTATGAGGAACAGTATCAAAGGCTTTGCTGAAATCCAGGTAGATGACATCCATCACATGCCCCTGATCTAATTCTCTGGTCACCCAGTCAAAGAACTCAATCAGATTTGTTTGGCAAGATTGTCCTTTGGTAAAACCATGTTGCCTCGGATCATGCAACCTGTTGGTTTTGAGAAAGTCCACTATTCACTCTTTCAGGAGTGCCACCATTACTTTTCACGCCACCGAGGTAAGTCTCATGGGCCTGTAGTTTGTCACTTCTTCCCTGTCACCACTTTTGTGAAGAGGTACCACATTTTCCCTTCTCCAGTCCTGAGGAACTACTCCTGTTTCCAAGGATCTGGTGAAAACATCCTTTATTGGCCCTGCAAGAACCTTTCTGAGCTCTTTCAGTATCCTGGGATGTATCCCATCTGGTCCCATGACCTTGTTCACTTTCAGTTTTGCAAGTTGTTCTAACACATCATCTTCAGTGAATGGTGTGGTATATACTTCATTATCATTTATATATTTGGGAGTCACAAATAGTCCTCCAGGATTTTCTTTAGTAAAAACAGAGCAGAAGTATTTGTTTAGCAATTTTGCTTTTTCAATGTCATTTTCCACAAATCCATTTCCAGCACTTCTGAGTCCTGCAATTCCATCTCTGATTTTCCTCCTCTCCCGAATATACCTGATGAAAGTTTTGTCACCACACTTCACATCTTTAGCCATCTTTTCCTCTGCCTTTGATTTTGCTTTCCTTATTTTTCTTTTTGTCTCTTTTAGTTTGCTCCTGTATTCTTTACTGTGTTCCTCTGATTGCAAACTTTTGAATTTTGTGAAAGCTGTGTTTTTTGCCTTATTTGAGCAGCCACTTCTTTGGAGAACCAAATAGGTTTCCTTCTCCTCTTGTTTTTATTTACTTTCCTTACAAATTTTATGTGTTGCCCCTTTTATTGCCACCTTTAGTTTAGCCCATTGCAATTCCACTTCCTTTATCCCCTCCCACCCCGCCAACTCCTCCTTCAGGTACTTGGCCATTCTACTGAAATCAGTGGTTTTGAAGTTTAGGACTTTGAGTTTGTTATGATTGGACTGCACCTTGGCTTTTATCTCAAACCATACGGCGTGATGATCGCTGCTGCTCACAGAGGCACCCACCCAGACTTTCGACACGCTCTCACCGGTGGTGAGCACTAAATCCAGCATTGAGCTTTCCCTGGTTGGTTCCATCACAATTTGTTTAAGTGGCGCATCTTGGAAAGCATCCATAATTGTTTTTGCTTCTTGCCAGATTCACAGAAGGAGTTCTCCAATCCACATCGGGTAGATTAAAGTCACCCAATATGATCACTTCCCCCTTTGTGGCTATCTTGGCAATATCTATAATCAATTCACTATATATTTCTTCGATTTGAGTCAGAGGTCTGTAGACTACAGCAATATAGATGACAGTGCCATCTCCTCTTTCCAACACAATCCAGAGCACTTCTTCTTTTCCCCATGCCCCCTGCATTGCAGTGGCTTTAATATTGCTTTTGACATACAAGGCTCCTCCTCCTCCTTTTCCACTTTCTCTGTCTCTTCTGAATAGATTATAGCCAGCTATGGCTATATCCCATTCATGTGATTTATTAAACCATGTTTCTGTAATGGCCACAATGTCCAAGTCCATTTCCACCATTAGGGCTTCCAGGTCCGGAACTTTGTTGGCTAAGCTTCGAGCATTTGTGCTCATTGCTTTCCAGCATTTAACTGACTTGCATGTATTTTGCATTGATTTTGTTCTGCCCACTTCTTCCCACTTGTCGTTGATGTGTGATTTAAAAATGTGGCTGTTTCTGAAGTTGTTCTGCATTTGCCGGGAGTGATATCCTGAACTAGTCCTTCTCCATCCATCACCCCCTTTTTCTAGTTTAAATGCATATCCACATACTGCTTGAATATTTCACTTAGGATTCTTTTCCCTGTGACAGAGAGATGTAGTCCATCAGCACAGTATAGTCTCTTGTTGGTCCATCTGTTTCCCTAGTCGCCAATAAATCTGAATCCTTGTCATTCGCACCAGGTCTGGAGCCACGTATTAAAGCTGTTTATGCGATGCAGCCTTTCTGCCCCCTTACCATAAACAGGTAGAACGTCTGAGAATACTACAGTGTTAACAATGGGCTTGAGTTTCTCTTCCGGAGTCTGGAAGCCCCTTTGAACTGCAGAGGAACTGTTTCAAGCCAGGTCATTTGTACCCAGGTGGATGACAACATCAATTTTGGAGTGCTCACTTTCTGCGCTAAGTGTATCAACAATTTGGTTTATATTCCTGCTGGCTGAACAGCCTGGGAGGCATTTGACTATCTTCTCTCCTTTGAACTGTGATCCCAAGTTGGTGCCTCTGATGATGGAATCTCCAAGTAGTACTAGTTTTCCGTTTGATGAGTTTTTCTTCATATTTGGTGTTTTAGCAGGAGATTGGACATTAACTGTCTCATTTAAGGGCCCTTCAGTTTCCATGGATTGGGCATCCTCATTAACCAAAGCAGAGAAGGCATTATGCAGGGATATCTCTTGATGTATAGGATGTCTCTGCGTTACAGGTCACAATCTACCTGAGCCCACTGTGATCCATTTGTTCCTGGGATGTTTGATTCTTTGTGGGAGCTGTGGTGGACTTTGTTCTGTTTGTATTCTAGAAGAGGTGCATTTCATTGCAGCTAGTTCTTCCCTTAGTAGAGTCAATTATTTATGCATGGCAGCTAGTTCTTCCCTTAGTAGAGTCAATCTTTTATGCATGGCAGCTGACTTGAGGCACATAGGACAGGCTCTTAGGTTCCAAATGATTCATCTCAGAATGAAAGCACCACAGGTATTGCACTGAATACACGACATGCTGATTAAGCAGTCCTAGAAGGAGAAGAAGAAAAGGTGGGCTTAACATCAAATTAAAAAGGATAGATGGCAACATAGGTGACCACTGTATAGGCAATGCAGCCCTGGGGTGTGTGGTGCGAAGGGTGGGGTGGGTGGGAACCTAAGTGTCCCTGGCCAGTAGGCCTTACATGAACAGTGGGCACACTCGGAGATCTCATTTAAGGGCTACACAAGGAATGTAGGCAGTCAGAATATTCCCAAAAAGTAATGTTTAACCAACAGTTAAATTCTATATTAGCAATAGGCAAAAAGATAGAGAACTGAAAGCTTGGCTGTGTGGAGGCTCTTGAAGCTGTGCAGACTGGAGCTGACCAGGTACATGTGGCAGGCTGTAAGATAATCTAATTAGCCCCCTCCCCCCCCCCCCCCCCGGGAGCAGGCTTGCAACAGAAAATTCAAACAATGGAAGCAGAAATAGTCAAGCTGAACTTTTTATTTCTTTTTATCTGCCTACTGTGAAAAGCTCCCTGTACTTTAATTGATACCTTTGCTTCTAAAGTCAGTAGGAGACTCAGGTAAAACACCAGGTCCCTGCAATTTAAGTATTTCTATTCCAGGTAGCTTTATATCACTAGTGTCCCTGGCCAGTAGGCCTTACATGAACAGTGGGCACACTCAGAGATCTGATTTAAGGGCTACAGAAGGAATGTAGGCAGTCAGAATATTCCCAAAAAGTAATGTTTAACCAACAGTTAAATTCTATATTAGCAATAGGCAAAAAGATAGAGAGCTGAAAGCTTAGCTGTGTAGACTGGAGCTGACCAGGTACGTGTGGCAGGCTGGTGATTTGCTACTCTTCAGTTTATCAAATAGTTGTAATACATCTTCCTGGTGTATTGATATATTTTTTTCAACCATTCTGCTGCATCAGCTTTAAATACCATTTCAGTCATGCGCAATTTCCCTACATCTTCAGTAAAGACTGAAGCAAAGAATTCATTCAGTCTCTCCACTATGGCCTTGTTCCCTTCTTAGTGCCCCTTTCACCCCTCTATCATCCAATGGTCCAATTGACTCTCTTGTTCTAGAAGTTCTGCATTTGCTTACTCATGCCGTTCTTAATAGCAAACTATATTATTGCAATATGCCCTATGATGGTCTTAGTTATTATCAATTTCCTACTATAAGATGTCACAGTAAAGTTCATTTTACTATAGATCAAAAAATATTAGACCTTACTATCCAACTCTTAAAGGTGAAACACTGCTCACAAGTTACTAGTTACAAGTTACTAATGTTAAAAAAGAGTTTCTTACACAGGTTTACTTTCTTTTTGCAAGCCTACTAATACCTTACACTTTTGTTCATCTATTACAATTATTTCAGGGAAGGTAGAGCATCCCAATAGAGAAGTTTGTAATAAAGGCTATGTAATAGCCAAAGTGCCTTTAAATAAAGAACATAAAGATATGAAAGACTGCAAGTTATGCCTGCCAGTTGCTATGCAGGTTGTAAATTCAATCAAACATACCTTGAAATGTCTCTATGCAACTACTAGAAGCCTAGAAAACAAGAGAGGAAAATTAGAGTGCATAGCATTAAATGAAAAGATGGATCTAATAGGCATCTCAGAGACCTGGTGGAAGGAGGATAACTAATGGGACACTATGACACCAGGCTATAAATTATAACACAAAGATAGGATAGATCAAATTGAGGGAAGAGTGGTGTATATGTTAAAGAAAACACTGAGTCAAATAGAATGAAAGTTTTGCCGGAAACTACATGTGCCACAGAATCTTTATGGATAAAAATTCCATATTTGAAGGGGAAAATAATAGTGGCAGGGGTTTATTACTATCTGCCTGAACAAAATGAGCAGACTGATGAAGAAATGTTATCAGAAACTAGGAAAGCTAGCAAAATTGGAAACACTATGATAATGAATGATTTCAATTACCACAATATTGACTGGATAAACATTACATTAGGGCATGCTTGGGAGGTAAAGTTCCTAAATGACTGTTTTATGGAGAAGCTGGTTCGGGAACTGACCAGAGAAGGGGCTATTTTATTTTATTTTTTATTTTATTTTTAATACAAATGTTTACATTCAAATCCAATAAAAAAATTACAGAAATGAAATACATCATGTAAGGATAAAGGTGATTACAAGAATAGGAATAAATCATAGTTATGACAGAGTCATAAAGTGCACATTATTTGAGGACAAAGCCTAGTATAAAAAGGAAATATGAAAGAAAGGAAACCTGCTCTGTAAAGAGAAAACTAGAAGAAAAAATAGCAGATACAGCCTTGTTGTTAAGTGCCGTTGAGTCGGTGTCTATTCATGGCGACCCTCTGGATAGTTGTCCTAAAGTATGCTTGGTCCTCAGTCAGGCGGCTCACTGTTGACAGAGTGGCACGCATAGCTGCTGTCATTATATTGATCCATCTCATTACTTGCCTTCCTCTTTTGTGTTGACCTTCTACCTTGTCAAGCATGATGTCTTTCTCTAATAAACTCTCTCTATGTATGATGTTGTCAAAGTCGTGTCATCTGAGCTTCTAAAGAAAGCTTAAGTTTGATCTCTTCTAGTAATGACTGGTTTGTTCTTCAGGCAGTCCATGGTATACACAATATCCTTCACCAGCATTATAATTTGAAGGCATTGATTTCTTCCTGTTTATCTTTTTCACTGTCCAACTTTCACATCCATATGACATTAATGAAATACTATGGCTTGAGCAAGTCAAATCTTTGTATGGAGAGAGACGTCTCTGCTCTTGAAAATCTTGTCTAGGTCCTTGATAGCCATTCTGCCAAGAGCAATGCATCATTGGATTTCTTGACTGCTTATTGTTTCTTTATTGACAGTTGATGCAAGTAGGTTAAAGTTGTCCTCTATTTCAATTTCTTCTCAGTCAATGACAAGCATATTGATTTTGCCAGTTGTCATGATCTTTGTCTTCTTTACATTACGATGCAGGCCCATTTTAAGACTATGTTCCTTGATCTTGAGAAGCAACTGATTCAGATTGTCTCCACTTTCAGACAATGTGTTATCATCAGCATAGGAAAGGTTGACCAACCTTCACACCTTGGTTGTCTCCATAACTCCTGTTTCTCTAGTGATTTGTTCTGTATATAAATTTAAAAGATAGGGGGAAGTATGCAGCCTTCTCGTATGTCTTTGCTAATTTTAAACCATTCTGTTTCTGCTTGTTCTGTTCCAACTGTTGCTACCTGATCAATGTAAAGACTATGCAAGAGAATAATCTGGTGTTCTGGTATACCCATGCTTCTTATTATGGCCCAGAGTTTCTCATGATTTACAAAGTCAAAAGTCTTGCTGTAGTTGAAAAAACATATATAGAAATCCTTTTGGTATTCTTTTGTCTTTTCAAGGATCCATCTCCCATCCGCGATAATGTCTCTTATTCCTTGCTCTTAACTGAATCGTGCTTGTACTTCAGGCAGTTCTCATTCCAGGTATGGTTGTAGTCTCTGCTGAATAATCTTGGTAGAATCTTGCTGGCATGTGGGATCAGAGCGATTGTGCGATAATTCCCAAAGTCAGTTGGATCACTATTCTTCAGTTGGCCATGATGTTGTATTCCAAATTTCCTGGCAGAGCATTGTAAGTATGGCAACAGCTGCATCAGATTGCTGTAATACTTCAATGGGAATGCCATCAATGCCCGGTACTTTGTTGTTTGATAAGGCTTTCAATGCTGCTTCAACTTCTTCTTTCATCACCAATGATTCCCGATCATAAGGTACAGGTTGAAATGGCTGTTGGTCCATTTGATCTTTATCGTATAATGACTCTGGATATTCTTTTTACCTTTTCTTGATCTTCTTTGCATCATTCAACATGGATCCTTGAGCATTGTATAGCATTCCAATTCAAGGCTGAAATTTTTTCTTTAACACTCTTAGCTTTAAGAAAGCCAAAATTGTTCTTCCTCTAATAGTTTCTGATTCTATTTTCTTGCATGCATTATTGTAGTACTTCTTGTCTTGTCTTTCTGCATCTTTGAAATCTCTGAGTTCTGTGATTGACTCTTTTTCTCCTCTTGCTTTAGCTTCTCTGCATTTCTGGGCAATTTTCAGAGTTTCTTCGGTCATCCATTTTAGCCATTTTTGCTTTTTCACCTTTTGTAGAGACTTCTCACTTTCTTCCAACACAACCTTCTTGATGTCATCTCATAATTCTTCTGGAGCTCTGTCATTTGTATCTAAAGCAGCAAATCAATTTTGCAGGCAGTCTTTAAATTCCAGTGATATATTCACAAGGTCATATTGTGCTGCATTCATAAGTGGCTTGCTTTATTTCAACTTAAGCTTGAGTTTGCATACTAGTTGTTGGTGATCTATACCAAAGTTAGCTCCAGGTTTGTCTTTGTTGATGCTATAGAGCTTTTCCATCGTGGACTTCCACAGCTGTAGTCAATTTGATTTTTGTGCAATTCCTTGGGTGAGGTCCAAGTGTATAGTCACCGCCTGTGTTGCTGGAAAGTGTTTGAGATGAATAGATCATTGGTCTTGCAGAATTCTATCAGACATAAGGTAGTATAAAAAATTGTTAAATAAATAAATACAACATGCTAACAGGATATCCTGATAATCATGGGTGACTGGAACACAAACGCTGGCAACAAAGAAGAATGCAAAGTCGTTGGAAAATATGGACTTGGCAACAGTAATGGTTTAAATTGTTAGCTGTATTTCTCGCAAGTTCTCTATCAGTCTTTCTCCAACTTCATTTCTGTTACCAAGTCCATATTTTCCAATGACTTTGCCTTCTTCTTTGTTGCCAACGTTTGTTCCAGTCACCCATGATTATCATGATATCCTGTTTGCATGTTGTATTTATTTATTTAACACATTTTTTTATACCACCTTACATTGTAACTTCAATTTTACAGAGAACTTGCATGAAATACAGCTAACAATTTAAACCATTACTAGATGACTTTCATAGCATGCAAAGGGAGGGGGGGGGAGGGAACTTGGAGCTAAAACATGACTTATGTACAAGGTAACATATATGCAATTGATCATGTGGAGTGGGCACGAGTTCCAAGTAAAGCTGTAGAGTTAGGGGTGTTCACTGAAGTGTTCGATGAAGAAGAGATGTTTCCAAAAGTCCTTTAAGTCTGAAGTTGTTCTTAGTTTTTCTGGGAGAGAATTCCAGATGGGGCAACAAGTGAGAGGGCCCTCTTTGCAGTGGAATTTTTGGCCTTTGCGAACAGGTTGCGTGAAGGTATGGTATTAATGTTACTGCTTCTCTCAGGTCTATTTTTGGGTTTGGTACATATAAGGTCCTGAAAAATTCTGGTTATGTTATGTTATGTTGTTTTTGATTTTGAAGATGGTAAGGGCTGATTTATACTTAGCTCATGAAGAAACTGGCAACCAATGTACTTGGTACAGGAGGGGAGTTATATGATCACGTTGAGATGAACCCATGATGATTTGGGCGGCAGTGTTTTGGACTAATTTCAGTGGTCTGATAGTTTGTTTGGGCAGATCTTGGAGGAGGGCATTACAGTAGTCCAAAGCTGGTGTTATGATGGACTGACATACAGTGCGGAAGTGTTCTTGACTAAGGAGAGGTTTTAATCTTCTCATCTTTGCAAGTTTGTGGAAGGCAGACTTGGACGTCTTATTGATGTGACCGTGTAGGCTGAGATGTTTGTCAATGATGACCCCAAGGTAGCGGACTTCCTCTTTTATTGTAATTTGGGAATTGGCAATTTTGATTGAGGCAGGTGGGGTGAACTTTGTGTTCCTTGTGATGATGATTGCCTTGGTCTTCTTGATGTTGATGTTGAGGTTATTGTTGGTAAGACAGATTATCATTTCATGAAGGCATGTTGACATTGTGGTAAATTCTGGAGTGTCTAACTGAATTGAGATGTAGGCCATAATATCATCTGCATATATGATGTATTGTATATTGTGCTGCTTGAATATATTGCAAGCTACATAAATGTTAAAGAGGAGGGCAGGCAGCGAGGACTCTTGAGAAACTCCATGGTCTGTGTGGAAAAGAGCTGAGGTGAGAGGATCAGATTTGACTCTCTGTTGTCTGTCACCGAGATACGAGTGGAGCCACTTGAGGGTGGTGTCTTGGAGACCAATCATTGCTAGTCACTTCTGTAGGATATTAGGGGAAACTGTATCAAAGGCAGATGAAATGTTGATAAAGATAAGTGGAAATCCTCTCCTTATGTTGTCAATTCCTTTGAGCAGATTATCATAAAGATGGATGAGCAGTGTCTCTATGCTGTGATCTGAGCGGAATCCATGTTGGTGGGGATCTAGAGGGGTGTGTAGGTCAATGTGGTCTTGGAGCTGTCTCTGAACAATAATTTTGGAGAGGAATGGGAGGCTGGATATTGGGCGGTAATTTGATGGGTTGGTGCTTTGAGGTGATTTAATCTTTGGCACAGAGCAGATGGTAGCTTGCTTGAGCACCAGGGGCAGGAATCCTTGGGTAAGTGAGGGGCTTATTATTATTTGGATGTATTTGATTAAGTCTTCCTTGGCAGATTTGATCCACAGGACTGAGCAGGGATCAGATGGTGCTGTGGTTGTGTTCAGATTGGTTATGATATGGGCAATTTGTTCAGTCAATGGGATGTTGAAGTTATTCAGGTGACTTGGGATGATGGGTCTCAAACTGATAGAGGGGATGTCAGTTATAGACGTGTCCTTGTAAAGTGTGCTTTGAAGGGGTTTGGTTTTGGATAAGAGGTAGTCAGCAAAGGTTTGAGGGTATATCATGTTTTCATTCTTCAGAGTTGGGTCCTTTGTTAGAATGCGTATGATGGTGAAGAGCTCTTGGGGTTTATTGCAGGTTTTTAGAATGAGGTTAAAGTGATATTGTTTGTGAACATTCCAATATTTTATAATTTGTTTAGTCTTATATACCTCATTTCCGAGGATCAATGTGGTTTATAATACATCTACATGGAAAGTTTAGTCAATATAATGCCCCAGTAGTAACACACCTGGACGTATTAATATGCATCGATGTCTTTTTTGCTGTGTAATCTTGGAAACATCCGTGAACAACCTCATGAAACACCCAAAATCAGTGGTCTCAAATCAGTGGTGAAAATATAGAAAGTCTCAGTCTGAATCTAGGACCAACATCACAAATAAAGTAGCTGAAAAACATTTTTCCACCCCTGAAGCTTCCAAGAAGGTTGTTAAACCAGATGAATCAGAATTCTGGAGTTGCTCGATTTTTAAGTCCTTCGAAACAGGCAAATACTGTAAAATGATTTTGAAATCATAGAGCAAGCTTCTTCAAGGATTTTTAAAACTTCTGTCATGAACTTCTTGAACATATCCTTAGAAGAATTGCATCTAGACTTAGGAAAGTTTATCAATAAAGATTCTTCCTCTTAACAGTATTCTCCAGAACCTCTACTTTATTTTGTACCAGCAGATTGCCCTTAACCAAGGATGTAATAGTATTATGATCATCATAATCTTTGAAGTCAAAGACTGCAACTTTTCAGATAACTTGTTACTTACCCTTGTTATGTCTTAGCTGCCATAGACTGAGAATCATTTTAGGCCAATAGCAACACAGTCTGTGAGGAAACAATCACCAGTGTTTCCAAATTACTTCAAGATTAATTACTGATGACTTTGAAGGAATAACAAAAGCAGAAACAGCATTTGTAGAAAGTTTTGGGGCTTACCCGATCCAGGCAGCGGCTCCACTTGCATTTCTTGGGGCATTAGCAAATAACAGAGTCTCCTGAGTGGCCACAAGTACCATCTCCACTCTCCCTAGTGGATCACATTGCATTGTTCCCAGGCTGATACCATGAACAGCAGGGAATCTTCGACTGCATCAGTTCCCTCTTGCCACATCTCCAGCATAGGGGATGGGATCTGCAAAATAGGGTTTAGAGTTGTTTCCAGCCCAGAGGTTGGTGGTGATCACTGCCTCCCATTGCCCAGCTCATTGAGACACCATCCCTTATAAGCTGCTTGGTCAAAACTAGGTATTTCTCCATGGGGCTGCTTTTCTGAATTTCATCAGTCTTGGGATGATGTTCTAACACCTTCCTCTTGCTTTTGGGCTTGTCCATGAGAAACCTCTAAAAAAGAAAAGAATTACAAAAGTAAGAACTAGAGCATCATGGCTCATGAGCAAAGCATAATGTCAACCTGTTGCAATGCAATGCAATGTGTACCTTCAAGTTAATGCTGACTCCTGGCAACCCAGAAGCTCCTGGGTTTTCTTGGCAGTGTGACCGGAAGTAGATTGCCAAGCCTTTCTTCTGAGGCAATGGAGGGTTAAGTGGAAGAGAGTGGCAATGATCATAAACAGGAAAACAGAAAAGAAAAAAAAATTTCCATCACGTCCACAATATGGATGAAGTCAAGTAAATTAAGAAAAAGGTAACCAAAATAAACAACCAAAGGGAAAGATAGCTGCTACTTATGCAAGCATAAATATCAGTCAGAGCAAGGAACACATATATGCCTCCAGAATTCTCCTGCATTAATAAAGGTAACCAATTTCACAGATTCAAAGCTATCTAGCTAATAGATTATATACTCCATGTAAATAGTTCTCCCATGTTATCCAAGTTGATACTCCTGTTATATGTAATACCAAACAGCCTGTTGTTCTGGTTCCTTTCTGTTATTTGTAAACCGCGCTGATGTCAAAGAGTGCGGTATATAAGAAGTTGAAATAAATAAAATAAATAAAAATACTTAATAGAATTTAATTTTACTATGCATTTACATGGATAGTTCAGAAAGAACAAAGCCCCCAATTGAAGGACCTCCAGTTTCAACAGGTGAAACACCTTCCTCCTCTTTTGCATTTTTTTTTTAGCAACATCAGAGAATAACCTGACTGGCAGATCTAAAAAAATAGATTTCCTTGGTCTTTGACAACCATTCCCTGACAGAGGCTAAAGCCAAAATTACATGAAGAATACTAAAAATAACAGACTCCATCTTAGAGATTTCCAGCAAAGCTGATACATTCAAATTATTCATAGATTGATGTTCTAATTGTTGCATCCTTTCTGGAACACAGAGTTTTGTACTAGAGGTAACCGTGTTGTGACCACTCGGCACTGGTAATCATAATATGATCACATTTGACTTAATAACTGGAATGAATATGCAGAGAATATCTACTATGTCAAAGTTTAATTTTCAAAAGGGAAACCATGGTAAAATGAGGAAAATGGTTGTAAAGAAACTACAAGGAACATCTGTAAAGGTCAAGAGTTTATGTCAGGCATGTGCCATGTTTAAAAATACAATATTGGAAGCCCAGACTAAATGTATCCTAAACATTAGGAAAAACAGAAGAAATGTGAAACAACCGCCAGCTTGATTAAAATGTGGAGTGAAAGAGGCTTTTAGAACCTCAAAAAATATTTTTAAAACGGATTAAAAAACCAAATAAAGAAAATAGGAAACAGCATAAGTACTGCAAGTTAAAAGCAAGGCACCAATAAGAAAGGCAAAAAGAAAATTTGTAAGAAGCTTTCCATAGAGACAAACTCAAAATAAAACCTTTTTCAGGTACATATGAAGCAAGAAGCTGGGGAAGAAGTCAGTTGGACCATTAGATGATCAAAGGGTAAAGGGGGCAGTCAGGGAGGACAAGGCCATAGCTGAGAGACTAAATTCATTTTTTGCTTCAGGCCTTACTGAGAAAGATTTGAGGAGGCTACCCATGACAGAAAAGGGGTCAATCTGAGGCATGAATAATGGGGATGGATGTTAGGATATCCACCCCTGCTAATAATAATACTGCTGTATATACATGTAATTACATATGTAAATAGTTTCAGTTCAACATTTTCCCCCTCGTTTTATCCAAGTTCTTGTTCCTGTTATATGTAAAACCAAACAACCTGTTGTTCTGGTATATTGTTATATTGTAAACCGCGCTGATCTCAAATAGTGCGGTATATAAGAGCCTGTAATAAATAAATAATAAATAAATATTCGGGCCCCCTCCTGACCCCGACTCATTTTATTTCATTCTCAGTCAAATTTACAGTACCACAAGCAACTCACCATGTGGATACTCAAACCTATGAAGTGAACTGTGTTTTCTATGCAACTGCTTTGATTATGACTCCATATAATAAGTTCTGTAAATAGTTTACCCCTGTTAGCCAAGTTTCTGTCCCCTGTTATATGTAAACTCATACCCTGTTATATGTAAACTCATACATGTTAACTGTAATGAGCATTTTGTTCCATGTAAACCGCGCTGATGCTGAATAGTGCGGTATATAAGAGACTGTAAATAAATAAATAAATAAATAAATGGGGAAGTTAGATGGGGTCAGGAAAGGGGTGGGCTGGGGATGGTGTTAGGGTGGACAGTGGGTGGTCATTGACCCTGGAAGTACAGAGCTGATTCCAATGTCGGCCCTTTATGTCCGGGGGCTGGTGGCTTGAACGGGGAATTTATTCCACCTCTGAGGTAGAATAAGTTCCCTAAGTCAGCGGATGATGGCAGGCCCGAGGCTGGAAAGCAGTGGGAGGGGGCAGAGGAGATTCCGTGCAGCCTGACCCTGTCTTTTGGAGGCCAGATTGGGGGTCAGACTGTGGGGAATGCAGTTTGCAGTCCGGCGGTTGGGGATCACAGCTTTTGAATGGAGCATGGTGGCATGGCAACTGGACACCATGGCACCGTGGCCCTATTCAAAGGCTTGACAGCTATCCAGGCAAGGCCTGTACATGCAGGCTGACCTGAATCATGGTCCTGACCTGCACATACAGGCCTGGACATGATTCTGACCCCACGGGACTAGACGTGTCCCACAGGATCAGAATCCCAGCTAACTCTGTGGGACATCCATGGCTGAATTGGGCTCAAAGGGTTTTGAAGAGTGATTAGTCTGAAGAATTGAATGAAATTGGAAGATGTAGTAAAACGAGTTGATAAACTAAAGAACAGCAAATCACCTGAACCAAATGGTATACTCCCCAGAGTGATGAGAGAATTCAAAGATAAAACTGCAGAGCTACTATTAGTGATATTTACCCTATCATTAAAATCATTTATGGTACTAGAAAATTGGAAGTGCGGCCAACGTAGTACCTATTTTTAAAAAGGGCACCAGGGGTGATCCATGAAATTATAGACTGGTCAGGCTAAAGTCAGGAAAAATGGTGAAAACCAATATTAAGGACAAAATAACTAGACACTTGGACAGACATGGTTTAATGGGACAGTCAATATGGATTTAGCCAAATAAATCTGTTCTTTATTCTTTGAAAGCATGAAGAAACATATGGATAAAGGTGAACCGGTTTATATAACATATTTAGAAAGTGTTTGACACAGTCCCGCATCTGAGGCTCCTGAAGAAATCAAAAAGCCATGGCATAGGGGGCAATGTCCTATTGTGGATTGGAAACTGGTTCAGAGAAAACAGAGAGTAGGGATAAATGGTTAATTTTCTCAATGGAGAAAGGTGAATAGTGGAGTATCTAGGGATCTCTAATAGGATCATTTTTTAAAAGTATTTTGAAATGTTTTGGAATTGGGAACAACAAGCAAGGTGATTAAATTTTCAGATGGCTCCAAATTATTTTGAGTTTTAAAATCACATATGGACTGTGAGAAACTGCAGGAGGACCTCGGGAGACTGGGCATCTAAAATGGTAGATGAAATTTATTGTGAGCAAATGCAAAGTGATGCATGTAGGGAAGAATAACCCAAACTGCAGATACACAATGTTAGGTTCTACATTTGGAGTCGCCACCGAAAAAAGGATCTGGGTGGGATCATGGACAAATACATTGGAATCTTCTGTTCAGTGTGTGGCTAAAGCCTAAAAAGCAAACAGAATGTTAGAAATCATTAGGAAAGGAATAGAAAATAAAACAAAGGATATCATAATGCCACTGTATCACTCCATGGTGTGACTACACTTGAGCATTGTGTGCAATTCTGGTCTCTGCATCTCGAAAAAAGATATAGAAGCATTAGAAAAGATAGAGAGATCGGTGACCAAAATGATAAAGGGCATGGAACAATTCTATGAGGAAATGCTAAAGATGTTAGGGCTGCTCAGCCTTGAGAAGAGATGGCTGAAGGGTGATATGATAGAGGTATCCAAAATCCGGAGTGGAATGGGTAGATGTGAATCAATTATTTGCTCTATCAAAAATATACAAGGACTAGGGAACCTGCCATGAAGATACAAAGTAGTATACTTAAAACAGAATATTTTCTCCTTTCTCTCAATGTATAATTTAGTCTTAGGAACTCATTGTTGGTGGACGATGTAAAAGCAGGAATTGTAACTGGGTTTAAAAAAGATTTGGACAAATTCCTGGAGGAAAAGTCTATAAACTGATATGAAGGTAGTCCAAGACAAAACCACTGCTTATCCCTGGGGATAGGTGGCATGGAATCGGCTACTTTTCTTTTTACAAGTTAATATTTACTGCATTTTCAACACAATATACAAAAGGAAAAATAAAAAAAACAAAGTACAAATACAACATAATAATAAACTGATAGGTATCACTGGACAACTAAGATTTTGTTTCGTGAACATTTTTGGATGTATCTTATGGATTTTGGGTTGCTTATCATGAAAATCACTTTGAAATGTTTTTATCACGCACCATTTTTTTGCAATCACCCATTTTCATGATTTATTTGCATATTTTAAGCCTACTCATATGTTTCCTAGAAAGTAAGGTGTTTTGTTTAGTCCAGGCATGCACTCAGTGAAGACTCACAACATGCAATGGAAATGCTACTGCTGAAGAATGCGTGGGCATGCTTAAGATGGATGCAGGCAGTATAGGCTATACAAGCAGCTTTCATGCACAAATGCTATGCATGACATTGATGTCAGTTTGTGTACTTAACAATAGCATTTACATGTGAGCTTCTTGTCTAAATGATGATTCATTACAGCAGAAATGTCTCATCAGTGTTGCAACAGCCACAATACATTCTGTTACATTTGTGGTGAGTATACGCTTAAGCCCCAAGATACAGTGTGACTGCACTTATTAAGAAAGTGTATGAGCTCTACTTCACTTATAAAGTTGGCGATCAACACAAATCCTGGGCTCCTCAAATTTGCTGTGCAACATGTGCTGTGCATCTTAGAGCTTGGCTCAGAGGTACTCAGAAGCCAATGACTTTTGCAGTCCTGATGATATGGTGAGACAGAAGGATCATGTGATGGACTTTTACTTCTGTCTGACCAATGTATTGGCTTCTCTGTTAAAAAGAAGAATTCTATTGAATAAACCAGGCTGTCTTCAGTTATGAGACCAGTGCTACATGATGACAACATGCCAGTACCGAAGCCACCAGAGACATGGAGCCTAGATGAGGCAGATAAAGATGTCACAATACACGAGTCAGACGTGGAGAATGACATGGATCCAGATTTTAAACCATTTATGCCCAGTATGCCTCATCTGATAACACAGTCAAAATTGAATGACTTGGTAAAGAACCTAAGTTGCCAAAAACAAAAGCTGAACTACTTGGTTCACGATTGCAAGGATGGGGTTTGCTGTTGCCAGGTATGAAAATTTCTGTCTTTCGGATCTGCCAAGAAGATATGAAAAATGTCTTTGTAGAGGTTGACAACTTCTGTTTCTGCACTGACATTGATGGGTTGTTTACGGCTTTGGGTTGTGAGCATGACCCATAACAATGATGTCTTTTTATCAATTCATCACTGTTAAGCCTGAAAGCTGTCATGTTACACAATGGCAATGTCCACCCTTCAATACCTATTTTCTATGCAGCGCACATGAAAGAAACCTATGAAAACATAGATGTTTTCATACTGTTGTTGAAACACACACAGTACAACAACTACAACTGGAACATCTGTGGTGATCTAAAAGTAGTGGCACTGTTACTAGAAATGCAGTTTGGATATACCAAGTACTGTTTTATTTTGTGAATGGGACTAGAAAGTCTCATTATATTAAAAAGAACTGGCTGCTCTGTGAGCTTTTTGGTTCCAGGAAAGAAAAATGTAGCACATGAACCACTTGTCGGCACAAGTAAGATATTTTTGCCTCCATATAAAACTCAGATTGATGAAAAACTTTGTGAAAGCAATGAAGATGAAAGATTTCAATATTTGAGGCAGATGTTTCCAAGAAAAACTGATGCCAAAATTAAGGAAGGTATTTGTGTGGGACACGTCTTCAATGACAAGAGCTTCAAAGATCCTCTAGTGGGGGCTGAGAAAATCACATGGAAGGCATTCAGGGATGTTGTCAAGAATTTTCTTGGCAATTACAGGGCACCAAACTACATCCATCTGGTTGACAACATGCTTCAAGCAAACAAAACCATGAAGTGCAACATGTCACTGAAGATTTATTTTCTGAATTCACACTGGGGGTATGTTTAGTAAGCAGTGGTAATGGCTTCCATGCGATATTGGAGCTGGGGCCCCATTGAATTCTGATACCGCGCGGAAGCCGCTACCGCTGCTTATACCTTGGACTTCTTCCCTGCTAATCTTGGTGCAGTCAGCGATGAACATGGTGAAAGGTTTCACCAGGGCATTGCGAGGTTGGAAAAGCAGTATCAGGGCAACTGGAACCCATCAATGCTGGCCAATTATTGTTGGACTTCGAAACGAGAAGCATCAGATACTGACTACAAATGAAAATCAGAAGTAAACCATTTTTAGCTCAGGTGAACTAGTGCAACATATCAGCATCATTGTGCAATTAAACATGCTAAATTCAGTCAAAATTTAAATTCATGTTTCTCCAAATTCCTACTTGATACTGTCAATCTGAACTTATATTTGTGTTCAGCTTGAAGCTGTTTATCATAATCTCCAACAATTTTTTAGAAAGCAAAACTTTTGAACAAATTTGTTGTCCAGTGTAATCATACAAAAAATAAGGAATAATATAGGGAACAAAAAAGCTTCCACACCTGTCAGAATTCACAGAGAAAATAAAGTGGAGACCGATCACTAGCAAATGTTTTAAGAAAAAGAAAAATATTCAAAATTTCAGAACCTGGTAAATACCATTTTAAACCCTCATATGTCCCCCAAACGTATACACGTGATGATGGGTCTCTTTATGAACGTGCACCCTCTCGATGTAACAATTCAAACGCGTTCAATGTAACCAAAATGTTGGAATGTCCTTCTTTAACTAAACTCTCCAATCTTCTTCAATAAGACAGTCCACTATAGTTTTTGAAAACAATAAATCCTACCAGGAGGCCTCAGACTAGCACCGGCTCTGAAGACTGAATGTCTACTCAATAGCACTTGTGCTCAATTGCATCAACGACCTCCATGGTAGCCCTTAAACAGCAGATCTGGCTTTTACCTAGATTATATGTGTTTTAAGATGGTGAACTTACTAATAGTAGTCTATAGTGTTCTCACTATTATACATTATTTCATCAATAAAACTTCCCTTTAAGGTTCATCAAAAACATGCCATACTGCTGAACTTCTCCTTTTGTATATTATACGATCCCGACGCTTCCCCCTAGCGCCTCGGAGCGTTTCTCCTATTCAGGTTCTTCAGGGGATCATACTGTGGATCAAAAGTGCTGCCCGCGGCATGCGCGGCTTCTTCTTCAGTTGGTGAACACATGAAGTATGATTGAACGGAAGTGACAACTCTTTTTAGACGCGGGCAGCACTTTTGATCCACAGTATGATCCCCTGAAGAACCTGAATAGGAGAAACGCTCCGAGGCGCTAGGGGGAAGCGTTGGGATCGTATAATATACAAAAGGAGAGGTTCAGCAGTATGGCATGTTTTTGATGAACCTTAAAGGGAAGTTTTATTGATGAAATAATGTATAATAGTGAGAACACTATAGACTAGTGCTCGAGGCCGCGGGCCGGGTCCCGCGGCTGTCAGTAACCTGGGCCCGGGCCCGGCCTCGGCCTCCACCTTGCTGTCGGCGGGGGGGGGGGGGGGGGGGGGTGGTGAGTAAGGCGGCCGTGCGCGGCTCTTGAAATCGCTCCGGCACACCGTCGGAGCGATTTCATTGGCCGGCGGCCGGCTGGGGGGCGGTGCTGTGGCAGCGAGGAGCCGCGTGGCCATCTCTTTCTGGCCGCGGCTCCTCAGGAACGGTCGCGTTCCACTTGCTGGGGATCCCGGTGAGTTGGGTTTTGTTGGGGGGGGGGTATTTTGTGCCGCGGGGTGGTCGCCTTCGGTGGGGGGGGGGTGCTTCTGGCAATAGGGGGCCGTCTAAATAAAAAAAAAAAAAAATAATAAAGTTGTAGGAAACCGGAGGAGGGCTGCCGCTTTACTTTTGGCCCCCTTTGTCATTTGGGGAGGCACTGCGCAGGGCGGCCCAACATGGCTGGCGGTAGCAGAGCCAGGAGGACGTCGGGGGTACGGGGTGGGGGCACTCCGCGGGGATCCCGCGGGGCGGGGGCAGCACCGGGCGCCGGAGCGGGTCGTGGGGGGGCGCGGGGGGGGGGGTGGTCGGAAGGCGGGAAAGCGTCGGGTAGGGGCCGGGAAGCGTGGAGCTCTCCCTACCCCTACAGTCTGTCTTAGTGGTCCTGGGGAGGGGGGGAGTCCCCTTGGGGGGGTCGCTGGGCCAGGAGCTTTGGAGGCCGATGGGTTGTTGTGGGGGGGAGTGACTGGAGGGGGGGTGGTGGATGGGGTTGATTGTATAGGAGGGGGGGGGCCTGGGTGGGTTCCGGCCCCGGCTGGTGCTTATGGGCCCCTCCCGCTGGGTTTGAGTGGAGCTGGGATGCATGGGGGAGGGTGGCCGGCTTGGTCCCCATCACCTGGGCAAGCTATGGCCTGGGGGGCGGGCTGGGGTGGGGATCGTTGGGGCGCCGGTCTTCCAGCGGTGGGGCAGCCCCCTGGGGGGCTGCAGCCTGGGCGGCTGGAGGGTTAGGGTCCTCTGGAGGGGCGCAGGGGCGGGGTGTGGGGTGGGGGATGGGGCCTTACGGGTGGGTGCCTCCGGGAGCGAGCTTTCCTCCTTCCCCGTGTGTTGGCTCTCCTCTCCCATTGCAGGTGTCGGGGTCTGCTCAGGTTCCTCCGAGTGGGTCCTCAGCGGCGGCTGTGGGATCAACAGTGATGTCGTCGATGGTCAGCCAGCCGGGCCAGACTTCGGTGGAGCAGCCGGGGTCCACGTCGGAGGCGCCGGCGACGGCGGCGCAGGTGGCAGCAGGTGAGTTCTCTGGGGTCACTGCGGGGGGAGTTGGGGCGGGGGTGTTACCGAGTGAATCTGCTCCGCCGGCACAAAAAGCCAAGGCTAAGCGAAAGCACCGACGGCGTCGGCGGAGGAGCGCGTCGTCTTCCTCCTCATCTTCGGGGTCCTCAGCCACTTCATCGGCGGACTCCACGGTCGTCCCGCCTTCGGGAGCGGGGGCGGGGTCCGAGGGGGCGGGGTCTGCGGTGGTCCGTTGCACGGAATTGTGGGAGAGTGTTCCGCGCAAGTTGCGGAGGCGGATCGTGAAGCGGCGTTACCTGGATATTTTCCGGTTGTTGGAGGGGAGAAAACGTTCAGGAGAGAGTCGCAAGAAGCGTAAAGAGGACGAGAAGGCGGGGAGGGTACGGAAGGTGTCACGGAACACGTTGAATTGGACGCGGGCCTTTTTGCGGCTGGCGAGCGTATGGGGCCATGAGGACCCGAGTTGTTACGGTGAGCTTCTGGCATATGCCGATGCTATCTTGTCGGCTTCCCAGGCGCACGAAGGTTGGGCCTGGCTTAATTACGATGAGGAGTTCCGCGATAGGATGGAAGAGAACAGGCAGTTGTCGTGGGGAATGAAGGATATCAACCTTTGGCTCACGCAAATGTCGGCTAAAAGGGGCGGCATGGGGGGGGGTACAGGGTCGGGTAAGGCGGCGGGCACGGCAGCTCCGGCCGGCCTTCGGCCCTTTCGGTCAGCGGGCCCGGGGCCCGAGACAAGCAGAACGGGGGCAAGTGGTCCCGGCGGGGACCTGTGCTGGCGCTTCAATAAAACATCCTGCCCCTTCCCGGACTGTAAGTTCCGGCACGCATGTTCGCTTTGCGGCGCCGGTCACTCGGCCGTCAAGTGCAGCCGTAGAGCAGTGCCTGGGGCGGCGGCCGCCAGTAAGTGACGGGAATGCGGGGGGGCTGGCGCCTACCCCCATTAAGAGGCTGGCGCTTCAGCCGTGGCTGGAGCTCTATGCGGCTACCAGACATGGCAAGGCAGGGACGATGTTATGGGCGGGGTTTTCCGAGGGCTTTCGTATTCCGGTGCGGGGGGAGCTTAGGGGGTTGGAGAGGGGGAATGCGGTGTCGGTGCTGCGATTGGCGGAGGTGGCCCGAGAAAAGATTGCGGCGGAGTGTGCTTTGGGCAGAGTGGCTGGGCCTTTTGTACGGCCCCCCTTCTCGCCTTTTATCGTATCACCGCTGGGGGTCATCCCTAAGAAGGAGCCTGGACGCTATCGGCTGATCCATAATCTTTCTTGCCCCCTCAGGGCTTCGGTAAACGACCATATCCCGCGGGAGCTGTGCTCTGTGCGCTATGCGTCTTTTGGCGAGGCATTGGAGCTGGTGCGCCAATGTGGAAAAGGGGCTCTGTTGGCGAAGGTGGACATTGAGTCAGCCTTTCGTCTCTTGCCCGTGCACCCGTCCGCCTTCCCCTTGCTGGGATTTCGTTTCGACAATCAGTATTACTATGACAAATGCATGCCCATGGGTTGCGCGATTTCGTGTGCTTACTTCGAAGCCTTTAGCTCGTTCTTGCACTGGGTGCTGGTTTGGAGGTCTGGGCGGCGGACTATAGTGCATTATCTCGATGACTTCTTGTTCGTTGGGCCGGCCCAGTCCGCCGTGTGCGGATCCTTGCTGGGGCTTTTTCTGGGCCTGGCGGCGGATTTTGGCATTCCGTTGGCAGCGGGTAAGACGGTCGGACCGGTGACTCGTATCTCCTTTTTGGGGATTGAGATTGACTCGAGTGAGTTTGTGGTCCGGTTGCCTGCGGATAAAGTAGATCGGCTGCGGCTCTTGGTAGCGGAGGTGGGCTCCTCGGCAAAGGTGACTTTGACTGAGCTGCAACGATTAGTGGGTCACCTGAATTTCGCGTGTCGGGTCATTGCTATGGGACGGCCGTTTGCGCGAAGATTATCTCTGGCGATGGCAGGGGTCAGATGTGGGCACCATCGCATCCGCGTGAATGCGGGGATGCGAGCCGATCTGCGGGTGTGGGATGCGTTCCTGGCAGACTACAATGGTTGCTCGGTGTTACAGTCCAGTGAACTATCCAACCGGGATTTGGACTTGTTTTCTGATGCAGCCGGTGGTTTGGGCATGGGATTGTACTTCCAGGGCGCGTGGTGTGCGGTGCCGTGGCCTGCATCTTGGGGTTCATGTGGTTTGACGCGTAACGTGACCTTCCTGGAACTGTTTCCGATTGTGGTGGCCTTATGGGTGTGGCCGGAGAGGTTACGGGACAAGCGGGTTGTTTTCTGGTGTGATAACGCTGCGGTGGTGCAAGTCATTAATCGCCACTCTCCCAAGTGTCCGCGGGTGGCAGCGTTGATGAGGGTTTTCGTGCTGGCTTGTCTTCGTCTTAATGTCACGGCTCGGGCACGTCATGTGCCGGGCGTTCAGAATGGTATTGCTGACGCTTTGTCTCGTTTCCAGTGGGAGCGGTTTCGGGAATTGGCACCGGGGGCGGACGAGACCGCGGCGGTAGTGCCGGAGCACCTTTGGCAGCTTGGGACGCTGGAATGATCTCGTTGCTGCGTTCTTCCCTGGCTCCAGGTACGTGGAAAGCTTATCTGCGGGGGTATACACGGGTTCATGAATTTCTGTGGGGTAGGGGCTGGAGGGGCGGCAGTGTTGGGGACCTCCTGGCAGGCTCTTTCATTGTATGGGCGAAGGAGTCTGGTTGGTCCCGGTCAGCGGCACGGGCGGCTTTGGCTGGTTTCTCCTTCTTTTGCAGGGCGGCGGGCTGGGGCAGTCCGGGCACTTCGTATGTAGTGAAGCGGCTCTTAGCCGGTTGGGCACGTGTGCGCCCCCCTGTCTCAGATTGGCGCCGTCCCGTGTCGCATGACTTGCTGTTGCGTATTTGGGGTGTCCTGCCCGAGGTCGCGGCTTCTTCGTTTGAGGCCGTCCTGTTCCGGGCGTTGTTTGTCACTGCCTTCTTTGGGGCCTTCCGAGTTAGTGAGCTGGTCCCCCCGGCGGGCGGGCGGGGTGGTCGAGGAGGGTTGCGGGAGCATCAGGTGGACCTGCAGGAGCAGCTGGTTCGGATATTTCTGGATCGCTCGAAAACCGACCCGCAGGGGCGGGGTCGGTGGGTGCTGCTGCGGGCCATCCCTGGTCTGGGATCTTGTCCGGTGCAGAACTTGCTGACGTATCGGCGTCAGCGTCGGGATGGGGCTGGCTGTTTCTTTTGCCATGCGGACGGTTCGGCAGTCACCCAGTTTCAATTCACGGCGGTCTTCCGCCTGGCCTTGCGGCGGTTGGGAGTGGATGAGCGCGGGTATGCTTCTCATTCCTTCCGGATAGGCGCGGCGACCAGTGCTGCGGCCGCGGGCCTCGGGGGTGAGGTAATTCAACGCATCGGGCGTTGGAGCTCTCGAGCCTACACGGGTTATGTGCGCCCGGAACAGTTGTGATCTGCAGGGGTGTCGGGGGGGTGGGTGCGGGGGGGGTATTAATGCTGTGTTTCTTTTCCAGGTGTTCTGCTGAGCGTGCCGACATGGAGTGCTGCACGGGGCCCACCGGGCGTATGGTGGCTTATGGGACATTCCTTCGTCTACTGGGCGGAACGCAGAGCCTCAACTCGTCCGCTGGGTCTGCACTTAGGCTTGGTTTCCTGTAATTTTCGGCTGGTGTGGCTCGGCCAGCGGGGCATGCGTTGGTGGCAGCTACTTCCGGTAGTTCGTGAGCACGCGGAGCGGCAGCAGCGGCCGTTGGGACTTCTGATACACCTGGGAGGCAATGATCTTTCCGGTTGGACGTGCCGGCAACTCATTCGTGCTGTACAACGGGATCTGCGGTCGCTGCAGGAGCAGTGGCCGGGCTTGGCGATTGTGTGGTCGGACATCATCCCGCGGCCGGCCTGCTTGTCACAGCGGCGGTGGTCGAGAGGGCTAGCCAAGGTCAACAGGCAGATCGGCCGTTGGTTGCAGCAGGCTGGCGGGTGGCAGGTCCAGCACCCTTGGGCGGACCCCCGGTGCGCTGGACTGTACCGTACAGACGGGGTACATTTGTCCCCAGTCGGCCAGGACTTATTGCTTAATGATTGGCAGGAAGTTTTGGAACTGATTGGTCGCAGCTTTATGGGGGGGGCGGTGCGAGGATAGTTCATACCTCGCACCGGTGGCGGGGTACTGAGCCAGCGCTTGCAGGAGCGGCGCGGGCTTGACCTGGTTATGAGCAGTGGGGCGAAGTGCTCCTTGGGGTGGGGCGAGACAGCCCGGTTGGGGGTCTCGACCCGGTAGCGGGGGGGGGTGGGAGCCGGCCTTTGCTACTAGGATGGCGAGGCAGGCGGCGGGGTTTGGGGGGGAGGAGGATGCTCCGCCTTGCTACTAAGATGGCGGGTGGGGGGGCATCCTCCGGTAAAGGGGTGCGGGGCTGGGTTATGTTCAATTGTTATTCAGGCCCTTTGGGTCGGTTTACAGGTTGTAAATAAAGCTGCGACCAAAATGTTTGTACCAAATACTGTTGTTTGTGAACTTTGTTGGGGGGGGGGTGGGGGGGCAAAGTACTGGGGGGGATGCGTTAATGATGGGGATGGAGGCGAGGAGGGCTTCCGGGTTACCAGAGTTACTATTAGTAAGTTCACCATCTTAAAACACATATAATCTAGGTAAAAGCCAGATCTGCTGTTTAAGGGCTACCGTGGAGGTCGTTGATGCAATTGAGCACAAGTGCTATTGAGTAGACATTCAGTCTTCAGAGCCGGTGCTAGTCTGAGGCCTCCTGGTAGGATTTATTGTTTTCAAAAACTATAGTGGACTGTCTTATTGAAGAAGATTGGAGAGTTTAGTTAAAGAAGGACATTCCAACATTTTGGTTACATTGAACGCCCCAAACGTATACAGCATTGTTGGTAACCACAGCACCCCTAATAGGGGCATTTTCCTGAGCAATAACAAGCTCCTCTAATTGGACTAAGCAAATGTAGTCTTGCTCCTTATATGTAACAAAACACCTGCTAGGGAATTTCAAATGAAACCATCCCAAGATCAAAGGCTCTGGGACAAAGCTGAAGAAAATCTTTCCTGATCTTCTGAGTCTTATCAGACAGATCAGGAAAAACATAAATCCTACAGCCATGGAAATTCTGTAACCTAGCTGCAAAAAATAATCTCAAGACCCTATCCCTGTCAGAGGCCGTATTAAACAAGGCAACCAAATTGTCCTATTGTAGTTCTCTTCCATGGAAGTCTCTAATTATAAAGTCAAAATTACAAAAATGTGTAATCCAAAATGTATAATCCAAATATATAAACATGAAAAAGGTGTAATTTCAAAAAAGAGTAATTGTACAATTGTAGTCAAGAAATGTGTAAATATGTATGTATAAATGTAAATATGTATAACGCATTCCCCCATGACACTAACCCTGTGTGCTGTGACCTCCCCTCGGATCTATGTAATTACTGTCCCCTCCCTGTCCTAATTCGACATCCCCAAAAGAAGAATCGAACCGCTGCTGATCGCTGGAAGCAGCGGTATATAAGTGTGTATTAAATAAATAAATAAAATAAAGTCAAACTCACGGATTCCTGGCCTGTTCCTCCCTCTGCCCCATCCAATCTCTTAAAAGAGCCTATAACATAATAGGCCCTAGAGATGGCAGGATGGGATGGGAGAAATCAGTCTTGTATAAGGGAAATTTAAGAAACACAAGTAACCCTGGTAGATCGGACCCGAAGCCCACCCTACCAAATCCTCACCCGCCCCTTTTACCCAACAAATACACCAGACAACTTCTTAATGGGAAAACCAACTGGTCGCAGCTTTATTATAATTGTAACAATTGAACATTACAAACCAAAACAATCCTCTTAACAATCTTCAAACAGTGGAGCAATACCTCACCAGCCATATAATTAGCAAAGTGCCTTGCATCTGCATTGGCCGTGTCCTGCCCCCGGCCACCTTCCTACCGCCCTTTCCCCGACCTCGCCATGTGAATAGCAAAGGCCAGCCAGGGCTTATCCAGGTCGGGGGCACCCCGCCCCGCCCACATATATGTCCTAAAGGCTCCAGACCCCGGAGACCTCCGGGATCCCGCCGCACCCCCCCCAAGCTGCGACAACCCCAACAAAACCCCAACAGCTCTCCTCCTGTTTAACCAGGGGAGGGAGGGAGGGTAGCCAGTCCGCCGCTCGCCTTCCGCCCGAAAAGGAGCAACCGCCAGCCACCCCCCCTTTTTAAAAACTCCGGCCAACGCTTCTTCTCATTGGCTCCGCTCCTGTCGGACCGCGGAGCCAATGAATTCAAATGACGCTAAGCATCATCAATCCTCGCCGCTCCAATAACACCCCCCCCCCCCCCGTCCGACACTACACTGGCAGGGTCCCGGCACCGGGTCGATCACCCGGTTACCATCGTCCTCCGGGACCCTGCCCGCGTCCTCTCTGTAACCTTGGTAGATCGGACCCGGAGCCCACCCTACCAAATCCTCACCCACCCCTTTTACCCAACAAATACACCAGACAACTTTTTAATGGGAAAACCAACTGGTCGCAGCTTTATTATAATTGTAACAATTGAACATTACAAACCAAAACAATCCTCTTAACAATCTTCAAACAGTGGAGCAATACCTCACCAGCCATATAATTAGCAAAGTGCCTTTTATCCGCATCGGCCGTGTCCTGCCCCCGGCCACCTTCCTACCGCCCTTTCTCCGACCTCGCCATGTGAATAGCAAAGGCCAGCCAGGGCTTATCCGGGTCGGGGGCACCCCGCCCCCGCCCACACATATGTCCTAAAGGCTCCGGACCCCGGAGATCTCCGGGATCCCGCCGCCGGCACAGGTAAGAAACCTACCCTGAGCCGCCCCCCACCGGCAAGCTGCGACCAGTCAACCTCCCGCTAAACCAAAAATTCCAAGGCCTCCTGCCAGTCATTTAAAAGCAAATCGACACCGACAGGGGACAGGTGCACCCCATCTGGCTGGTACAACCCGGCACAAGTGACCTCCACCCAGGGGTGTAAAACCTGACGCCCCCCTGCTCACCAATCCAGCGCCTAATTTGTCGATTTATTTTGGTAAGACCCCACGACCAACGCCGCTGGGTCTTGCAAGCAGGCCTTGGAATAATATCGGACCAAATTACAACAACCCCCGGGAACATGCGCAGCACCATGGCCACATCCCTCTTCACTGCTCTGATGAGCTGCTTGCACGTCCACGCTGTCAGGTCATTGCCACCAAGATGCAACAGTAAAAACTTCGGCCTGGGCTGTACTCGATCAAGGTGCCGAAGCAAAGGCATGAGCTGCGGCCACCGCAGCCCGCGCTCGCCCAGCCATAGTAGCGACACCCTGGCCGGATCAAGTCCCAAATTCGGCCCCAAAGGCCGCACAGCCGCTCGCCGACCAGCCCAGAAAACGAATGAATGCCCAATCATCCAACAACTCTGAGCACATCCGACCCCATCTGTAAAAGAAAATAAAAGTTAAACCCCACATCAAGTGCCCCCAGCCCTTTTCTTCATAAACGAACATAACCCCTGAATGCCTGAGAACGCCAACGTCCAATATTCTGTATTTCCTGCTGCGATAAACCCGCAGCAGCGGCAATGGTGGCAGCACCGATGCGAAAGGAATGAGCAGCAAAGAAGTCCGAGCATTCACCCACAAACCTCAGCGCCATCCTCAGCACCGCTAACACCTGGAAACGCGTCAGCACCCACTCATTCTCGTGTATGAAAAGCACCCCTTCTACTGCCGGGCGCACAAGTAAATACTCCCACATCGCGGCTATGGGGCAGGTGGGCAAACCCTCAATCATGCTCAACCGCACCCACAGACCTTTCCCTTGTTGATCCGTTTTAGATTTCGCCAATAAGACTCGTAATTGTCCCCCCTCGAAGCAAATATGCTGCCTCTGCAAAATCCCCAGATCCCCCCCCCCTTTGCGCGAGTTCGGAACCAATTCCCCCATCCTAAAGGCTCCAAAGAAGGCCAAACAAAAGACCGCCTGAAATAGCATGGCCTCATACGAGGACGTAGCCACTTGAGGTATCGCCCCGCGTAAACGCACCAGCAACTCGTGCGTGATCGGCCGCCGTGCATCTGGAGGCGTCGGCTCAACCCGCCCCCACCCTTGCAGAAGCTTACGGGACAGGAAGCCATCACCAGGGAAGTCCCACCCCACTGCTTTCACAAAAAATGCAAAGCCCGCTAATTGGCTGCGCACAAAAGATCGAGCGAACCCGCGCTCTTTCGCCCAAACTACATACCGACCCAACCACTGAGTGTCAACCACCCCACCCCGGCATCCTGAACTCTCCAAAAAGGACACTACTTGGTCACATCCTCGCAGATAGGCTGTCCACGTTGCAGGCGCAAGTGATCTACGCAGCATAACCTTCATCAGGGGAGGCCAAGACTCCATAACCTCCAAGGGACTCCGCAGCCTTCCGATTCCGCTTCGGGCGCCAGTCTCCAAAATTGCTCACACTTGAAACGGGAAAGAGCATCAGCAATCACGTTAGAGTGCCCCGGTATATGTCTAGCCCGTATGAACACATTCAAACGTAAACAAGCTAACACCACCTCCCTCATCAGGTTCGCTACCCGAACACAACGCGGCATGTAATGATTAACCACACTTACAACCGCTGCATTATCACACCACCACACAACCCTTTTATTGCGAAATCTATCAGGCCACAACTCCAAAGCCACCAACATGGGAAAGAGCTCAAGGAACGTTATGTTAGTGGTGAGTCGCGACTCATGCCACACCTGAGGCCACCGCTCAGCGCACCATGACCCACTGAAATAAATACCCAAACCTAGGCCCCCTGCAGCATCAGTGTATAATTGCAAATCCGCACTAGTAACCTCTGCTTCCATCAACACCGTGGTCCCATTAAACTCTTCCAGAAAAACTGCCCATATCTTCAAATCTGCCTTGATTGCCATCGAGACCCTAATATGATGATGCGCCCGACGAACCCCAGCAGTAGCTGCTGCTAACCGACGCGAGAAAACCCGTCCCATAGGAATCACCCTACAAGCAAAATTCAATGAGCCAATCAACCTTTGCATCTCCTTTAAAGTTAATTTTGATGACATCAAAACATTAGCCACCAAGACCCGCAAAGCTTCAACCTTGTCCTGTGGAAGACGTGCTATCATGAGCTCAGAGTCCAGTTCTATCCCAAGGAACATGATCCTCGTAGTTGGGCCCTCCGACTTACTTTCTGCCAACGGAACCCCCAAATCCTGCGACAACTCAAGAAAACCTTCCAGGAACTCTCGGCACTCTCCCGATTGCACCGACCCCACAAACAAAAAATCATCCAAATAGTGCACAACATTCGTATTACCCACCTTGCGTTCAAGAGCCCACTGTAGGAAGGAACTGAATTTCTCGAAGTATGCGCAAGACACTGCACAGCCCATAGGCATGCATTTATCAAAATAAATGCCATCCTCAAAATGAAAACCTAATAAATAAAAGGAGGCCGGGTGCACCGGTAATAGCCGAAACGCAGATTCAATATCTACCTTCGCCATTTCTGCCCGCGGACCTGTGTTCCTCACCAAATCGACCGCCTTATCGAATGAAGCGTATCGAACAGTACACAATTCTCGCGGGATGAGGTCATTGACGGACTCACCCAAAGGACAGGACAAGTTATGGATCAACCGAAATTTACCGGGCTCTTATGTATGATACCTAAAGGCGAAACCACCATCCTCTCGAATGGCGGCCCCATAAAAGGGCCCGCTACTCTCCCGAGCTGTAACTCAGCTGCTAACTTCTCCCACACTATCGGTGCAAAGCGCCGAACTGAAAGGGAATTCCTCGTCCGCACCTCAGCAACACGCCCACAAATCGGAATCACAAAACCAAACTTAAAACCCGAGTACAAAACCTCCCTATCCCTTCTCCTTGGATAATGACTCAACCACCCCTTTAAAACCTCCACCTTAATAGGAGTGGGAGCAAGACTCAGTAGCTCCTTATTGCTTTGCAACAGGCGCTGGGGCCATAGAGACCCCTTTTTAAGGCACTTTGTCCCTGGATGGGCCCCACCACAGATTGAGCACACGTGTCTAAATTTGCAGTCCGGAAATGGACACACGGTCTTGTTGTAGCGTCAACAAACATCACCTGCTGCGCTTCCGCCCGCTCGCAGCTGTACGCCGTTTCCTCCCCGCAAAAGGAACGACTCGCAATCGCCGTACTACCCAATGCACCTTTCACCCCACTCCCACTAGCCACACTCACCTTGGCCGACATTTGTGTCAACCACAAGTTAATATCTTGCATACCCCAGCATACCGACCTATTCTCCTCCATCTTGTCCCGGAATTTCTCGTCGTAATTTAACCATGCCCACCCTTCGTGCATCTGCGACGCTTCCAGAATGGAGTCAGCATACGACAACAACATCTCATACTGTTCCGGGTGATGCTGACCCCACACACTCGCTAACCGCAAGAAAGCTCGGGTCCAGTTCACTACGTTCCGAGAAACTTTCTTGATGCGCCCAGATTTCTCATCCTCCTTCCGCTTCTTCTTACTTTCCCCCGAGCGCTTCTGGCCCTCTAAAAGCCTGAAAATATCAATATAACGACGCTTCGCAATTTTTCGCCGCAACCTCTTCGGAACTCCCTCCCATAACTCCGAAATAGCCACCGCTGCAGGAGCGTCCCTTGCTAGCCTTCCTCCCGAGACACCCTTGCCCGCCCACCCCAGAGGCCTACATTCATTGGACGAGGACGACGAAGATGACGACTCGGAGGACGATGACGAAGACACCGATGAATGCGACCTATGACGCCTCCTACAGGAATGCCTATGCTTCTTACTGCGTTTTCCGCTCTGTTTTTCTTGCCCTTGAACCCTCTCCACACCAGCTACAGCCACCTCATGTAACTCACCTGCCGAGCTAGCAGCGGACGCAACTGCCACCGCTGGACTCCCAACAGTTGTGCTAAGCTCCTCATGTGCCGCAGTCCATCCTCAGCTCTGGAGGTGATCACCGCTGCCACTCCCCTCGGTGCCGCTGGAGTTTCCGGATCCGCTGGCACAGCTCCAGCTTGCACTTAGCTTGCGGCATCTCACGCAGCTGCCTGCGGATCCATCAAGGAACCCTGTGGAGACAAAATAGGAAAAGGAGGGGGAGGGAAAACAGCAGGGGGCCGTACTGGTTGCCAAGCTTCCAGCCAATCAGCTCTAGAGGAACCTTGACCTCCACCCAGCCAATGCGCCCAGGATGGCTGTAAACCCCACGACCCTAAGCCGCCGAGTCCTACTTGCCAACCCATGGGGGACGCCCTACTGCTACCATCCCAAGCAGGGGAACCAGCCGGCACCATACATCTCTCCCCACTGCAGCAACCATCAGAGCTAGCTGTGCCCGGCGCCTGTTCCACCCCTAGGGCCCCAACTGCATCCCTGCCTCCCCTGCCAACCCCAAGCTCCGTTCCCATTACAGGCCCCATACCACCAACCCCCCACTGGCCTGGTCGTCTGGACCCCCGACCTCTGGATCTGGAACCCCTTCTCTCAGCCACCGAGGTAGACCTACCCCGCCCCCGAGGAGGCCCTCCTACCCTCACCCGACCCACACGCGAAGACACCGGATGCCCAAGCCCAGCAGAAAGGCTCCTTCTGCCCACCGATGCCCCTCTTAACCCTGATAGCTCCTCTGCTGCCGAGCAGTCTTGTGTAGCCTGCCCACGCCCACTCCCCCGATTCTGGCTAGGCCCATTGGCCCTTGCCTTCCCCTTACCACGGGCCATAATCTCCCCAAGGCTAACCCCCAAGCTAACTACTCCCCAATAAACAGACTCCAAGAACACGCAACCAGCACACAGCTGAACACCTTTCTATTATGTATATATATATATATTTTTTTTTTATATACCAGACCCTTGGAAGGAACTCAGTTTTTTTTTTTTTTTAAACGAATTCACCAGATTCCCGCAGGACACCAGCTTCTGGCTGATTGGGCCACAGCTCGCCGCACAACGGACCCAGCACTACCTCCGGACCTCGCAGCATGGCCCTCCTCGTCCGATGCACACCACCGCGTCGCACCCCCCACTCCGACCCAGAATCTTGCCGAAAGGACAGAAGGCCCACGCACCAACTGCACAAAGCAAAAAGGGGGTAGCCGGTCCGCTGCTCGCCTTCCGCCAGAAAAGGAGCAACCACCAGCCAACCCCCCTTTTTAAAAACTCCGGTCAAGGCTTCTTCTCATTGGCTCCGCTCCTGTCGGACCGCGGAGCCAATGAATTCAAATGACGCTAAGCGTCATCAATCCTCTCCGCTCCAATCACTCCCCCCCCCCGTCCGACACTACACTGGCAGGGTCCCGGCACCGGGCCGATCACCTGGTTACCATCGTCCTCCGGGACCCTGCCCGCGTCCTCTCTGTTATTATAGCAATTTGAATTCTCTAATTTATCAAGCTTATTATACAAGATATTGTTATCTCTAACAAGGGATGCATTCACAGACTGAACTGATCCTAGACTCTGGTCCTGATAATGAATCTTGGTTTCTGCCTGTTCTAACTGTTGATCTACTTTCTTAAATCTCCCCACAGCCTCTCCTCTAAAGAGCACAGCTCTGTTAAACAGGATGATAGAGTAGATTCCATCCTGGTGATCAAATGTCATAATTCCAGATTCAAAATCTTCATAGGAGACAACATTGGCAGGGGTGTTTCACATGAGAACTTCCCAGAAAATATAATAGGCCTCATAGGACTTACTTCTACATTCCTATTATCATATTTCAAGATATTCTATCCCTGCTCTAACGACACATTCAATACCTGAGATACTACTTGTTCAGACCTACCATCCTCAACAATGCTCAAGTTAGTCCCATCAAGTAACTCATTTAATTCCTCAGACAAGATGGAACCTCCACTGATTCTTTCACCCATGGGAGATACATCCTGAATTAAGACTGGAAGGGGGGGGGAGCGTGAGGAGGATGACAGAACTGAGGGAAACTTCCTCAGAAGGTGATTCTGCTTGATCTTTTACAATATTAGGGGTGGAGCAAGCAGCCATAACCTTCATATTACCTTCCATTGATATAAAATTATCCATGGGCCTTTGTACAGTTACCTCCTTAGCTGTATTTCCAGCTCCCTCCTTTCCTTTCCTCTTCCCCTCACCAAGACTGACAAACCCCAATACCACTCACAAACTTTCTCTTGGCTTCTTCCGGGCTCTGCCTGGGCTCCAAGGGAGCAATCCCATTTGGTCATGTGACCAAGGGCATGCAACTATGGGCTGTGTACAGCGGCACACAATTTTTTTTATAGGGCCCCAGAGAGTCCATTGATATCATGTCTGGTTCAGTGCATAGATGCTCCAAATCATCTCGCTAACTCTGCCAAATGCAAGATCCAACCAGGGAACAAGACTTCCCAAGCCCCCCATGGCACATAGTTATTTTATAGGTCCCCTGATGACTTTACAGTGGTGTGAAAATGTCTTGCAAAGGTAGTGCCAAATTGGCAGTTTTAGTTGTTTGGATCACAGGGACAAAATGAGTCACAATTTACAACCCTTTCCGCATGCCATTTTCTTCCATTTTGTCTTTTGTACAACCTGACAAATTGCCATGACTTGAGAATTCTTTTATGATTGTTTAAGGCTCATGTTCATTTTGTTGTGAACCTGTGTACAAAGATGCAATGTGTGCCCAAAACATTGTTGTGCTTTCTCTTCTTTGTATGTTAGCAATGTGCTTGTTTTCTTCTTAATTTCATTAGGTAGCCCTGAAAAGAGCTGTTTTTTGTTGTTGGTGGTTATTAGTACTTGAAGGGCCAGCCCTTGCTTTTTCTCACCAGATGACATCTGTCTGGCATGGAGTGGACCAGTTTGACGAGGTGTTCTCATGTTATGATGCAAGTCCAGGCTGCAATCAGTGACTCAATCAGCTCTTGCTTGGTCTGCAGCTGCTTCTTGGCAATCTCAGCTGATACCTTGTACTTGTACCAAAGATTCTCAATCGGGTTGAAATTGGGCGATTGAGCTGGCCAGTCAATGGTCTGAATTTTCGCTCTGTGGCAAGGTGCATTGCCATCCTGGAAGAAATATCTGCCAGAAAACAGTTGCTTAGCTGATAGCAGCATGCACTTCTGCAGAATTCCTATGTATTTTGCTGCATTCACCATCCCGTCAATGATATGGAGTCTTCCAACACCACTGGCTTCCATGCATCCGCAGATCATGATCTTGGTTGGATGCTTCATGGAGATATTCAAGCACTTTGGTTTGTATTCTTCATGAGGAAACCTCCTTACATAGGTTTTGCCCTGGTCACCCGAATGCAGAACTTGCTTTTGTCACTGAACAGAACTTTCTCCCAGTCAGCCTTGCTCCATTTTGAGTACTTGAATGCCCACTCAATGTGTCACTTCCTCTGTTCCACCATTAGTAGCAGCTTCCTCAGTGCCTTATAACCCCTCAATCAATATCCCAAGCATCATCTGCTCAAAGTGGAAGTGCAAATTGCAATGGAATACTTCTCCTTCCATTCCTGCAGAAGTTCATGTAGTAAATGTGCTATACTAAGTATATTGTATAAGAGCCATAACTAATTGTGAAGACCCAGGGTTAAATGGATCCCGAGAGGGTTGAGGATGACCAGAGAACCAAATATGTTTCGGGACGATAAACCCTTCATGGACAGGTGGTGTGCTATTCTGAACAAGTGTTCCCTCGACCTTATGGTTTTGTTGGCCGAGACAGCTAAGAAAAAGGCTGAGAAGATTCGTACAGAAGCTGAGAGAAAAATGGACCTTTTAAGATCTGAGGATAGACATTTTGAGAGACTAATTGGAGACTATAACAAAAATCTGGAAGAATATCGTAGAGAGATAAAAAGGATGAAACTTGACAAACACAAACGTGATGAACTTGATTATAAAAATGACAATGTGTATTTATGGTTGAAGCCTAGGGCTCCTTTTAATGGTTCACGCCAAGTCAGTTTTAAGGATGATAATTCTAGTAATCGCAACAATGACAACTTTAGATGATATGATTACTCCCACAACCAATATCGTAGAAATGATAATCAGAATGGTCATTATTCAAAAAGATCTGAACCGTTCAGTCACAGGTTTGATGATTCTAGTAATTTTAGAAAACAAGATTCCCCAGTGAGCAAATATGATGACATACCAGAAAGGAATAATAAAAAACGTATTCGTAGTGAATCGGAAGAACTCTTTGCTTCCCCTGTCTCCACCCCCCTTCAAAACTCCCCCGGGACATCTAAGGATTTTTTATTCGAGGATCTGTAGGAGAAAGAATCGGCGCAACGCAAGTCCAAAAAACCGCTTCTTTCCCGGTTAGAATTCAGAGGGAGAGGAAGAGGCAGAGGCCATGCATCTCGACCACCACAAACTCACCTTCACGAGCCTTACTGAATCAGGATGTTTCTACTGACACACAGAGTTTGATACGATTCGATTTACCTGTTATTAACTTATCTCATGTCACCCTCACACAAACAGAACTTGATCTTCTACAGAAAGGGTTGTCTTTTGTCCCCACAGCAAGTTATGATGTGTTCCAAACTCGGGTAGATCTTCATAAATTCTTTCGGAAATTACAAGTTAAAATTTTTTTTTCTGAAAAACCCTGTCCTTCGACAGATTTATCTGTGGTGCAAGCTAAGTCCCGTTGGGTTCCTCCCGGTCCTGTTGATCCTCTTGTTCACACGTTTACAAAATGTGTTTTAAGAGATGTACAACATATGGAAAAGAAACCCATATGCAGGTATTCTAATCTCACATGTCAAGAAAGAGCTACCATATCCAATTTGAATAAACGACCAGATATCATTATAAAACCAGCTGACAAGGGAGGTGGTATCGTGGTTTTAGACCGTACATATTACATCCAAGAGTTGTCCAGTCAACTTGATGATAGGGATTTCTATCAAATGTTGTCTTGTGATCCCACACCTTCCCTTAAAACAGAGATTCACTCTCTTTTGTTGTACGGTCTACAAGCTGGTTATCGCACTTCACGAGAGTATGCCTTTCTGGTGGTTAAGCACCCAGTAATTCCGACAATATATACCATTCCTAAAATCAACAAGTCCCTTACTGCTCCTCCAGGACGCCCTATTGTTTCCGGCATAGGTTCTGTCTTGGAACCTCTTTTGAAATTTATTGATGTGTTTTTACGACCCTTCATTCCCTGTATTGCCTCCTACGTTAGAGATGCCGCTGATGTGATTTCTTTTTTGGACACTTTAGATATCGACACTTCTTCTATTACGCTTGTGACATTAGATATTGAATCACTGTATACAAATATACCGCAAAAAGAGGCCTTATTGGTTCTGACTAAATATTTGGACTCACGTCCCCTGCCAGTTCGTACACTCACTCATTTTCTCATTGAGTTGGCTCAGATTGCCTTGACACGTAATTATTTTCTTTTTAACGGCATTTTTTACCGACAGATTAAAGGTACGGCCATGGGTGCATCCATGGCACCAGACATTGCCAACCTGTATGTGGCTGAATTTGAGGCGACTTATCTTGTAGATTGTCCTTTCTCTTCCTTGATTTTATCTTGGAAGAGATATATTGATGACATTTTAATCTTGTGGCAGGGCACTCAGGATCAGCTCCTTGAGTTTTATGATTGGCTTAATACTCTTGACATCAATCTTAAATATAAAATGCAATCGAGTACTACGGATTTACCATATTTAGACCTTCTTATCAAGAAATCTATGTCTGGTTTCAAAACCACCATTTCCCGTAAACCTACAGACAAAAACAAACTATTGCGGTTTGATTGTTTCCACAATAGCCATATCAAAAAGAATTTACCTGTTTCACAGTTTTTACGAATCCGCAGATTATGCACAGATTTTGATGATTTTGTGAATAAATCTACTGATATGGCAGCACGTTTTAAAGCCAGAGGTTATCCCACCGAATGTATTACCAAAGGGTTCCAATGTGCCTGCTCCTCCAATAGACAGGATTTGTTTTTACCCAAAGAAAGATCTTCCAATGACAAGTTTGTTTGTGTTCTCAAGTTCTCACACCTTGCATGGAAGATACAGAAAATCCTTAGAGCTCACTGGCACATTCTACAAACTAGCCCTTGTTTTTCTAATCAACATCTCATGATTGCTTACAATAGAGGGTGCAATTTGGCTGATAAATTAGTCTCTTCTTATATGCCCCCTTGTTCAAGTTTAGATGTTAAAGATAAGGGACATTTCAGATGCAATACCTGTTCTTTGTGCAAGCATGCTATTACACTATCTGTTTTTTCACATCCCGTCACCCAGGTACAATATAAGTTACAGACTAGAACTGACTGCAACTCCTCACATGTTGTGTATGTTATCATTTGCCCTTGCCTCCTTCTTTATGTGGGTAAGACCATACATCCAGTTAGGATACGTATCCAAGAACACAGAAGCTGTATACGAAGGAAAGTAACCGGGGATCCATACCAGGCGCTCCTCTTCCTCCTCCAAACTCCAAATACCCCACTGCCTTGCACATTACCCAAAAATGCACAGACACACATTGCTTGGAAAAAACACCAGGTCGCAGCTTTATTGCCCAATAACAATTAACATTTTAAACAACCAACAACAACTTAGCCATGAAGTCCCCCCCCACCCCCGGCAGAGCGATACGTCACCAGCCATACTACTAGCAAGGTGACCTCGCTTCCGCCCCTGGTCCGGTCAACCACAGGTCCAGCTCGAACCACCCCTGCTCAACTTCGCCATATCACTAGCAAAAGTAAGCTCAGGGTTCTCCGGGTCGTGGGCACCCTGCCCCTGCCCCAAGTATCTTATGTCTCCGGACCCCGGAAACCTCCGGGATCCCGCCCCCCCTTTCCCCCCTAACTGCGACACCTCCAAACTTCAACCCAAGCCCACCCTCAACCGAAAGGGCGGGAGGGCGGGATGCTGCCGGCTCCCTGCTCACAAGCCATGTGCCCAGCGCGCGCCCGCGCCGTGGGAGCACATGGCCCGTCCTGCCCTCCGATTGGCTGCTGGCTCGAGCACGATGCCAGCAACCAATCAATTCAAATGATGCCGGTCCCCTCGCCAACTCTCCACTCCCTCCCCCTTCCTCCCCCCCCCCCCCCGCAAACCAGGGACTCGCGCCCGGCTGGAACCGCCGGTTACCGGCGTCCGCCGGGACGCTGCCCGCAGCCTTCTCATTCTAACCTCCCCTTTAGTTGAACATTGGTGTACATCTCAACATACTCTTGCTGACCTAAAGTTTTTTGTGGTCAAACAAATAAGTAACCCCCCTCGGGGCGGGGACCGCGACCGCCGGTTAACTCAAGAAGAACAGCGTTATATTTTCTCTTTTAATACAGTAGCTCCACAAGGTTTAAATAAAGAAATAGAATATCACCATTTTTTATGATTTTACGAATGATTTTGTTTCACAACTTTTATAAATTATATTATGCGTTTATTTGTTTATGATTACAGTTTTGATGTAGTATGGTTGTATTTGTATGTACCACCTTTCCTTTCTGTAATACTGCTGCTTATAGTATATCAGATTTCTTCATTTATAACAATCCTTGCAATTTATAGTTTGGGTCTTCACAATTAGTTATAAGTACAATATAAGATGTACACTATAGCAGCATGGTTTTGTGTATGCTTAGCCCTCATAATTTAATTTAATTTTAGCCATGCTTCTTTTCAAAGTATTTATATTTTATTTAGTCTGATTTTAATACTCCACTTTTTTTTGCATGTTGTCCTTCCGCGCATACCAATGATATTGGTCATGTTTTTAGTTTTTTTGTTTAGTCCTGGTGAGGCCGCGGGGCAGGGTCCCCGGTGGCCAAAGGTAACCAGGCGCGCGGCCCGGTGAGGGGACTCTGCCCGCGGTCAAGGAGGGGAGGGCCCTGGCAGGCATAATTCAAACTCATTGGCTCGCCCCGAGGAAGAGTGGGGTGCGAGCCAATGAGCAGCGCTGGGCAGTGGGGGGTTAAAAGGGGGGCGCGCGGTGGCGACGGTCTCTCTGGAGACCAGCAGCGGGGAGAGAGGTCCGTCGTCCCACCCCCCCCCCCCTTGCTGGTGTGTGGGTAACGGGTAGGGGTGTCGCAGCTGGTGGGGGGGGGGGGGCGGGATCCCGGAGGTTTCCGTGGGACGGAGCCTTAAGCTGGAATTGGGGCGGGGGCGGTCGCCCCCAACCCGGATGACCCTTGGCCGGTCTTTGCTAGTAATATGGCGAGGCCGGGGAAAGGGGGGGTTGACTTTGCCGCTGGCTCGGCCGCGGCGGGAGTGGAATGAGGTCACCTTGCTAGTAATATGGCGGGTGAGGGCTCATTCCGCTCGGGGGTTTGTTATGTAATGATTGTATGGTTTAATCAATGTTTGGAATGTTATAATTTGGTTAATAAAGCTGCGACCATTTCGAGCCAAGTGATTGTCTGGACTGGTTATTGGGTGAGAAAGGGAGAAGGAGGAACTAAGGGGGAGGGGAGGGGGGAGGAACAGGGTACCACCGGGTCCGACCTGCCTTGGTTACCTTGGTGACATGTTTAGTTAGTAATTTTATTGTCTTTTAGTTTCTCACTCCTTTATGGCTCTTATACAATATACTTAGTATAGCACATTTACTACTGTATAACTTTATTGCCTTTTTTATTGTATTGTTTCTCAGCTATTTACTTATTTATTTATTTACTGACATACTTTTACATTAAGGTAATATTATTGGCATTGATTTTGTTTGTTTGTATTATACTCCTTTTCATTTTCGTCCAAACGTTGGTATGATCATGAGTTAGTTGCTGTTTGTCCGGTTCTCTCATAGTTCCTTATTTATAATCACATATAAGTTTTTTACTTATTTTTTGCTGCTTTATGGCTGGCTCCTTGATGATGTACTCTGACCTGTTTATTGCTGTTCTCTTACACATATACATAATTAGCATTTAATTCGTTTTTAGTCGAAAAATTTTTATCATAATGCCTTCTGTTCTTGTCATGGCTTCTGTTTTATAATTATACCATGTTTTATTTTTTGCGATCAATTACACAGGTACACTAAAAAAAAATTTTTTTAAACTACCTCTAATGTTTCGATTGATTTTTACGGTTTTTGGTGCGCTGAATCCAAATCTGGTAACCAATTTGCTCCATCACGTACAGATTTTTTGCTACATTGGGTTAGCAGTTTGAGGTGAACGTTTCAGATTGAGTGCGATTGAGATAAAAGTTTCTTGGATGAATTCTTTATACTAATTGTTTAGTAGTTATTCAAATAAGAATAAAGAAAATTGTAACAAGGCAGCACATAAGAATAGAGTAATGTCAACAAAACACACTGTGATGGTAGCAAAATTGTCTGCACTTAAAACAGCCACATACATGTGCACAAACATTGAGCATATAAGAGCGAGGTTAGACACAAAGCAAAGCAAAGAAATGTGCAAAAAATGTTGTACAGGTAAGAATAGAAAACGCAAACCGCACCATTGCAATACATGAAGACAAACACCCGATGGTGTGAAAATAAAATTCTAATAAATGAGATCCGACACTGTGGTAATAACTAGCAAATTTTTATTTCAAAGTTTAGTAAAAACACGATATTTGTCAACACAGTTTAGATTTTAAAGTCATTCTTGGGTCAATCAATTTCCTGGTGGGCCCGTTTCTTCTTCCCCCGAATGCTTCTCTTGGTGCGCTGCTTGGCGTATTTTTCATCTGGGGTTTCCCGCAGCAGCAACCAGCAGAAATCAGCCATCATAGTGGTGTTCCATCTTCCTTGGTACCTTCTCTCTGCGTCCTTGATGTCCTGGTGAAACCTTTCACCTTGTTCTTCACTGTACACCCCCAAGTTTTCGGGAAAGTAGTTCACATGGGAGTGCAAGAAATGGACTTTCAGGCTCATGTTACAGCCTTGTTCTTTGAAGGCATTGAGCATCCTGGCAACAATATCCTTATAGTTCTCATCCCGCCTGTTCCCCAAGAATTTGAGAACAACATCCTTGAAGGAATCCCAGGCTTCTTTTTCCTTCTCAGACATCGTTTCAGCGAATGCTCCATCTGAAATGAGTTTCCTTATATCAGGGCCAACAAACACTCCTTCCTTTAGCTTTGCTTCAGAAAGTCGGGGGAACTTTGAGCAAAGGTACCGAAAGCACTCACCATCTTTTGGAAGGGACTTGATGAATTGCTTAATGAGACCCAACTTAATGTGGAGAGGTGGTAATAGAATTTTATCACGAGGTACCAAGCTCTCATGAAGAACATTTTTCTCACCGGGTCTCAAATACTCCCGAATTGGCCAGTCTTTTTTCCCCCAGTGTAGATCGCGGGCCCGGCTATCCCACAAGCAAAGGAAGCAGGGATATTTGGTGAAACCGGATTGCTGCCCTAATAGCATGGATAGAATTTTAAAATCTCCACAAATCATCCACTTATGCTCATCATAACGAATCGTCTGAAGAATCAGGGCCAAATTCTCGTATTTTTCTTGGAGAATAACAGAGTGAGCAATAGGAACTGAAGCGAATGTGTTGCCATTATGAAGAAGAACACCTTTTATGCTGTCTTTTGATGAATCAATGAACAGCCGCCATTCAGCAGGATCATACTTGAGTTTAAACTTTTCCATCACTCCGTATATATCGTTGCAAAATACCAAATCTTCCTCTTTGCTGAAATACTTCAAAAATTGTGTCTCGCGGTTGCGGTACCAATAAAAAGTTGTTCCTGGTGACAATAGATTTTTCTGTTTAAGCCGAGAACCTAGCAGTTGGGCAGCATCTTTTGGGAGTCCTAAATCCCGGACTAAATCATTCAATGCAGCTTGAGAGAAAAGTTCAGGTTTCGGATCTGGTTCAGTTTCAAACTCGGAAGTACTGGACTCATCGGGAAAAGCCATCTGATGAGTCTCATCATGATCAGAACCGTCCACACAAATATGATCCAAAGATTTTGGTGGTTCAGGCACAGGTACTTCGTTACTATGAGGCATAGGCCTAATTGCTGAGGGAAGGTTGGGGTAACTTATTACGTTCTTATTTTTTAAGTTGTATCCCTTCACAATGCAAGAGCAAAAATAGCAGTCACTGCTGTGGTCTCTTTGTTCACGCCACATCATAGGTATTCCGAAACGAAATGCTTGTTTTTTACCTTTCATCCATAAGCGTAGATCTTCCTCACATGTCTTGCACACTTTGTGAGGAGCCCACGGTTTGTCTTGATCACCTAACTTCAAACCGAAATAGGCGAAATATACTTTTTTAATAAATGCAGAAATGTTCCTCTGCCGCTTTTTCACGGTATATTCCCCACAAACAAAACAAAAACTGTCCGGAGAGTTGACGCAACCTCTGGCTCTGTGAGCCATCACAAATACACAGCACTGCAAACTACAACTGTAGTGAACCACTTCGGAATAAAGCTGGATTACGACAGAGCAAACAAAAGGTAATAATGAACTTGCAAGAAACTGAAATTTGACAGGAACGTTCATATCGCAACCACCGTGTTTGAGCGAGAGAACGAGGCGAGGCGAACAGGAAAGAACATGCGCCAGCGCGAGTACTGGATTTAGCCCCCCGCCTCCCAATTGTCCTGTTAATGTATAAAATGAATACAAAACACTCTAAAATATCATGAGGGAGTGTTTCTAGTTAGTTAACCATTACAACCTCTATTTTGGGCCAAGAAAATAAACTGCAGTCGGCTAAAAAGAAATTATGTGAACATTCCTTATATGGGTAAGAAATCTAATTTTGCAAGAAAACGTGATGTGATGGAACATTTTGGCTATTTTTCCTGGATTCAGCACCCCAAAATCTATAGGAATCAGTTGCAAAACTGGAGGCAGTTTTTTGGTAGTGTACCTGTGTTACTTACAATTTTATTATTGTTTTCTAATTTTGTTTTAGTATGGCCATATCTCCACGGTTTTCTCATTCCCACTTGCTACATCGTTTTATATTCCATCACATTTTTTCACTCATTATGTTCGCTGCACTTTATAGCGCTATGCTCCGCAACTAGTAGTCGTAAGTATAGCATTCACACAAACATCAAAGCAGTATGATACTGTAGACACCTTTGTCTTTAATATATTTATTTATCCAAAAGTCATGCTTTCTCTCTCACAGTTTACAGAAAGCCCTCATCATACAGTTTCATCCCTTATCTGCTTAATGATCTCCTGTATAGAACCACAGCCTCGCTTCAGTATGATTTGAATACTGCTTCAGTGTGATTTAAATACCCCTTCTGCTTCTGCGTGGCGTTTCCCGCGCACAGCAATGACACTGGTAAGGTTCCAGCTTCTCTGCTTGCTTTTCCTCCATTCCGATTTATCCTTTATTCTTTAATGTAATATGGTGGTTTGGTGTGTATATACCTTTTCCCCGCTCATATGTTCAGAATTATGTTCTTCAGTTTCACCTTTTTATTTTTAACGGCATGTTCCTGTATTAGCAGCAACCTTTTCTCCTTTTTTCATCGTATTATTCTGCTCATCCCTTTTGTTCAGTGGTGTATCTACACGTATTTTTATTCACTCATTTATTTATTTATTTGTATTTTGCTATAATTTTATGATGACATTTTTATTCCCATATATGTGTGCATTTATATTTTTAGTTGGGTCCCTCAATATATTGTGTTTGCATATCAATATACCTTCGTGTAGGCCTGGTTCCTTGGGTTCCATTGTTGACAGACTGGCACCCGTAGCTGCTGTTATTGTATCGATCCATCTCATTGCTGGCCTTCCTCTTTTGCATTGACCTATCTTGCCAAGCATTATGTCTTTCTCTAATGATCTCTCTCTTCACATGATGTGTCCAAAGTATGAAAGTAGAAGTCATTTGAGCTTCTAAAGAAAGCTTAGGTTTGATCTCCTCTAGTACTGACTAGTTTGTTCTCCTGGCAGTCCATGATAAACACAGTATTTGTTGCCAGCACCATAATTCAAAGGCATTAATTTACTTCCTGTCTATCTTTTTCACTGTCCAACTTTTACATCCATAATGACATTATTGAAAATGCTATGGCTTGAACAAGACAAATCTTTGTAGGGAGAGACATCTCTGCTTTTGAGAATCTTGTCTAGGTTCTTCGTAGCCATTCTGCCAAGAGCAATGAGTCGTTGAATTTCTTGACTGCTTGTTGCTTCTTTAGTGATAGTTGATCCAAGTAGGTTAAAGTTGTCAACTATTTCAATTTCTTCTCCATCAACGATGAACTTATTCATTTTGCCAATTGTCAGGATTTTTTTTCTTTTTTTTAAGGTGCAGACCCATTTTAAGACTTAATTCCTTGATCTTGAGAAGCAAATGTTTCAAATTGTCTTCACTTTAAGCCTGTAATGTGGTATCATCAGCATAGCAAAGGTTGTTGATGAGTCTTCCACCAATCTTCACACCTCTGTTGTCTTCATACTGTCCTGCTTCTCTGATGATTTGTTCTGTATATAAATTAAAGAGGTAGGGAGAAAATATGCAGCCTTATCTCACACCTTTGCTGATTTTAAACCATTCTGTTTCTCCTAGTTCAGATCAAACTGTTGCTTCTTGATCAATGTAAAGTTTGTGCAAGAGAACAATCAGGTGTTCTGGTATACCCATGCTTCTTAATATGGCCCAGAATTTCTCATAGTTTACACAGTTAAAAGCCTTGCTGTAGTCAATAAACAGATATGGATATTCTTTTGATATTCTTTTGTCTTTTCAAGGATCCATCTCACATCTGTGATAATGTCTCTCATTCCTCTCCCTTTCTTGAACCCTGCTTGTAATTCAGACAGTTGTTCCAGGTATGGTTGTAGTCTGTGCTAAATGATCTTGAGTAGAATCTTGTTGGCATGTGGGATCAGAGTGATTGTGCAATAAATTCCACAGTCAGTCGTGCCACCTTTCTTCAGTATTGGTATAAACACAGATCTTTTCCAGTCAGTTGGCCATGATGTTGTCTTCCAAATTTCCTGGCAGAGTCTTGTAAGAATGGTAACAACTTCATTCAATTGCTGTAATACTTCTATGGGAATGCCATCAATGTCTGGTGTTTTGTTCTTTGATAAGGCTTTCAGTGCTGCTTCGACTTCTTTTTTCATCACCAGTAGTTCCTGATCATAAGGTATAAGTTGAAACTGCTGTTGGGCCACTTGATCTTTATGATATAATGACTGTATATTGTTTCTACCTTTTCTTGATCTTCTCAGCATCATCCAACATGGATCCTTGAGCATCTTTCAGCATTCCATTTCAAAGCTGAAATTTTTTCTTTAACTCTTGTAGCTTTAGAAAAGCTGATTTTGTTCTTCCTCTAATAGCTTCTGATTCTATTTCCTTGCATGTGTCATTGTAGTACTTTTCCTTGTCCTGTCTTGTTGCATGTTGGAAATCTCTGTTGAATTCTGTGATTGACTCTTTCTCCTCTGGCTTTAACTTCTCCATGTTTCTGGACAATTTTCAGAGTTTCTTCAGTCACCTTATGTAGAGACTTATCACTTTCTTCCTATACAACCTTCTTGATATCATCCCATAACTCTTCTGGAACTCTGTCATTTGTATCTAAAGAAGCAAATAGATTTCTCAGGCAGTTTTAAATTCCTGTGGTATATTCTCAAGGTCATATTTTACTACATTCATGAATGGTTTGCTCTTTTTCAACTTTAGCTTGAGTTGGCACACTAGTAGTTGATGATCTGTACCACAGTCAGCTCCAGGTTTGTCTTTCTTGATGTTATCAAGCTTTCCCATCGTTGTCTTCCACAGATGTAGACAATTTGATTTCTGTACAATGCACTGGGTGAAGTCCATGTGTACAGTCGGCGCTTGTGTTTCTGGAAGAAGGTTTTTGAGATGAATAGATCATTGGTCTTGCAGAATTCTATCAGTCTTTCTCCAGCTTAATTTCTGTTGCCAAATCCATATTTTCCAACCACTTTTCCTTCTCTTTTGCCAACTTTTGTGTTCCAGTCACCCATGACAATCAGGATATCTTGTTTGCATGTTCTGTCAATTTCAGCTTGTACTTGTTCATAAAACTCATCAACGTCTGCCTCTTCTGCAGCTGTTGTTGGGGCATATACCTGAATTATAGTTGTATTGATGGGCTTTCCTCATAGACAAATAGAAATTAAGCGTTCACTGACTGCATTGTCATTAAGTTCTTGCAAGTTTCTTCTTAACTATAAAATGCAACACCATTTCTTCTTTGTGTTTCATTTCCAGCATAGCAAACCATATGATCATCAGATGCAAAGTGCCCAAAGCCAGTCCATTTCAGTTCACTGACACTCAATAGATCAAGTTGTACATGTGCCATTTCATTCTTGACCACCTCCAACTTTCCTTGGTTCATGCTTCATATGTTCCATGTCCCAATATGTAAGATATCTTTGCAACCTCTGACTCTCTTTTCATGCACAGCTACATCAGCAGAGCCAACCACATCATAAATGCTGGCTTTACTCTGAGAAGTCTTCAGCTCATCCCCAGTAGCCATTTGAGTGCCTTCCAACCTATAGTGCAATTTGTTTTGTGACTATTCATTGGGTTTTCAAGGCAAGATACAGAAGTAGATTTGCCAAGTCTTTTTTCCCTACAGTTAATTTCAGTGTTGTTGCATTTGTCACAGAAATATAATCCTCCGCTTACAACACCATCTCCTTCTGCTGATGCCCAGATGGGCGGTTTGTCTTAGTCTGGTATTGGAGAAATCTATTGGTTACCCTTGAGATAAGCAACATAGAGTTTGTCTATCTTTTGTGACCTGGAATAGCCACTGTTGTAAACAGGACACAACAAAACCTATTTGTGATACCTTCTCATTCTAGAGTGAGATTGGACTCAACTAGGCATTCTGCCTTTGGAGCAATTAATCCATGCCATTGGAAAGATGTTCATGATAATTTATGATTAGACTGTTCTTAGATGAAATTTAAAACTGGTTTGAAGACCCATGATTTTACTCACGCATTTGAAGGATAGTGCTTTGATTACTTAGGAATGATGTACTGGGCCTGTATTTCATCTTGGACCTGCTAGCCCCCTTACCACATATTTTTGGGACCTGTCATTTTTTTCACATACTGTAAATTTCTATGTCACCAGATATTCCATTCAAATGGCTGTGTGGTCAGTTCTTTGGTCTGAGAAGCTTGGACTGCATTGTAGATTCAATTTTTAAGCCTGTATTGTTTCTTATGTTAGTCATTTTGATATTGTAAGTTTATATTATATTTTAATTTTATATTAATTTGTTTTATATGAAATTGATTATTGTAAGCTTATGATATGTTTTGCATTAATTTATATTTTTGTTACATATATGACTTTTAAATTTATATTTTTATGTTACATATATTTTTTAACTGCATAGATGTGGCATATCAAATAAATGTAAACTTGAAACCTGATATGAATTGAGGTAAATTTCCAAAAGCCATTTACTGGGGCATCTGGCTAATTGTCCAGGAAAATAGGTTTTTGAAAATCACCACCTGCCCTGCAGGTGTGCTGATGATTCTTTAAGATTAGTGTTTCATCCGGATCTATTGTTTTGACCGTAGCTACTCATTATCAAATCTCTCCCTATCCCCTCAGAAGTTACCACCCTCGTGACTTGAAATTGCACTCTGGCATGCTCCTTCTCTTCACTCTCTCCTCCTGCTGTGCCTAGGCTTGTTGTCAGTGCAATAGACACTGGGAAAACAAAAAGGTAGATTGTGATCTTGCAACTGATTAGACCAATAGTATAGGAGTTCTCAGTAATATTCACCACCTAGCTTTATTTATCATGAGGGCATTTTACCTGAATACAATATAGAACTGACAAATCTCTTCTCTACAAAGGGCTAGGTTTCCAATCTTAGTTCAAACAGTTTTTAAATCACCATTTCGGTGTGGCTTGTTGTGCTACAATGGCATGTGTGTCAGTGATGCTATCAGTAGCTTAACTAATGGTACCTCAGCTGAGACGAAGGTCTCAGCTGAGGTGCCATTCTAAGACAAACCACCCATCTGGGCAATAGCAGTATGGGACAGTCTTGGTGGTGGAGGATCACATATCTGTGACAATGGCAACAACAATGTCATCACCTGCTCAGAAGAAAGGCTTGGCAATGTACTTTCATATCTTGCCATGAAAACCCAATGGATAGTTTCAACAAAACAAACTGTGATAAAGGGTTGGAAGACAAACCTCCCAGTTCAGAAGGCATTCAAAGGATTACTGGGGAAGAGCTGAAGATTCTTTAGAGTAAAGCTAGCATTTATGATGTGCTTGGAACAAAGCCCTCAGGGCATCTGACTGCTGATAAAGCTGAGCATGAGATTCAGAGGCTGCAAAGATGTCTTACATATTGGGTCATGGAAGGAACAAAGTACAAATCAAGGGAAGCTAGAGGTGCTCAAGAATGAAATGGTATATGCACATCTCTATTAGTTGGCAGCGAACTGAAATGGACTGACATTGGGCACTTTGAATCTGATGATTACATGGTATATTTTGCCAAAACGAAAGACAAAGAAGAAATAGTGTTGCGTTTAAAATTAAGAAATAACTTGCAGGAACTCTAATGAAATATAGTGCAGTCAGTGAAGCTTAATTTCTATTTTTCTGTGAGGAATGCCCATCAACACAACAACAGATGCAGAAGATGTTGCAGCTGATCAATATGAATAAGAACAAGGAGATATTGACATAACGTGCACACAAGATATAATGATAATCATGGGTGGCTGGAGCACAAAGTTGGGAACAAAGAAGGCAAAATGATTATAAAATATGGGCTTGGCAATAGAAATGAATCTGGAGAAAGACTAATAGAATTCTGCAAGACCAACAATCTTTTATCATCTCAAACACCTTATTCCAGCAACACAAACACATGGACTTTGCTCAACAGATTATACAAAAATTGGATTAACTACATCTGTGGAAGTAAATGAAGGAAAAGTTCAATAAAATCAACAAAGACAAAATCTGGAATTGACTGTGATACAGATCACCGGCTACTAGTATGAAAACTCCAGCTAAAGTTTGAGTCACTCATGAAAGTAGCAAAATAAGATCTTAAAAATATAATATACCACCAGCATTTAAAGACTGCCTGTAAAATCAATTTGCCGCTTTGGATGACAGAGCACCAGAATAGCTATGGGATGACATCAAGAAAGTTGAGCTTGAAGAAAGTGAAATGCCTCTTCAAAAAGTGCAAAAGTGAAATGGCCAAAATGGATGACTGAAGAGACTCTGAAAACTGCTCAGAAATACAGAGAAGGAAAAGCCAGAGGAGAAAGAAAGATAATCATAGAACTTAAAAGAGATTTCCAATGTGCAGCAAGACAAGGCAAAGAGAAGTACACAAAAGAATACAAATTCATATCTGCATGCGTTTTATTGACCACATACATTATGAAAAACTCAATGCCACATTAAGAGGCATGGTTATACCAGAACACTTGATAACCGAGGCACCCGGATGCCCTTCCCTGTCGACTCTGAAAACCTGCAGCCCACCTTGCCAATCCACTATAAGCATCTGACAGTGCCCAATGTCGTCCCCCCCGCCCCCCCCCTTCCAGTACCCGAACAAAGCACATAGACAAAGGAATCTGGAAAACAAGTGCTTGGTCGGAGCTTTATTAACCGTATTGAACAGTATTAAACACCGGCCCAGCCTGGGCCAACTCAACAATTGTAATGCAACAAATTACCCCCCCACCCCAATTTGGATGATGCCCCCACCAGCCATTTATAGCAAAGTGGAGCATCATCCACCCCCCATTCCCCCTACCGCCCGCCTCGCCATATTATTAGCAAAGGCCGGCTATGTTGCCTTCCACCAGGCAGAGACCCCAGCCGAAGTCTCTCCCAATCTAGGAGCACTGCCGCTCCCAAATGAGGCGGCACCCGCCTCGATGCCCCCGCTGGGTCAGCGAGCGCCAGCTCGCTACCCCAGGCACTAATACCAGCGCCAATTGACCTCCCCTCCCAGCTGCGACACCCAACCCCAATACACCAGACATAAAGAGGGAGGGAGGGCCGGGACACCTTTTCCGCGGCGATCCGGCAGAAAGAGGAAGACCCCACACCTCCGCTCTCCCTTCAAACTGCCGGCCCCGCCCACAGCAATGCCCTGCAGCCAATCGCCGGATCCCAACCCCCATCGAGGGGCAGCCAAGGCTGTGATGCCCTCTCCCTCTCCGACCCTGCCCCCCCCACCTCCCCTCATTCGCCCACGCCAGGGTGCATCGGGCCCCGGGGGCCCGGTTACTAATACCGGCCTCGGGACCCTGCCCTACGGCGCGGCGGGACTAGTTCTCATGCATTACACATTTACACTGATTAAGAAGAGATGATTTGAATGTAACAAGGAGAAACAGAATGGTTTAAAATTGGCAAAGGTGTATGACAAGGTGGCATGCTTTCCCCATTACCTGTTAAATTTATATGCAGAACAAATCATCAGAGAAACAGCACTGTATGAGAAAACCAAAATGTGAAGATTAGTGAAGACTTAACTACCTTTGCCATGCTAATGATAACACAATTCAGGCTAAAAGTGAAGTTGATTTGAAACATCTGTTTATCAAGATCAAGGAACTTAGTCTTAACACACACCTTAACTTGAAGAAGACAAGGATCCTGACAACTAGGAAAATCAATTTCATCCTCGATGAAGAAGAAATAGAAAAAGTAGACAACTTTAACCTGCTTAGATCAATAATCAATAGAAATGACAAGAAATCCAGTGATTAATTGCTTTTGGCATCACGGCTATGAAGGACCTAGACATTTTCAAGTGCAGACACGTATCTCTGCATACAAAGAATCAACTTGTTCAAGCTATTTTAATTTCAATAACATTATATGGATATGAAAGTTGGACACTGAAGAAGAAACATAGGAAGAAAATAGATACCTTTGAATTATGATGCTGGTGAATAATACTTTGTTTACCCTGGACTGCCTAAAGATCAAATTGATTGGTACTAGAGGAGATCTAGTCTAGACTTTCCTTGGAAGCTCAAATGGCAAGATTTCAGCTTTCATACTTTGGACACCTTATGCAAAAAGAGAGCATTAGAGAAAGACATCATGCTTGGCAAGGTAGAACAAACATAGAAGAGGAAATCCAGCAATACAATGGATTGACTCAATAAGAGCAGCTATGGATGCCACTCTTATCAACCATTAGCTTCCAGACTGAAGACAAGATGATTTGGGACAACTAGCCACAGGTCACCATCAGTCAACAGACTTGATGGCACAGAGCAATAACAGCAACAACAACTATAACGTTGCTTCATATTCAGCACAGTTTCTGCTGTTTGCTGAAGTAATTTTATAAAGACACAGATATGTGTTTTTATAAACAAGACACATGCTTAGCCTTCACACATAGGTGACCTATTTTGAAATTACTCTAGCGATCTAATTATGCCCAAATTAAAATATGGTAAAATATAATAGGGATTAAACTATTAAAATCATAGCATTCATTCTATAAAGAGCAATCTATTCCTAGTGAAACAAACAGGATTATAACATTCCTAAATAGTTTAGCTATTTTAGAATTTGATAATCGTCACATTCTAAGATTTGAATAAAAGGTCAGGTCTACAATATTCTCCTAAAAATCACATGATTTCTTTCCAGTTACATAAACTTAGGCAACTGTTCCAAGCCTAATGGACTAGTTCTTTTAGCATGCAATTTCTGGTGGATAGCAGTCTGCCTTGTTTTGTTGAAGAGATTGAGTGATGGGCCAGGTCAGCCCCCTTCCTCCCAAGTAATAAAGCTAAAATGGTGGCCATCAGTGGAGAGAAAGCAGCAAGCATATACAGGCCTATAGCAACCATAAGAACGTAAGATATTCCATACTGGATCAGACTAAGGTCCATCAAGCCCAGTATCCTATTTCCAACAGTAGCCAATCTGGGTCATATGTTCCTAGCAGTTTCCCCAAAAGACACACAGATTCCACAATGCTTGTATTGGGGCAAACAGTGCATTTCCCGGATCCCCTTTTAATAATGATTTATGGACCTTTCCTCCAGGAACTTGTCCAAACCTTTTTTAAACCCAGTTACACTAACAGCTTTTACTACATCCTTCGGTAACAAATTCCAGAGTTTGATTATGTGTTGAGTGAAAAAATATTTTCTCTTATTAGTCTTAAAAGGGTTACATAAGAACATAAGATATGCTATACTGGGTCAGACCAAGGTCCATCAAGCCCAGTATCCTGTTTCCAACAGTGGCCAATCTAGGTCATACGTACCTAGCAGTTTCCCCAAAAGACACTGGTTCCGCAATGCTTGTACTGGGTCAAGCATTGATATCCTGGGTCCCTTCTTAATAATGGTTTATAGACCTTTCCTCCAGGAACTTGTCCAAACCTTTTTTAAACCCAGCTACACTAACAGCCTTTACTACATCCTCCGGTAACAAATTCCAGAGTTTGATTACATGTTGAGTGAAAAAATATTTTCTTTTATTAGTCTTAAATAGTTTACCCTGTAGCTTCATTGCATGACCCCTAGCCTTTATATATTCTGATAACGTAAACAATCGATCTACGTTTACCCGTTCCACTCCATTCATTAATTTATAGACTTCTATCATATCTCCCCTCAGCCGTCTCTTTTCCAGGTTAAAGAGCCCTAACCTTTTTAGCCTTTCTTCATAGGAGTATCCTTCCATCCCCTTTACCATTTTGGTGGCGCTTTTCTGAACCTTTTCTAATAACTCTATATCCTTTTTAAGATACGGCGACCAGAATTGCACACAATATTCAAGGTGCAGTCTCACCATGGAACGATATAGAGACATTATAATATCTTTTGTTTTATTTTCCATTCCTTTCCTTATGATACCTAGCATTCTACTTGCTCTCTTGGCTGCCGCTGCACACTGGGCCGAGGGTTTTAACATGTTATCCACAATGACGCCTAAATCTTTTTCCTGGGTGGTGGTTCCTAATGTGGAACCTTGCATTGTGTAACCATAGTTTGGGTTGGTCTTCCCTAGGTGCATAACTTTACACTTGTCCACATTAAATTTCATCTGCCATTTTGATGCCCAGTCTTCTAATTTATCAAGATCCACTTGCAATTTTCCACAATCCTCTTGCGTTTTAACAACTTTAAATATTTTTGTGTCATCTGCAAATTTGATAACCTCACTTGTTGTTCCACTTTTCAGGTCATTTATGAATATGTCAAAAAGCAGTGGACCCAGCACATATCCCTGGGGTACACCACTATTCACCTTTCTCCATTGGGAAAATTGGCCATTTAGCCCAACCCTCTGCTTTCTATCTTTTAACCAGTTCTTGATCCACAGTAGTACACTGCCTCCTATCACATGACTCTTTAGTTTTGCCAAAAGTCTCTGATGAGGGACCTTGTCAAGGGCTTTCTGAAAGTCCAGATACACTATATCAACCGACTCACCTTTGTCCACCTGTTTATTCACACTTTCAAAAAAACATAACAGATTAGTAAAACAAGATCTTCCTTGTCTAAATCCAGGTTGGCTGTCTCCCATTAGGCCACGGCTATCTACATGCTGAGTAATTGTATTCTTTATGATGGTTTCTACCATTTTTTCCGGTACTGACGTGAGGCTCACCGGACTGTAGTTTCCCGGATTACCCCTGGAACCCTTTTTAAAAATTGGTGTTACATTGGCGATCCTCCAATCTTCAGGTATTAGAGATGATTTTAATGATAGTTCACAGATTACTAATAGCAGGTCTGCAATCTCATATTTCAGTTCTTTCAACACCCTTGGATATATACCATCCGGCCCAAGTGATTTGCTACTCTTCAGTTTATCTAATAGTTGTAATACATCTTCCCGATGTATCGATATTTCCTACAATTCTTCCGCACCTTTAAATACCACTTCAGTCATGGGTAACATCCCTACATCTTCCTCAGTAAAGACCGAAGCAAAGAATTCATTCAGTTTCTCCGCTATCGCCTTGTCGCCTCTTAGTGCCCCTTTAACTCCTCTATCATCTCATGGACCAACTGACTCACAGGTTTTTTGCTACGAATGTACTTGAAAAAATCTTTATTTCGCGTTTTTGCTTCCACAGCAAGCTTCTTCTCAAATTCTCCCTTTGCCTGCTTTATCAATGCCTTGCATTTGATTTGCCAGTGCTTGTGCTGTTTCCAGGTTTCGTTGTCTGGCTCTTTTTTCCATTTCCTGAAAGATGCTTTTTTGGCAACAGCCTCTGTGACCTCACCTTTAAACCATGCTGGCAGTTTTTTGGACTTCCTTCCACTTTTCTTAAAGCGTGGAATACAGCTGGTCTGGGCTGCCAAGATAGTATTTTTCAACAACACCCAAGCTTGATGTAAGTCTTTAACCTTTGCAATTGCTCCTTTTAGTTTTTTCTTAACTATTTTCCTCATTTTATCATAGTCTCCCTTTCGAAAGTTAAAAGGTAGTACTGTGGATTTCCGTACTAGCCCTCCTCCACTAATTAAATCAAAGGCGATCATTCTATGATCACTATTGCCAAGTGGCCCCAACACCCTTATCTCTTGCACTAGATCTGGTGTTCCACTAAGGACTAGGTCTAATATGGCTTCCCCTCTGGTCGGTTCATGAACCAGCAGCTCCAAGAAGCAGTCATTTATGTCATCTAGGAACTTTATCTCCATAGCATGTCCTGCCGTGACACTGACCCAGTCGATACCGGGGTAATTGAAATCACCCATTATTATTACTGTGCTGTAACTTTTGTTAGCTTCCTTGATTTCTTTGAGCATTTCTTCATCCATTTGTTCATTCTGGCCAGGCGCTCGATAGTACACCCCCACTGCCATTGCCTTCCCCCTTTTACATGGAATTTCAATCCATATAGATTCTACAGCAGATTTTGTTTCCTGCAAAACTTTAATCCTTTTGGCTTAAACTAAAGAGTCATGGGATAGGAGGCAGTGTACTATTTTGGATCAGGAACTGGTTAAAAGATAGAAAGCAGAGGGTAGGGCTAAATGACCAATTTTCCCAATGGAGAAAGGTGAATAGTGGTGTACCCCAGGGATCTGTGCTGGGTCCGCTGCTTTTTGACATATTCATAAATGACCTGGAAAGTGGAATAACGAGTGATGTGATCAAATTTGCAGATGACACAAAAATATTTAAAGTTGTTAAAACCCAAGAGGATTGTGGAAAATTGCATGAGGATCTTGATAAATTGGAAGACTGGGCATCAAAATGGCAGATGAAATTTAATGTGGACAAGTGCAAGGTTATGCACCTAGGGAAGAACAACCCAAACTATGGTTACACGATGCAAGGTTCCACATTAGGAACCACTACCCAGGAAAAAGATTTAGGCGTCATTGTGGATACCATGTTAAAACCCTCGGCCCAGTGTGCAGCGGCGGCCAAGAGAGCAAATAGAATGCTAGGTATGATAAAGAAAGAAATGGAAAATAAAACAAAAGATATTATAATGCCTCTATATCGTTTCATGGTGAGACCGCACCTTGAATATTGTGTGCAATTCTGGTCGCCGTATCTTAAAAAGGATATAGCGATTTTAGAAAAGGTTCAGAGAAGAGCCACCAAAATGGTAAAAAGGATGGAAGGATACTCCTATGAAGAAAGGCTAAAAAGGTTAGGGCTCTTTAACCTGGAAAAGAGACGGCTGAGGGGAGATATGATAGAAGTCTATAAATTAATGAATGGAGTGGAACAGGTAAGCGTAGATCGATTGTTTACCTTATCAGAATATAGAAAGACTAGGGGACATGCAATGAAGCTACAGGGTAAACTATTTAAGACTAATAAAAGAAAATATTTTTTCACTCAACGTGTAATCAAACTCTGAAATTTGTTACCGGAGGATGTAGTAAAGGCTGTTAGTGTAGCTGGGTTTAAAAAAGGTTTGGACAAGTTCCTGGAGGAAAGGTCCATAAACCATTATTAAGAAGGGACCCAGGATATTAATGCTTGAACCAATACAAGCATTGTGGAACCTGTGTCCCTTGGGGAAACTGCTAGGTAAGTATGACCTAGATTGGCCACTGTTGGAAACAGAATACTGGGCTTGATGGACCTTGGTCTGACCCAGTATGGCATATCTTATGTTCTTATATTCTTATTTGTTTTAAATTATAGCTCTTTGCTGCTGCTAGGCTCTAACTTATTATGAAATTTAAACTACAAGCTCTCTGCTGGGTTCTAAATTTAACCAAAAAGCTCTCTTCTGTGTTTTAAATGTAAACTTAAACTGCTGCTACTAGGCCCTGACTGATTTAACAAAAAATAGTGGGTTCACAGATTAATTAGCTTTAATAAAAAGATTTCCTTTCAGAAAATTCCCAGAAGTATACACTCACAATTGCAGATCTCTCTCCAGAAGTAACAGTCCCCTTTTCTAGTCTTTCAAGACTGAGGATCACAGAGCTCTGGTTGAGCTATTTATGCCTGTGCTGCTGAGGTAAGCTGTGACCAACTTCCTGGATGATTAACAGTCCTTGCCTGGTGTTTACACCTATTGAAAAAAGTTTCACAGGTCGCTTGCCCCCTAGGTAGAAGGCCTCTTTGTAAAGGTCTCTAGAAGTCTATTTGCTGCTCAAAGAGTACTGACCCTGTTTTGCCTTTTGTGCTAATCTATATTCTTCTTTGATTTAAATTATAGCTCTTTGCTGCTGCTAGGCTCTAACTTATTATGAAATTTAAACTACAAGCTCTCTGCTGGCTTCTAAATTTAACCAGAAAGCTCTCTTCTGTGTTTTAAATTTAAACTAAAAGTACTTTGCTGATGCTAGGCCCTGAGTGACTATTAAATTTAAACTACAAGCTCTCTGCTGGGTTCTAAATTTAACCAGAAAGCTCTCTTCTGTGTTTTAAATTTAAACTAAAAGTACTTTGCTGATGCTAGGCCCTAAGTGACTATTAAATTTAAACTACAAGCTCTCTGCTGGGTATGAAATTTAACCAGAAAGCTCTCTTCTGTGTTTTAAATGTAAACTTAAACTGCTGCTACTAGGCCCTGACTGATTTAACAAAAAATAGTGGGTTCACAGATTAATTAGCTTTAATAAAAAGAATTCCTTTCAGAAAATTCCCAGAAGTATATACTCACAATTGCTGATCTCTCTCCAGAAGTAACAGTCCCCTTTTCTAGTCTGTTGCTTCATTGCATGTCCCCTAGTCTTTCTATATTTTGATGGTGTAAAAAATCAATCTATGTTTACCCATTCCACTAAATTCATTAATTTATAGACCTCTATTATATCTCCTCTCAGCTGTCTGTTTTCCAAGTTGAAGAGCCCTAATACCACTATCTCCTTTTTAAGATACAGCGACCAGAAATGCACACAATACTCAAGGTGCAGTTGCACCATGGAATGATGCAGAGGCATTATAATATTCTTGGTTTTATTCTCTATTCCTTTCCTTATGATTCCTAGCATTTTATTTGCTTTCTTGGCTGCCACTGCACACTGTGCTATCCACGATGATACCTAAATCTTTTTCCTGGGTGGTGGTTCCTAATGTGGAACCTTGCATCGTGTAACCGTAGTTTGGGTTGTTCTTTCCTAGGTGCATAACTTTGCACTTGTCCACATTAAATTTCATCTGCCATTTGAACATCCAGTCTTCCAATTTATCAGTCCTCAATCCTCTTGTGTTTTAAGAACTTTGAATAATTGTGTGTCATCTGCAAATATGATTACTTCACTCATTATTCCCATTTCCAGTTCATTTATGGATGTGCTGAAAAGCAACGGATCCAGCACAGATCCCTGGGATATTTCACTATTCACCTTTCTCTACTGGGAAAATTGGCCATTTAGCTCTACTTCTGCTTTCTATTTTTTAAGCATTTCCTGATCCACAGTAGTACACTGCCTCCTATCCAATGACTTTTTAATTTTGCAAAGAGTCTCTTGCAAGGGGCCTTGTCAAAGGCTTTCTGAAAATTCAGATACACTATCTCAACCAACTCACCTTTGTCTACCTATTTATTCACATCTTCAAAAAACATAATAGATTAGTAAGAGAAGACCTTCCTTGGCTAATGTTGGCTGTCTCCCATTAAACATGACTATCTACATGTTCAGTAATTATGTTCTTTATAATGGTTTCTACCATTTTTCCCGGTACTGATGTCAGGCTCGCCAGTCTGTAGTTTCCCAGATCACACCTAGAACTCTTTTTAAAGACTGGCATTATATTGGCCATCCTCCAGTCTTCAGGTATTAGAGATGATTTTAATGATAGTTCACAGATTACTAATAGTACTGTAGCTCTGCAATCTCATATTTCAGTTCTTTCAACACCCTCAGATGTATACCATCCAGTACATGTGATTTGCTGCTCTTCAGTTTATCAAATAATTGTAATACATCTTCCCGGTTTATTGATATTTCTTTAAATTCTTCTGCGGCATCACCTTTAAATAACATTTCACTCATGGGTAACATCCCTACATCTTCCTCAGTAAAGACCAGAGCAAAGAATTCATTCAGTCTCTTCACTATGGTCTTGCCCCCTCTTAGTGCCCCTTTTACTCCTCTATCATCTAATAGTTTGACTGACTGCCTCACAGGGTTTTTGCTACGTGTGTACTTGAAAAAGTTTTTCTCATGTGTTTTTGCTTTCACAGCAAGTTTATTCTCAAATTCCCTCTTTGCCTGCCTTATCAATGCTTTGCATCTAACTTGCCAGTGCTTCTGTTGTTTCCACTTTTCATCATATGGCTCCTTTTTCCATTTCCTGAAAGTTGGTTTTTTTTTTGGCAGCAGCCACCTCTCTGACTTCACCTTTAAACCATGCTGGCAGTTTTTTGGAATACAGCTGGTCTGGGCTTTGTGGTAATGAGAACACTGACAGGCATAGAAAAAGGGTTGGTTTTAAAACTTTTTCTTCTGAGTTAAAGCATGGCTCAGTCAGGCAATCAGTTAAATCAACACCTAGAGAGAAAAGCCACATGATTGAGAGTCCTGAGTACAGACCACACCCTGCCTCCAGGGCAACACAAAATGCAAATGAGAAACATGTGGGGGGAAGAGCTAGGAAAACGCCTCTCACACTCAAAGATTTAAGCTCTCAGAAGCAAAGAGAGTTAGCAGAAGGAGGAGCAGAAGCAGAAGGAGGAGCAGAAGCAGAAGCTGTAGTTGTTTCAGATTTAGATTCAGAGTTGGATCTGGGTTCAGGATCAGAGTTGGAGCTGGAAGTGAGAGAGAGAAGGAGAAGAGGAAACCAAGAAGCAAAGGCCAGACAGGAGTCTTGGACAGAGCAAACACAGGAATCACGGCAGAGAGTTCAGAAGCCAAAGCCAGAGGAATGGCAGAGCAAAGCTGAGCCTCAGCACATAAAGGATTCTAATGGCAGCTCTTCTACCAGGTACAGCTGTACAGAGTTTGTAAGCCCTTGTGAAGGTAGGAAACAAAACTCTGGGAGAATTGTAGAATACAGCTCAGATAGCAGTGAGGCTGCTGAGAATTCTGAAGAGGAGATTTATTCTTCTGTAAAGCCTGAAAGAAAGTCTGTGCATAGAAGTCAGCGGAGACGGCAGAGTCATGTGAGTGGTTTGCCTAGAGATACAAAGCCGTGCAATGCATATAGAAACCCCGAGGGGAGAAAAAGGAATCCCTGGGATAAAGTGTTTAAATTAATGCAGCAACTGAAGCCAGGTTGTGCTGATAAAAACCCAGAGCTGTTTCAGGATGAAATTGAGGAAATGGAAACAGAATTCACTGAATTAGACCACGACTCAGATTCTATAATGGATTGCTCAACAGCTTATGTTTAATAAGAAGAAAAGCTGAATTGCTGGTTTAAAGAAAGAATTCAGAACTGTGTTTAAATGCTCTGAATGTTTTTGAATCCTGAAAGAAAAGAAAAGGATTACAAATGTATTTTGCTCAGCACTGTTTAAAGCATTAATTTCCAGTTTGCTGAAGGAAGCTATTTGAGTTCATCATTATTTCTGTTACACCTTGTTCATGTTCCAAAGAGAAGTTTACTTTGCTAAGTTTGATAAAACAAGATAAAATTAATAAATTTCCTGTGAACTGCCTAAAACTACTCAGACTGCTTATTAACCTCAACTACAAAGGTCCCAGAAGCATTTGCTCTGGAAATAAGTTAGTTTAACAAAGAACAGTTGGCACGCTGCTTCTTATAGGCAACTGCCTAGACGCTGCAGCGCCACAGCTTCCAAGATAGTATTTTTAAACAACACCCAAGCTTGATGTAAATCTTTAACCTTTGCAACTGCTTTTTTTCTCATTTTATCATCGTCTCTCCTGCATTTATTAAATCAAACATGATCATGTTATGATCACTATTGCCAAGTGGCCCCAACATCCGTATCTCTTGCACCAGATCTTGTGTTCCACTAAAGACTAGGTCCAAAATGGCCTCCCCTCTTGTCAGTTCATGACCAGCTGCTCCAAGAAGCATTCATTTATTTCATCCAGAAATTTTATCTCTCTAGCATGTCCTGCCATGACACTGACCCAGTTGATACCAGGGTAACTGAAATCACCCATTATTATTACTGTGCTGTAACTTTAGTTAACTTCCCTGATTTCTTTGAGCTTTTCATCATCCATTTGTTCATTCTGGCCAGGCGGTCAATAGTAAACCCCACTGCCATCCCCTTCCCCTTTTTCATTCCATCGAGATTCTACAATGTGTTTCAAAATGGCATGGGACAGACACAGTGGATCCCTTTACAGAAACAGGATAAAATCAAAATAAACGTAACTAACTAATTTCTCAACATACAGGGGTGTCCTACACGGAGTGGTGGGTTCACCACTAAACCAAAGACATATGGAGGGGTTTCCTGCACGGAGAGGCAGGTGCACCTACTCTTGCCATCTTACTGGGCAGACTAGATGGACCATACTCTTCTTTATCTGCCGTCATTTACTATGTTACTAGGTTACTATGTTTCCTGCAAAACTTTAATCTTGCATGACACAATGTCCTCTCTAACACAGAGTGCAACTTCTCCACCAATTTGATCTACTCTATCATTGTGATATAGTTTGTACACAGGTATCACAGTGTCCTACTGGTTGTCCTCCTTCCATCATGTCTCTGAGATACCAATCATATCTAACCTCTCATTTAGTGCTATATATTCTAACTCTCCCATCTTATTTTTAGACTTCTAGCATTTTCATACAAACATTTTCAAAGCTGTATTCTATTTTTATTAATCTGGTTATCGGTAGGCAGGGGTAATTTGGAATCTTTAAGTTCTGTCTGCCCTGTTCTTAAGGACATTTGTTTTAATTTTGTCTTTATTGGAACCTCTTTGTCAATATGCCCTAACTTCAATCTTTTGCTAGTATTCTTCAAGGATACTTTTCTGAACCATGCACTCTTGGGTGACTGTCGGCTTTCCCCTATTATCTAGTTTAAAAGCTGCTCTATCTCCTTTTTAAAGGTTAATGCCAGCAGCCTCATTCCATCCCAGTTAAGATGGAGCCCATCACTTTGGAAAATCCCCTCCTTTCCACAGAATGTTTCCCACTTCCTAACAAATCCTGAACCCTCTTCATTGTACCATTGTCTCATACAGGTATTGAGACTCTGGAGTTCTGCCTGCCTTTTGGGTCCTGTATGGGGAATGGGAAGCATTTCGGAGAATGCTACCGTGGAAGTTCTGGATTTCAATTTCCTACCTAAAAGCCTAAATTTGGCCTCCAGAACCTCCCTACCACACTTTCTTATGTCACTGGTACCAACATGTATCAAGACAGCAGACTCTTCCCCAGCACTATCTAAGATCTTGTCTAGGTGGCACGTGAGGTCTTCTACCTTTGCATCAGGCAGACATGTTACCAGACAATCCTCAAGTCCACCAGCTACCCATCTATCTACATGCCTAATGATCGAAGCACCAACTATAACAGCTGTCCTAACCCTTCCCTTGTGGGCACATGGTCTTGGAGAAACCTCCTCGATACAAGAGGGTTTTACATCACCTGGAGGACAATCCTAGATACAGGATCACTTCCTGCCACACCAGGGTGATACTGTCCTGTCACATGACCTCTCTCCTTCATGCCAACAGGGATGCAGCCAGACTGGAGGTGGGACTTCAGTATTATGTCCCTGTAGGTCTTGTCTATGTACCTCTCCATCGTCATTATGTCCTCCAAGACTGTTACTCTAGCCTCCAGAGATTGGATTCGTTCCCTAAGAGTAAACAGCTCCTTGTATCTAGTGCACACATAAGATCCTTCACCAATGCAAAAGACTGGAAAGCCCCCATCTCGCTTCTGGACTGCTGTCTGCATCTTAGTTTTAAGGTTGTGTTTAGGTATTTAAGTTGTTTACTTAGGTTTGCTGGGGATAATTATACTAATAGAACTATACCTAATACCTTTAATGGACTTTGTTCAACTCAAAATTAATTAATCTGAGGGGGAGTGTCCTAATTAACATGGTGGCAGCTAATGGTCCATGCTGAACGCGTTATTTCTTTCATGGGGAGGAAGCGTAGATGGAAAGGCGGGTCTGTGCCCTCTCAGCCCTTACAGACCTCTACGCCGTTTTCTGCTGGACCCCTTGATGCCTTTGTGGTGCGCGTCGACCGGACTCCAGTGGATTCTAGGGGAGAACGCCGAGCTGCAGTTTGTCCGGAGTCGGGTGGCTCGGCTTCTGCTTCGGCTGCATCTTTTTCCCCTGAGAGCCCCGCGCCAAAAGCCTTCAGAGGTCAGCCCCTGCCTGAAGAGTTCCTGGAGCTGGGCTCCCCTCCAGAGTTGTGGGAAGCCGCTGGTTCGAGGGGGCCAGGAACGGAGGGGCTACGGAGTCAGAAGAGTGCAGTTGTTGAGCTGCGCTCTCTGCGTACAATCTTGGTGGCGGCGGAGGAAGTGTCCACAGGATTGGTGTCTCCTGCGGTGTATAGAGCCCAGGTGACCGGGGCCAGAATGGAGGTTGTTTCAACGGAGGCTGGTCCTGGGTTAAAGTTTACGTTACAATGACCGGAGAATTTCACTTTGTAAACTATCTGGCAGGCTATTCTTTCCTTAGGGGAAGTATTGGTGCCCCAGATTGCACTACTAGAATGGAAACTGCCTAATTCTGTGACGGCTGTGGAAGAATTGGAACAGAAGGTTTTGATAACACAAATGGATTTGGTTGAGTCTCGGAAGAAAGTCACAGCTCTGGAAGAACAAGCATATGCTTTTCAAAAAAACATGTCTTTTATTCAAGCTAAGTTGGAACGTTTGGATAATGTTTCTAGAAGTAATAATCTTAGATTTCCCTCACTTGGTTTGCAGCTTGTCATGCTGTGAGGGCTTGTGTGCATCAGTGATGCTGAGAGCTAAACTATCGGCAGTTTAACTACTAGCAGGGTCTCCCAAGATGGACAGGTCTCAGCTGAGGTGCCAGACCAAGACAAACCACCCATCTGGGCAGCAGCAGAATGGGATAGTGTTGACGGCAGAGGATCACATTTCTGTGACAACGGCAACAACACCAAACTTAAACTGCGCGGAAGAAAGGCCCGGCAATCTACTTCTGTATCTTGCCATGAAAACCCAATGGATAGTTACAACAAAACAAATTGTGCTATAGTGCTGGAAGATGAGACCCCAGGTCAGAAGGCACTCAACTAGCTACTGGGGAAGAGCTGAAGACTTTTCAGTGTAAAGCCAGCATTTATGATGTGGTTGGATCAAAATCCTCGGGAAGTCTGACTGCTGATGTAGCTGCACATGAAATGAGAGTCAGAAGCTGTAAAGATGTCTTACGCATTGGAACATGGAACGTATGAAGCATGAATCAAGGGAAGTTGTAGGTGGTCAAGAATGAAATGGACCGTGTACAACTTGATCTGTTGGGTGTCAGCGAACTGAAATGGACTGGCATCGGGCACTTTGCATCAGATGATCACATGGTCTACTTTGCTGGAAATGAAAGACAAAGAAGAAATGGTGTTGCATTTATTATAAAGAAGAAACTTGCAAGAACTGTAATGAAATACAATGCAGTCAGCAAACGCTTAATCTCTATTCATCTATGATGGAAGGCCTATCAACACAACTATAATTCAAGTATATGCCCCAACAACAGCTGAAGAAAGAATGAAATTGAAGAGTTCTATGAACAAGTACAAGCTGAAATTGACAGAACATGCAAACAGGATATCCTGATGGTCATGGGTGACTGGAACGCAAAGGTTGGCAACAAAGAAGAAGGCAAAGTAATTGGAAAATATGGACTTGGCAACAGAAATGAAGCTGGAGAAAGACTGATAGAATTCTGCAAGACCAATGATCTATTCATCTCAAACACCTTCTTCCATCAACACAAGCGGCGACTGTACACATGGACTTCACCCAATGGATTGTATAAAAATCTAATTGACTACATCTGTGGAAGTCAATGATGGAAAAGTTCTATAACATCAGCAAAGATAAAACCTGGATCTGACTGTGGTACAGATCATCAACTACTAGTATGCAAACTCAAGCTAAAGTTGAAAAAGAGCAAACCACTCATGAATGCAGCAAAATATGACCTTGAGAATATACCACTGGAATTTAAAGACTGCCTGCAAAATTGATTTGCTGTTTTAGATACAAATGACAGAGCTCCAGAAGAGTTATGGAATGACATCAAGAAGGTTGTGTTGGAAGAAAGCGAGAAGTCTCTACAAAAGGTGAAAAAGCTAAAATGGCCAAAATGGATGACGGAAGAAACTCTGAAAATTGCCCAGAAACGCAGAGAAGCTAAAGCCAGAGGAGAAAGAAAGACAATAACAGAACTCAACAGAGCTTTCCAACGTGCAGCAAGACAGGACAAGGAAAAGTACTGCAACAACGCATGCAAGGAAATAGAAGCAGAAACTATGAGGAAGAACAAGATCGGCTTTCCTAAAGTTACAAGAGTTAAAGAAAAAGTTCCAGCCTCGAATTGGAATGTTACAAGATGCTCAAGGTTCTATGTTGAATGATGCTGAGAAGATAAATTAAAGGTTGAAGGAATATACAAAGTTTTTATATGATAAAGATCAAGTGGACCAACAACCGTTTCAACCTGTACCTTATGATCGAGAACCATTGGTGATGAAAGAAGAAGTTAAAGCAGCATTGAAAGCCTTATCAAAGACCAAAGCACCAGGCATTGATAGCATTCCCATAGAAGTATTACAGCAATCTGATGCAGCTGTTATCGTAGTTACAAGGCTCTGCCAAGAAATATGGACGACAACATCATGGTAAACTGACTGGAAAAGATCTGTGTTTATACCAATACTAAAGAAAGGTGATCCAACTGACTGTGGAAATTATCGCACAATCACTCTGATCCCACATGTCAGCAAGATTCTACTGAAGATTATTCAAAAGAAACTACAACCATACCTGGAACAAGAACTACCTGAAGTGCAAGCAGGGTTTAGGAAAGGCGAGGAACGAGAGACATCATTGCGGATGTGAGATGGATCCTTGAAAAGACTAAAGAATACCAAAAGGATATCTATTTGTGCTTTATCGACTATAGCAAGGTTTTTGACTGTGTAAACCATGAGAAACTCTGGGCCACATTAAGAAGCATGGGTATACCAGAACACCTGATCGTACTCTTGCACAATCTGTACATTGATCAAGAAGCAACAGTTCGAACGGATCAAGGAGAAACAGAATGGTTTAAAATAAGCAAAGGTGTAAGACAAGGCTGTATACTTTCCCCCTACCTGTTTAATTTATATGCAGAACAAATCATCAGAGAAGCAGGATTGTATGAAGACAACAGAGGTGTGAAGATTGGTGGAAGACTCATCAACAACCTTCGCTATGCTGATGATACCACATTACTGGCTGAAAGTGAAGATGATCTGAAACATTTGCTTCTCACAATCAAAGAACATAGTCTCAAAATGGGCCTGCACCTTAATGTAAAGAAGACAAAGATCATGACAACTGGCATAATCAACAGGTTCATCGTTGAATGAGAAGAAATTGAAATCGTGAACAACTTTAACCTACTTGGATCAACAATCAATAAAGAAGCAACAAGCAGTGAAGAAATCAGACGATGCATTGCTCTTGGCAGAATGGCGATGAAAGACCTAGATAAGATTCTCAAGAGCAGAGATGTCTCTCTCCATACAAAGATTTGACTTGTTCAAGCCATGGTATTTTCAATAACATTATATGGATGTGAAAGCTGGACAGTGAAAAAGATAGACAGGAAGAAAATTGATGCCTTTGAATTATGGTGCTGGCGGCGAATACTGTGTATACCATGGACTGCCCGAAGAACAAACCAGTCGGTACTAGAGGAGATCAAACGTAAGCTTTCTTTAGAAGCTCAGATGACAAGACTTCGACTTTCATACTTTGGACACATCATGCTAAGAGAGAGATCATTAGAGAAAGACATCATGCTTGGCAAGATAGAAGGTAAACGCAAAAGAGGAAGGCCAGCAATGAGATGGATCGATACAATAACAGCAGCTACGGGTACCAGTCTGTCAACAATGAACCGCCTGACTCAAGACCGAACACAATTTAGGATAGCTATCCAGAGGGTCACCATGAGTCGACTCCGACTCGACGGCACTTAACAACAACAACAATCTTAGATTAATTAATTTTCCTAGATTAATGTCTTTATCTCCTAGAGAAATGTTTAAGCGGTATTTGGTGGAAACGTTGGGGGTGGCCCCTGAATTAATACCACCTTTGGTGAGAATTTATTATCTCCCTAAGGCTAAGTTAGCTGAAAATGTGGCTAATTTAGTGGGGGCACAGGACCAAGTTAATGTATTGAATGTCACGGATCTATTAGAAACTTCTGATAGTGAGACTCCGGTTCCATCTACGTTGATTGTTACCTTTGCATTACTACCAGATAGAGAGTGGCTTCTTAAGCTATTCTTTAGGAAAAGAAATTTGTTGTTTTAAGGGTTTAACGGTATGTATATTTCCGGACCTAGCCAAAGAAACAAAGAGGTGTCGCAAGGAGTTTCTCCTGTTACGCCCTGGTATTCTTCAACTGGGAGGGCTCTTTTTTCTTAAACATCCTTGCAAATGTTTGGTGAAGTATAAAGCTATTTCTTATATTTTTTATGAGCCCTCCCAGTTAATAGCTTTCATTAATGCCAGGCGCTTGGAGACCTCTATTGGAGCTTCACCTGAGCTCTCATAAAATAAGCACTGGAGTAGTTAACTGTTCTCTTTTCTTTTCACTTTGTCAGTGATAATTTACTTGGAATTCTCCCTCCTTTATATTGTGGGCTAGGGTGAACAGATACATTGTTTCTATTTGATTTACTTTGTTACAACATTTGTGCATGGTTTGTTTCTTATTGTATCTGCTCTTTTTCTTTCAAGATGGTTCTGTGAACTTTCTTGATTTAAATGTTAAAAGATTATAAATAATAAATTAAAAAAATAATAATTAATCTCAGGTCCTTAATGTATGCCTAATGAGGATAAACAGCTGCACCTGAGAGTGAATATGGGCACCTCCTTCCCTTTAAGAGATTTAAGAGCCTATAAAGCTATGATTATCCCAGGGGTGGGTGGGAGTTGGGGAGGGAGGGAAAGAAGACTTATTAAAAGTTTGCTTGCTACACAGTGCCCTGTCCTATGTTTCTAAGATAAAGGCTTACTCATTTCCTGGGTGGTTCACACAACCCTTGGTTTGATAGAAGGGGCCTTTTAAATTGCCCCTTTGATCTGTTACTGCCTTTAACACTTAGGAGGCAAAAGATCTGTGAAGTTGCCTTAAATAACTGGAAGGTCTCTTTGTAAATGTCACTAGAAACACATTTATTTTTCTTTCTACTCAGTTTCTATTCTACTTGTATGCTAAGCTATACTATCATTTGATTTAAATAAAAAACGTTCTCTAGAAACAAAGTTATTTCAGTAACTTTACTCTATTTCACTTTCTAGGTTAAGCTACACTCTGATTTGATTTAAATGAAAATCTCTCTAGAAACAAATGTGTTTCAAAGTCTATTCACTCTTATTTTAGGTTCTTTGCTAAGTTATACTCTGCTTTGACTTAAATACAAAGCTCACTGGTGGTACTAAGACCTGACTACTTAGCAAAAACACTGAATTCTAAAATATACACATTTATCAGGCTTAATCCCAAGAAGTCCCTTTTTCTCCAGGATTTAGAGTTTATTCCAGAAGATTAATACTCACAAGTTGTCACAGGGCCTACCTTGGCAGCGTAATGGACTGAGGTAGGTTTGGACATAAAAACATATGAGGTTGGGTTTGGCTAATGTCTTACAGGGTCCAGGGACTTGCAGCCCTGGTAGCTTCCTTTGTTACCAAAATCCCAAAGAATAAAAAGGTCTGAGTGGAGAGAAACAAAGGCATTTATTTCCCTTTCTTGCAAAAAGGTTCAGATGCTTGGACAAAAACATCAAACACAAGTTCCTTACTTCAGGTTAAAGAAAAAGTAAAACATGACGTTAAAGCAAAACTGTTATCTTCACAATAAATGGTGTATCAAAGCAAACAGTCTCTATTCCCCAAGATAGAGCTTATGTGCTAAGCAGGGACTCCAGGCTTCCTGTCTTACAATAACTACAGTCCATCTCGGTATCTGAAGCAAATTCCACCTGCATCGGTTCCCCTTCTGAAGCCTCTGAAACCAAGTCAGTACTTGCTGGCAAATTGTAATCAGGCTTTTTATATATCCTTTGTACAACCTCCCAATGCTCAGGGTTGAATACAGGGCGTCGGTCCTGCGCCCTCCTATACTGGGAACTGTCTTCCTTTTGTAAGTGTTTTACCTTAGCTTCATGCAAAGCTTTGTCATTAATAAGTCTCTTATTCGGTACGTGTTTCTTGCACCTTATCTCATAGGCAGTTTCACAAGGACAGTATTCCTCTGCTCCCTGTCCTCCCCATACACCAGCAGTCTGCAAACTGCTTTCAGTTAAACATGGGTTACCTTTTCTCCTTGGCTTGTCTACTCCCGGTGAGGTTTGAGGCCTGCTCCGGCTGGGATCCTGCCTGGCCTGAGCAATAGGCCTTAAGTTCTCCAACCGAACTTCTGTTGGCTTTAGACCGTAGTCACAGCCACGCCTTTGCCTCTCTGTACGAAAAGCACTCACTCTGGATGGAGCTATCCCACCTTCTCCACGGTTGCTCCTTTCCTCAAGCCACTGCATCTGCTGCTGCCTCCTGCGAAACCCTTGTCCAGGGGTTACTGCTTCTTCTGGATATCCTGCCCATTCATTCGGATGTCCTGCTCATCCTGCTGGTTCTGCTGGTTCTCCTGGCCGTCCTGCCTGTTCTGCCCTCCAGTCTTCCAGACTCTCTTTAAGAGGTACTCCTCTCTTCCTTGATTGGAAGCTGGCTGGCATTACCTCATGACCTAGGAGGTGTGGTTCCTCAGTTCCTCGGAGGTCCCTCTTGCTCCCCCTATCAGGTTCCTCATAATATTGCAGCCTGTGCTCGACTTTTCCTGCGTTTAAAACATTTTCTTCTCTTCTCAGAGGGTCTGCAGCATCACAAAGTATAGTTCTACTTCCAGTTGTTGCAGTCCATTTTGGTAGTCCTTCAAGAGAAGACAAGGTGGTCTATTGGTGGAAGGGTTGCCAACTGGCCGGTTTTCAGCCGGCCTGGCCGGTTTTTCCATGGCCAGGCTGGCTGCCGGCGCAGAGGCAAAACCGGCCCTTGAAAAGCCGTTTTTTTTGCTCTGGCTGCAAGATCGGGAGCGGCCAGAGCAAAGAAAACGGCTTTTCTCCCCCGGAGGGCTTCAGAGGGAGCCGGGGAAGCCCGCGTGAGGCCCCGGCTCCCTCTGAACAGCCGCCAGCGTGAAGAGCCTTTACCTTCACGCTGGCAGCTGTTCCTGTGAAGCCGCGATTGGTGGGAAAGGTTAAAGGCAATGCCCTTTAACCTTTCCCAGCATTCGCGGCTTCACAGGAACAGCTGCCAGCGTGAAGGAAAAGGCTCTTCACGCTGGCGGCTGTTCAGAGGGAGCCGGGGCCTCGAGCGGGCTTCCCCGGCTCCCTCTAAAGCCTCAGACAGCTGCGGTTTTTGGGGGGGGGGGGAAGGCCAAGGACTGCATGGGCTGTGATGGGGGGAGGGGGCCTGGACTGGAAAAGGGCTAGGAGGGTGGAATTTGACTGGAAATGGGTTGTGATGGGGGGGGGGGACCTGGACCGGAAAAGGACTATGGGGGGGGGGGGGAATTGGACTGGAAATAAACGGGGTGGGATGGGAGGGGACCGGGAATGTAAAAGGGCTATGGGGGGGGGGGACGTGGACTGGAAATGGGTTGTGGTGGGGAGGGGGACGTGGACTGGAAAATGGCTGGGGGGGGGACATGGACTGGAAATGGGTTGTGATGGGGAGGGGGACCTGGACTGGAAAAGGGCTATGGGGGGGGGGGACTTGGACTGGAAAAGGGCTATGGGGGGGGGGGAAACTTGGACTGGAAATGGGCTATGGTGGAGGGAGGGGGAACAGACTGTAAATAGGCTGTGATTAGGGGGACTTGGACTGGAAATGGGTTGTGAAGGGGGGGGGACCTGGACTGGAAAAGGGCTATGGGGGGGCATTGGACTGGAAAGAAATGGGCTGTAATGGGGAGGGGGACCTGGACTGTAAAAGGGCTATGTGGGGGGGGGGACATGGACTGCAAATGGGTTTTGATGGGGAGAGGGACCTGGACTGGAAAAGGGCTATGGGGGGGGGGGGACATGGACTGCAAATGGGTTGTGATGGGGAGGGGGACCTTGACTGGAAAAGGGCTATGGGGGGGGGAACTTGGACTGGAAATGGGCTATAGTGGAGGGAGAGGGAACTTGGACTGGAAATAGGCTGTGATTAGGGGGGCTAGGACTGCAAATGGACTGTGATGGTGGGGGGGGGGTAGGACTGCAAATGGGCTGTGATGGTGCGGGGGACTCGGACTGCAAATGGGATGTGATGGGGGGGGCCTAGGACTGGAAATAGGCTGTGATGGGGGACTTGGACTGGAAATGGGCTGTGATGGGGGGGGGGGGCTAGGACTGGAAATGGTCTGTGATGTGAGGGCTAGCACTGGATATGGGCTGATGAAGAGCTGGAATAGGACTGGAAATGGGCTGATGTGGGGCATGGGAGAATGGGATTAGAAGGGAGTGGATGCTGGGTGGGTCTAGAACTATAAGGGAACTGATTTTGGGGGAGGACTAGAATAGATGGGGAATGAGAATGGAGAGGGGAAAATATTTTGTGTGGAAGAAAAGTCTATGATGGGCTGGGTATTGGGAGAGTGAGGGGCTTGAGAATGGAAGGGTGACATTTAAATGGATGATAAAGGAATAAGGAAAGAATTGGGGGAAAGAGCAAAAGGGAAACAATCAGTATGTTAAAGCAGAAATAGAGAGAGAATGGAAAACATCTAAAAGAGAAGAAAGGACAAATGGATAGCTCGCAGAAGACACGAAGAAACCAGAAGAAAGTGACTGGAGCAATTGCAACTGAAAAATAAAACGCCCAAACAGAAGGTAGAAAAATACTTTTTATTTTGAATTTATTAGCTGGAATATGTTTGGTCTGGGAAGTGTGTATTGATAACATCTTTGCGTTTTTGTTTAGTGCAAGAGGAAATTACTTTATAGTTTTATTTCTCCAGTGTTGTACATTTCATGTTTGGATTTTGGGGTTCCCAGTTTAATTATTATCTGACCAAGGAAGTTAGCCTACACGTATCCTCGGTAATTTTTGTGGGTGGGGCTGGGGGCGTGGCAGGGGTGGGACTAGGGGCGGAGAATGGGTGGAGCATGGCGAGCCACAGGTGTCGGGTTTTTCTCGGTGAAAAAGTTGGTAACCCTAATTGGTGGCTATTTTTTTTTGGGGGGGGGGGGTAGGCAAGAGCACCAGCATAAAAAAAACACAAGAAATTCTGACAATCATATGAACATTAACAGCCAACAACATAATCCCTTGCTGCAGCATGAGAAATCATAGAAATACATATGAAGTACAGTGTAATACTGCTAAGTGCTATGCCCAAGTATGCATTTTGACAGGAGTCTAGATGGAAGGGAGCTGTGCTGTTTAAAAAGATTGCTGAAGTTAACATCAACATCTTGGAGGGGGGGCAGGTGGCGTAAGTTTGAGTAGTGCTTGATTTAGCCATGTCCTTGAAGCAGATTGCAGCAGACTCTGATAATATGTTATCTGAGATAGTATGGAACATGAGACAGATACGAGCCTCTTATCTCGCATCCACTTTGTGCCCTCCCCTTGCAGGTGACAGAGGATATGCTTTAGGGAGCTGGCTGATTACCCATATTGTGGCACCAAGCAATAAAGCCAAAGAGTGATAAACAGGGCCCATAAGTATATCAAAGTTATCACTGAGAGGGTGTATGGTCAGTTGAAACTTTGCTTTAGGTGCCCGGACAGACATCCCCAACAGGGTTTGTCTATACATCCCCAACAGGGTTTGCCAAGTTTTTATGGTGTGCTGCATACTGCACAACCTGACACAGAAGAGGTATCAACACCTGCCAGCTGGGGAGGAACCTATGGACACAGAAACAGAGGATGGCCTGATCCCCAGGCATGAGGAGACAGAACAGCCTCACAGACAGAGCCTGATAACCAGAGAACTCATACACAGGCACTTCATGTAAAGGTATGTGCTTTAGTCCACGCGACATGACAGAATTGCAACAAGCACAGGTTGGTTTTCCTTGTGTCCCCATCACCACCCAAATTTCCCACACATTCAGCACATGAGATAACATCCCAGAATTCCCCACTTAATGAGCTCACACAAACACTCAGCTATGTACATCACTTTCACCCCCCAAACGTCTACGCGTTCTCAATCACACATTCCTTCATGACCACATCACACACTGCATGTCCACATTATACCATCATATGTACTATCATTCACCGATTCCCAGACTAGAGACCGGTGCCCACCCCACACCTCAGAAGCTATAATGTTGGTAGCAGTATCATGTGGTACACCATCCCTCCCCTCCCTCTTCCCTGTGGGCCCTTACCTCTCACACTCTATCCCTGGATGAATCTTGGGGACTGGGATGGAGTGATAGAGGGTGCACACTGCTGTTTGCGGTACTGAAGAGTCTTCATTCTGCTCCTCTACAACTTGGGAGGCAACATGGAATGATGGAAAGTGCAGCGGGGCCCCAGAGTCATGAGACACAGGTCTCAACATGTTAGATAGTGGAGGAATGTGCTAGATGGGCTAAGTGGCTGAGTGCACCTCTGTTGAAGGTTGGTCAGAGAGATGAATGCCGCTTTGCTGCCATGCAAAAGTAATGCTGTGTCCACTGGCTAGAGGCTGTATGCTGCTGGAGGATGACCCTCAGTCCTTGAAGATTGTCCTCAGGTCCTGCTGCAGTCCCCTGATTTCAGCAATGAAGATATGTATGGTCTCCAGTTGTTTCTCATCGAGGGTGATTGACTGACACATGAGCTCTAGATTCTCCCCATAGTAACATAGTATATGACGGCAGATAAAGACCAGTATGGTCCATCTAGTCTGCCCAGCAAGGAGGCAAGAGTAGGTGCACTTGCTGCTCCGTGCAGGTCACCTCTCCCCATGCCTTTAGGGGTGTACATGAGCTCTAGATTCTCCCCATAGTAACATAGTATATGACGGCAGATAAAGACCAGTATGGTCCATCTAGTCTGCCCAGCAAGGAGGCAAGAGTAGGTGCACTTGCTGCTCCGTGCAGGTCACCTCTCCCCATGCCTTTAGGGGTGTACCCACCACTCCATGTAGGTCACCCCTATTTGTTCAGATATAAGAGATAGTTATGCTTATTTTGATTTTATCCTGTTGCTATAAAGGCATCCACTATGTCTGTCCCATGCCATTTTGAATTCTGTCACTGTGTTTGCCCCTACCACTTCCAACGGGAGGGCATTCCAAGCATCCACCACCCTTTCAGTGAAAAAGTATTTCCTGACATTGCTTTTCAGTTTACCCCTTTGCAGCTTCATGTTATGTCCTCTAGTGTTACAGCTTCCCCATCTTTGGAAAAGGTTTGTTTGTCCATTAATACCCTTTAAGTATTTAAAGGTCTGAATCATATCTCCCCTGTCCTTCCTCTCCTCCAGATTGTACATATTTAGGTCTTCAAGTCTCTTCTCATAAGTCTTCTGACGCAGGCTCTAAATCATTTTGGTTGCCTTCCTCTGAACAGTTTCCAGTCTTTTTATATCCTTTGTGAGATAAGGTCTCCAAAACTGAACACAATATTCCAAGTGAGGCCTCACCAGCAACTTGTACAGTGGCATTAGTACCTCTTCCTTTTTGCTGGTATTTCCTCTCTGTATGCAACTCAGCATCCTTCTGGCTTTTGCCACTGCCTTGTTACACTGTTTCTCCACCTTAAGATCCTCAAAAACAATCACACCGAGGTCCTTCCCCTGGTCCGTGTACACCAATCTCTCACTTCCTATCACATACATTTCCCTTGGATTTCTGCTTCCCAAGTGCATGACACTGCACTTCTTCACATTAACACTGCACTTGTGCATTTTGCTCCAGCAGCCCCTCCCCACTTTGCAGCAGTTGCTGGCACTGCTGACTGGTGATATAGCTGTCTTCCACAGCGGCCCCAGCACCCTCTGCAGATGGATCTGCACTCTGCAAAGAGGAAAGTGGTGGCAGCAGCATGGCATCCTCACTAAGGTTCCACTCTCCTCCTATTCCAGATACTTGAACTTCTCAGCTCCATCTCTGCCCTGGGACTACCCCAAGGATGCTTCACTGAGGCCTTCCCCTGCAGCTGATGGACCCACCTATGTCCATGGGATCACCTAAGATCCTTGATCATTGCCCTCATCGCTGGTGCCATCTGCAGCATCACCAGCATTTTCTGTACCTGCAAGTATGGAACAGGACGTACACACACTTTATAGTAGCTGTTTATGTTGCTCTCATCCCAACCAGTAGGAATGTAATACATCCAAGTAGTGGAGGCATGCCACAGTGCTGCGGCTCAGGACTGTCAAGTAGGGTAGTAACCAGTGCTAGGGCAGAGAAAGCCTGTGAGCAGTGTGTTAAAGAGACCTTTTGTAAGGGAGGGGTATGAAGGTGTGACCAGGTACCCTGTCCATGACAGCCACAAGTGTATCAGCAAGGCAGGACCACCATGACATGACTATAGATCACAGACAAGGAAGACAGGCATTGATATTTGGAAAAACTTAGAGAGGCTGGCAAAGTAGTCAAGAAAGCAAAGATACACAAAAGAAAAGGAAATAACCAATGCAATAAAATGGGGGGGGGGGGGGGAGGGGATAAGACATTTTTCAGATATGTTAGTGAGAGGAGGAAGGGCAAAAGTGGTATTGTCAGACTTAAGGGTAAAGAGGAGGAATATGTAGAAGCTGATGAGGATAAAGCAGAATTGTAGTGGTTGATATGGAAGGGCAGACTAGATAGGCCATGTGGTCTTCTTCTGCTATCATGTTTCTATGTTTCTATTCATGCTACCACCACCAGGGTCCACGGCAACATAGGATCTGTGACAGAATGCAATGGACCATGTCATACATTGGGTTTACTCTATTGCAAATGGTCCAGTGCCAGTGCATGGGGGTGGGAATGACAGCTGGTGTATGCAAGTTTCCATGCACACAGTGCTTACAGGTGTGCAGCACTCACCTTGGGACTGTGATGTCCTGGAGCTGTCAAGATTGCCAACTCTCATCACAGAATCCTTGTCTATAATAGCTAAGTGAGGGGCAAGGGGTAGAGTCTGTCCTTCTGGTCTCAGTGCTTCTGCTTTTTTCTTTTCTTGTTTCTTCATATTCCATCACTTTCTTTTAATATGTACAATATGTACAATATCACAGTTCTTGTGATGGATGGTATTAACTCTCATGCAGATGCTCTACCAGATGCACTGTTTGATAGGCACTGATCTTGGTACCTGTAGGGTCAAAGAGCATTTGTTGTTTTGATAATACATCCTGTAGCAGTATCTCCAGCTCCCCTAAACAGAAGTTATCCTTTCTCATTGACTATTTTTCCTTGGGGGCCATGGTGCCTCAACAGCCACCATCACTCTTTGAAGCCATTCTAAAATGGGGTATGCAGAAATGTGGCTTGTCTTTTTACTGGTGTCTATGTAGGCAGGTCTAGCACAGAGCAGTTTTAAACATCTCAGCATCCAAAATGGCCCATTCATGTAGCTATGCACAGGGGAGAGATACCTGAAGACCCAATTCCAGAACTATTCACTTGAACATCCTCACAAGTATCAGATTTGTCATTGCTATGAAGATTGGGAGAAGCTATGAATGCATTCCACAACTCTTCCTTCTGCACCTAGGAATGCCACTTTGGTGGTGTTTGGCTCACCCTTCAACCCTTTAATGACCTATGTGCTGAAATGATCAGACTCCCCCTAGGAAATAAAAGCACCACCTTGACACATGTGGAGAGTACAGTTGACAAAGACACATGCAATCCCTTTTCAAAAGTAAAATCTGTATTTACATGTATGTCAACAGGGCCTGATTATTAACAGAGGTGTCTACTAGGGTCCCTCCCTTCTGCCTGTGGTAAGGACAAGGGAAGAAATACATGCCAGTATTTGCTGGACAGCCTCTGCATGGCATGTATCTCTGCCCTAATTCCTTTTAGGTGCTCCACTATGAGGTCCTAGGACTAGCTGAGCACATTGAAGCCCTGTGACATCTCCAGATGGATGGTCTGAAAATTCAGCAGGATCTCATGGTCATCCAGCATCATGAGGAACTCATGGTGAAGTACCTGCTCCATAGAAACAGAGCGGACATGATGGGCCACTAAAACAGCCAGAGGTGACCCAGCATGCTCATCTGTGCTCTCCTTCCCTCCCTCCCCCTCCTCTCTCTACCTACTGCCTCTTACCTTTCCTTGCCCTCCCCTCCCCTCTCACCACCCACCTCTTTCCTAGCCTTGTGCTTGTGTGCCTACAGGCATAGGCAGGCCAGTGTCCATAGAGTCTTTGTTGGTTGGGGTGGCCTCAGGGGTGCTTATGTCCCACATTGGTCCAGGGAGTGCACCCCCTCCTTGGCGGTATCCAGTTCCTCCATCCACTGCTGCTTTCTACCGTCCTTCTCCTGAAAAGTATTGATTATCAGCTGACCATTTCCAATTGAGGAGCTGCTGGAAGATGGTACATGACCCTCCTCAGTTGCCAGCAGGTGTAGTAGCATTTTGGGCTACTCCGGGCATTTTCTCCAAATGGGTTAATTTTGTGGATGCCATGACAGTCGTGAACCTCACTTCTAAGCTAGGGTATGGCGAGCATGATTTTAGACTCTCAAATTTACTGCTAATGCTCGTTGTAATACTTGCATCATGCCAAAGAGAGCTTCCTTCTGGATTTTGTAAGATGTAACAGGTATGGGTAGTTTATCAAGATATGCTTGGAAATTTTTCTTTATCAAGCCTATTGCTCCCAATACAATGGGAAAGAGTTCTGTATCTTTCTGCCACATTTTCTTTGTCTCTGACTGCATTTCTTGGTACTTCACGATAGTCTGCCTCTCCACGTGATTCGCAGCATAATCACTTGGAACCGACACTTCTATTAGCAATGCTGTTCTGGTATTCTTCTGCTTTACCACTATGGCAGGTTTCCTCACATCCAGTTTCTTATCTGTCAGAATGGGAATGTCCCAAGAGGCCAGCACTCCTGATATGGTGGTTGGTGGTGCTGCTCCTGCTGGGGGAAACATGTTGTTACCTACTACTACTTTAATTATTTATATAGTGCTACAAGGTGTATGCAGCACTGTACAGATACATAAAAAGATGGCCCCTTCTCGCCATAGCTTACAATCTAATCAAGACAGACAATACAATAGTTAAGAATAAGAGTACAAATAGGGAAAGATAAGGAGATACAAGGAAAACAAGGAATCAGGATCCAACAGCAGCCACAAAGAGGTGATCCTTTAGCATGTTTTTGAAGATGGAGAGATGAAGTCTGATGTACAGACTCAGGTAATTTGTTCCAGGCATAAGCAGCAGCAAGATGAAAGGATGGAAGTCTAGAGTTAGCAGTGGAAGAAAAGGGCATAGAGAGAAGCAAGCCAGTGGAAGAGGGGAGTTCACGAGGAGGGGTATAGGGAGAGAGGAATGGTAGAGAGGAGCAATAGAATGAATGCATTTATAGGTCAGAAGGAGAAGTTTGAATTGCATATGGAAACGGAAGGGGTGCCAATGAAGTGACTTGAGAAGAGGGGTTAAATAAATATTTTGGGGCTGGCAGAAGATTAGCCATGCAGCAGAGTTCTGAACAGATTGAATGGGAGAGAGGTGACTCAGAGGGAGACCAGCAAGCAGGAGATTGCAATAGTCTAGACGGAAGGTGATTGAAGAGTGGATAAGTGTTTTAGTAGTGTGTTCAGAAAGTAAGGGATGAATTTTGTCAATGTTATAGAGAAAGAAATGACAGGTTTTAACTATCTGATGGATATATGTGGAGAAGGAGAGGGAGGAATCAAGATGATCCCAATGTTGTGGGCTGAGGAAACAGGAAGATGAAGAGTGTTATCTATAGAGAAAGAGAAAGGAGGAAGGGGGAAGGAGGGTTTAGAGGGAAAGATAAGAAGTTTGGTTTTGGCCATGTTCAATTTCAATGTAGGCCTGGAGTGTCAGAGAAATATCAGGTATAGATTGATAGATCTGAGAGTCATCAGCGTAAAGGTGATACTGAAAGTCATGGGAGGAAATCAGAGCACCAAGGGACTGAGTATAGAGAGAGAAAAGGAGAGGGCCCAGAACAGACCCTTGGAGTACACTATCTGAGAGAGGGATAGCAGTAGAGGAGGAACCACCAGAACAAACATTGAAAGAGCGATGGGAGAGATAAGAAGAGAACCAGGACAGGACAAAGCCCCTAAAACCAATTGAGGACAATGTGTCAAGGAGAAGGTGGTGGTCAACAGTGTCAAAAGCAGTAGAAAGTTCAAGAAGAATGAGTACTGGGTAAAGGCCTTTGGATTTAGCCAGGAACAAGTCGCTGGAGACTTTGACAAGAGCCATCTCAGTAGAGTGTAAGAGATGAAAAACCAGATTGAAATAGACCCAGCAGGGTTTGAAAGGATAGAAATTCAAGGCAGCAGTGGAGAACTGCACATTTGAGAAGTTTGGAAATAAAGGGAAGAAGGGAGATGGGATGATAATTAGAAGGACAAGTAGGGCCAAGTGAAGATTTCTTGAGGAGAGGTGTGGCCACAGCATGCTTGAAGTCTGCAGGGACAGTTACAGTGAGAAATGATAGGTTGAGGATATGTGAGATGGAAGGGATGACAGAGGAGGAGATGGATTTAAGGAGATGGGTGGGGATAGAATCAGAAAAGAACAAGTAGTAAGTTTAGAGGAGGAAAGAAGATGAGAGGTTTCCTCTTTGGAGAAAAGGATGAAAGCGTAACAGATTGAGGGGGAAAGTTGGTACTGAAGAGGGGGAAGAGGAGATGAAACTAATCTAGTGGGGAATTAGAGTGTAATCTTGTGGACTTTGTTATGGAAATAGTCAGCTAGGGTTTGGGCAGAAAAAGGAGGAGGGTTCGGGGGCATAAGTACCTGGAGGAGAGAGTTGAGAAGAGATGGCGGGGTCAGAGGCAAGAGAGTTAGTCAGATAGACATAGTAGTTTTGCTTGATGAGTGCTATGGTTGACTGGAAAGAGGCAAGCATGAATATGAAGTGAAGAAAGTCAGAAAGGGAGCGGGATTTGAGCCAAATGCGCTCAGCTGAGCGGACACAGGAACATAGATAGCAGGTAGCTGAAGACAGCCAGGGCTGAGGTATAGTGCACCTCAGAGGACGTGGCATGGCCAGAGCAAGAGCATCCAGACTAGAGGAGAGAGCAGTATTATAGGAAACGATAGCCTCATCAACAGATTTAGAAAACTTGGAGGAAAGAGGGGATGAGACGATAGTGGAGAGAGTCAATGGATCAATAGCATGAAGATTCCTAAATAAAAGTACACTGGGTGAGATTGAGGCAAGGAGTGATGAAGATTGAATCTTAGCAGGGATGATCATATAAGGGAAGAACTGAGGTACAGAAATTAGAGGATAAACAATTAGACAAGAAAACAAGGTCAAGGCAGTGGCTGTGCTGATGGGTGGCCACAGAAGAACAAAGCTGGAGGTTGATTGAGCAGGTAAAGGAAAGGAGCTTAGAAGCATAGGGATCAGAAGGGTTATCAACATGAATATTAAAGTCATCAAGAATAAGGAAGAGGGAAGAAGTATCCAGAAATAAGGAAAGTCAAGAGTCAAAGTCAGTGAGAAAGGTAGAGGTGGACTTGTCAGGAGGTCTGTAAAAGGCAACTATCTGGAGAGGTATGGTATTAAAAAAGTCGGATGGAATGGACTTCAAAGGAGGAAAGGGAGAAGTTGAAATTAGCAGGAAGGAGAAAGCAGAAACCCAACACCGCCACCATGGACAGTGGCACAAGGAGTGTGGGAGAACTGGTAGCTACTGTGACAGAGGGCAGCGATTGAAGCAATGTCATCAGGGAGGAGCCAGGTCTCAGTAAGAGCTAGAAGATGGAAAGCACTAGAAATGAAAAGGTTGTGAGTAGAGGAGTTTATTAGATATGGAATGAGCATTCCATAAGGCACATGAGAAAGGGAGAGAGGGAAAGGAGAGGAATATGAATGAGATTGGAATGGTTGAGTGAGAAACTGTCATGGGAGTAAGAGAAAAATCTAGGGGGCCAGGGTTAGGACTAATGTCTCCGGATGATAGAAGGAGAAGGAGCAGAAGAGTGCAAGGTAGAGAGGAGACAGCATGGTGGAAACGAGGATGAGGGTCTTTCAGAGAGAAAGGAGAGGGAAGTGGCTATGTAGGAGGGTGAAGATCTATCAAAGAGAAAGGAGGACAAAAGAAAATTAGTAAATGTGTAAAATTAGAATTCACAATTAAGTAGCCCTTGGGTTATGGCATGCCCCTGTACTGCTGTGTCCCTGCCTCTTGTGCCCTCCCCCCCCCCCCCCTCTGCAAGGCAGCATTGTGTGACCTCCTCCATTCCAGTTGGATGCTCCCTCACATAGCACTGGGGAGACGATAGACAATTGCCATGTGCTGTGTAGCCCCATGTTGGTCTTGGGCATGGTGCCTGACTTTGTTCTACATTGCTTCACCAGCCTGCTGCAACCTGTTAGGCCTCATTGACAGCTTCTACAGTGCATGTATCAGTGGCCTCTTGCTGTGCTCCATTTGCCTACTCTGCCCACACCCATCTACATATCTATATCCCTATCCTGTGGTGCTTATCCTTCCAGTGTTGCATGTGTGTGCTACAAGCTCATCCCTATTCTGCTCCCATCTTTGTCCCTCTCATGCCTGGTCAGTGCCCTTTACTTGTCCAACCCTTTCTACTCCTTCATTTATGTGTTGCTCACCTTCCTGATTACAATCCTCAGCCATTTGTCTTAGCACTTCAGTTCTTCTACCATGTCTTGCTGGCCTTTTAATGTTTTCCCCTGCTACCTGCAAAAGCTTACCAGATTTCCACTGCAGCCTACTCCTAGCTTCCATTCCTGGCTGCTATTCTACAGCGTTTAGCTTTTAACTTTTCTTCCAGGTTTATCAGCAACCATGGGCTTATGGATGCATGTTCTATTTAGCTTTGGCCATGACCTAACTCTTTTCCCCCCTAGTCTCAGCCAGTCATAAGGTTCTGCCTGTCACTCCCTCACAGGACTACTGCAAGATGCAGTTTCCTTTTCTCCTCGGGCCTCCTTTCTACCTGGCCCTCACATGACTTTTAAGCTGCCAGCTGGGACCACACCCAGTTGCTTGGGTTAGCCCCTTAATCTGCCCTAAGGTGGATCTTATTACCCAATTCACTAGGGAAACATAGTTTCTCCCAGCCATTCCCTTATCACTATTACTTGCTAGGACTCTCAGCCACCTAGTGGAGCTCCCCCTAGCATTCAAGGCATGCAATTGTGCATTGGTGTGCACACTTGCATGCCACAATGTGTATATCTGTTTTGTGTTCCGTGTGTGCGCGCTGTATGTGTTGTATCTGTGGGGGGTGGGGGCATAGCTGGGGGTGGTGGAGTATTTCCAGGGTATGTAGTTTTGAGGATGGGAAATGTTTTGGGGTGGAGCAGTTATAGGGATATTTTGTGGGAATGGGACTGTTTTAAGGATACTGTACTGGTTGTGGGGCAGTTTGAAGCAGGATGAAGCAGTTGTAGGGTGGTAGATATTTGGGGTGAGGCAGTTTGTAAGATGATGTGGCAATTGCAGGGTTAGTTGGCAATGCGGTGAGAATTTTGGGTGTGTTTTTGGGGGTGGGGCACTTTGTGGTGTGGTGGGGCAGTTGCAAGGAAGTATGTTCTAGTGTTTGGATGGTGTGCGGGGCGGTGCAGCAGTCACATAGGGGTAGTTGTTTGGGGTGAAGCAGTTTTCAGAGCAGTGGGGCAGCAGTGGGGTATTATTTTGGGTGGACCAGTTGAAGGGGAATAGTTTTTGGGAGTGGGAGTAGTTGCAGGATGGTACGGCTTGTAGGAGGGGTTAAGCTTTGGGGGTAGAGCAGTTTGCCAATTGGTGGGGCAGTAGCAGAGGTATTGTTTTTGCCGTAGGGCAGTTTGCAGGCTGGAGATAATTGTGTGGCGGGTATTTTTTGGCATGGGGCATATGGTGTTTTGGTAAAAGTTGCAAAGGGGTATTTTTTTTTGGGGGGGGGGGGAGGCAGTGTGCTTTACAATGGAGCAGTTGTGGGAGCATTTTTTGGGGTGGGACAGCTTGATGAATTGTGAGACTAGAGAACAGGGAGAGGGATTTTCAAAGGACAAATTTTGGGCCATATCTTTTTGAGGGGGGGGGGAGGGTATTTGTTGCAAACCCCCTGTACAATTGGCTCATATTTGAACTTCATGTGTCTTTTTAGCAGTTTTTCCCACATGCCAAGTTTCATACTATTCTGTTAAATTTTTGGTGAGTTATTTTGCCGCCTGACAGATAGATAAATGGATCCCTTTTATATAATTATTTCCATCTTCTGTTGGGTTGGGAAGAATAAAAACATGTATTAATGTCAACAAATCTGTAGTAGACAGAACTGCTTGCAGCTATCTAATCAATTTTGAATAGGTAAAGCCTAGTTGTAATCTGTGGTTCAAAGGATAAATCCTTATCAAGAACAACTCCGAGGCTGTGTACATTTTCCATGCAGTTAATATTGACATTTCCAATGGTTGGAGTAGCAGTAAAGACCTATTTGTCATACTATATCATAACATGTCATTGCAGGATTTAAAACTAGCCTATTACAAACTAAGCATGTCACTATTGTCCCTAAACACCTATTTAATGTTTGGGTTGGGGCAGGTTTTGGTCATTGTCTACTGATATCTGTAATTGGATAGCATGTGCTTGTACATGACAAGAAATGTCATACTTAAAATCAAAGAGGCCAAATTAATAATAGAGGTGACAATACTGAGCCATGAGGCAGAACACATAACAAAACGAGTGGACTTCGACCTTTCATTCTTCCAAAGCATAATCTGGGAGGAATTAGACAGAAAAGACTGCAAATAAGCTAAAGCTAGCCCTCTAATTCCAGTCACTTCAAGAGCATTTCATGATTTACTGGAGCAAATGCTGCCTTAAGATCTCAAAGGCCATAGGCAAATGTCCATCTTTATCTGCAGCCAAACACATACATAATACAACAACCAAAATAATGTGCCCCATGACTTTTATGGAAACGTTATTGGAAATGATCAAAAAGACCATTTTTCTCCACAGAATCCAAAAGACAGAGATATACATTTGCCAATAATTTGATATCAAATCATATGACAATATATTTTCTTGGGCCATCCACATCTTTTCCAACACAGGTCTTAGAATTGTGTGCTTGAGAGCTTTTGGGAATATTCCACTTTCTAAGGAGGTATTTTTAATTGCATCGACAGAGGAAATGTAAATGTCATTTTAAGGCAGCTCCTTATCAAAACACATAGAAGGGGATCTAAAATTGAACACAATTTTATAGGAGTCAATACAATATTACTTCCATCTCACTCTTTGCTACTCAGGGATTCTTGATCTAATTCGAAGACAGATGAAACATCTCCCTGCTCATGGAGCCCAATATTTTTCTATTTCTGATCCAATAATATATTAAGATTATCAATTTTTCCTGAAAAAATGCAAAATCATGTGCAAAAATTGAACTCCCTAGACATCTGTCACTTCTATTATTCCCCACTAGATCTTTTAACAATTTAAAAAAATGTCTCTATCTCCTTGATCTTTTAATCTCTTTAAACCCCTCTCCCGCTTAGCCATTTTAAGCTCTTCATGATAAAAGTGTGCATAATCTTTATATTTCTGAAGAAAGTCTCAAGTTCAATTTCCTCTATAAACATCTACCTTAGCACATAGGCAAAAGAAGCTCTTCATAATGGGACAGCAACTCATGAAGAAGAAAAGGCAACAAGCCCTTCCATTGCTAAGCCTGGTGAGAGACCTTTAAAATCAATGGGCCTGATATTCAGCACTGGCGTCTTAAGTGCAGCTAGCCACCACAGCTGAACAGCAAATCCGGATATTCAATGCCGGGGTCATATCTAGCTCCGGCATTACCCCTCTTGCCGACTGCTAACTGGGCAGCAGCTCAATATCACTGCTGACCGGTTACCAATCAGTGCCACCCTCCACTCTGCCCCTTAATGCTCCAACATGCCCTGATGCTAAGCAGCTGGCACCGGGGCATGTAGAGCCAGCAGCCAGTTATTTAGCAACACGCACCATACTAGTGCCAATGAATATCCTTAACTCATGGAATCATGCCAGAACAACTTAAATTAGCAACAATTAGGCCTACCCATAAAAAAACCAACCTTGAAAAAGACAATCCAGCTGCATATAGACCAATTTCCAGCTTACCACTCTTAGCAAAAATTATTGAGAAGGCAGTACAGCTACAACTTCAAGACCATATTGATGAACATGCGCCACTTGATATACATCAGCATGGCTTCCGCCCCAACCATGGTGTTGAAACGCTCCTACTATACTTATTTAATGACATCACTCAAACAATAGATAATTTCAACAAAGGTACCTTAATGATCTTCTTAGATATTTCAGCTGCCTTCGATACAGTGGACCATGCAATCCTCTTAACAAGACTAAAGAGCATCGGATTAACTGGCACCGTCCTAAAATGGTTTGAATCCTACCTAGTTGATAGACAGTTCCAAGTTAAAATTGGCCTAAACACTTCACGTCACATAGTAATCAAACAAGGCGTGCCGCAAGGATCTGCACTCTCTTCACTTCTTTTTAATTTGTTTATCCAACCAATCTGTCACATAATAGCAGATCATCAAATAGATTACACGATTTATGCGGATGATATCATGATTTACACTCCAATTGATATCAACTGCCCAGATTACAGCAAAATTTCAAACTGTATTACCAGCATTTCAAATTGGCTAACAAATAATAACCTTGCAATAAACCTGAACAAAACGGAAGCACTTATTGTAACTAGAAACACCAGCTTTATCCCTCCACCTTACATTACATGCAACAACACAAAGATTCCAGTTAAGGACGAAGTAAGATACCTCGGAATAACCCTCGATAAGAAGCTAAACCTGCGTTCTCATATAAGAAAAACTGTTAAAAACGCGTATTACAAAATGAAGATAATTAGACGACTTAAGCCTCTTATCTCTTATGATCACTTTCGAACAGTCTGTCAGGCACTCATTACTCCCATTCTGGATTTCTGCAACCCTATTTACAATGGACTGCCTAATCATGCTCTCAAGCCACTTCAAATGGCACAAAATACAGCAGCTAGAATCATCAATGGATCCTCAAATTATGAACACATTACCCCCATCCTTAAAGAACTCCACTGGCTCCCAATAATCCTTCGCATAAAGTATAAATTAATCATAAATATATTCAAAATGAAACACAACAGTTCTGCAATCAGCCTTCATGCCCTCTTACTCCATGATATCAACAAAAGACCAAGAAGGTTATCCACTTCTAACACCCTCAGCACCCCAAAAAACTACTCTAAATCATGCAAATGTACCTCACAAAGAGCAATTGCTTTGGCCGCCCCTTTAATTTGGAACTCTCTCCCTCCTGATTTACGCTCACTGGATGATTTAAAAGACTTTCGTAAACAATTGAAAACTACACTTTTCATTGAACAATATGGATCAACAATTGACTAAATATTATATTTATTTTAATTATTTTAACTAATTTGCCTTATTGTTAACCCTTGTTATTTTTCCTATATTACCATTGTACTGTTATGTTTATACTGTGTTTGTTTCCCTTGCCTATAACCTTTGTATTTCTTGTGACCGCTTTGATTGAAGGAAAAGGCGGTATAGAAAACTTGTTAAATAAAATAAATAAATAAATTAATGAGGTTAGCAGCTCTGATCAGCTAAATAAATAAAAAAATTAGCTTTACTTTCAGCAGGAAATGTACAGCAGCCCATTTCCTACCCTGGCACTTAAATATATTTTCTGTTTTATCCAATAAGGTATTTTCTAGTTGTAATGCGACAAACGTATGATCTGACCAGGAGACTGAAGCTACCACCGGCTTCAGTTCCAGCATATTATGGCCATGTTTTCCAGAAACTAAAAAAAATATATATTTACCCCCCAATACATATAAGATCTTTAACAAATTGATTACAATCCAAATTAGATATTTGGGGGCTGATTCTATGTAGGGCACGCTGAGAGATATGCGCTTTAAAATGGGTGTAAGTCCCTATTCTGGGGCATACAAAGGGATGTGCCTTTAGCCACATCTCTTCATCGTGAACCTGCGGCACTATACCACAGCAGCAAGGCTATAAATCAGTGCAATAAAAATTAAAAACAAAAATCTCTTGCTGAACAGGCTGGATGTGTTCTTGTCTCAGGGAAGCGACTAATTCCTTCTTTCGCAACAGCAGTGCTTTGAAATGAGCAGGGCGATGGGCGCTCATTGATGTTGTCATTGGCAGAGCTCACCACCCCAAGGCATCTAAATTCTCCTAAATTTGTTTGCAAATAGCGGAACGAATACTCCATCTTCTGTTGAAAGACTACAAAACAAAACCATGTAAGGAGGGCATATTGTAAGGAGCCTTTGGCCACTAGTCAACAAGAGAAAAGAAAAATAGGGGACCCAGGTGGTCGCATGAATAGATGCAGTGTATGTATGTGTTGAGGACTAATGTTTCAGGGAAAGTGTCTAGCTCTCTCCAATGGGACATCTTATGAACTCCTGCCAGAAACTTTGGGATTTGCATCTGCCTGAACATAGAAGAGAGAAAAGATAGCAAAGGAAATACCTAACTGCCGAACCAGCTACTAAGCTTCCTCTCTGCTGTCCTGTTCTTGTCATGTGCTTAGCTGACTGTACTGGGGATAATTTTATAAGGAGCCACAAATGTTTTACACCATCCATGAGCTTAAATCATGTATTTTCAATGACATGTTAAATAAATAAATAAATAAATAAGTATGCATGTTAGGCCAATGACACATACTTTCACAATGGCTATTTACATAAGTGGAGCTTGGGAGGAGTATGCTTTATAAAATATGGATGTATGTGCATGTGATGTGGCAAATTAGAGGACATGCCAAGAAACACCAGGGATGTCTGTCCACATCGCAGCCATATAGACATCATCCTTAGGAAAGAGTGGGGCGGGGACGTCCAGCTCATGCAAGCTAGCATAAAAGGACGTCCAGAGGCATAGCACAACAAAAACAGAGGCTCTCATTCCCCGTAATTGTTTGTTATTTGCGTGGACAATATAGGGAATATGAGTGGACCTCTTTCGCCACATCCTCCAGATGTCTGTCTGACAAAACAAACACTTTTCTGATGCCTATATGTGCCTTGAGAAGCCATAAGCTTGGATGTGGCTGAAGACATCCAGGACATTTTTGAAATCAGGCATGGATGTCCAAGTGCTGGGAACACCCCAGACACATCTACTCCACACCTCCTTTCAGACTTGGAACTTCCACAGGTCCAGCTTCTAAAATGGCTCTGGGGATGTCTCCATGCTTTGGATGTCTCCATTACCATTTTCAGATATCCAAGCATGAATAGAGCTTCCAAAATAACCACCAAGATATGCTACCATAGGGCTGGTGTATGTGATCACACCTAGATTCAGTGACCTTCCCTCTACTTATGCCTCTGTTTTATAAATTAAAGTATGCATATATGTGGTGTTAGAAAACAGGTGTGACTGACTTGCATAAAAACATACATTAACCTAGAAGCACTTTAAAAAATTACCCTAATAAATATAAAACCAGGAAGTCGGCATTGGGCTTTGGTGGAGGTCAGAGTCAAACAGCCTCGCAGCACTGGAGGTTTAAGGTAATTGAGACCATTGCTGCCCCTGCAAGTCCTGGAGAGGGTTGGCAGTGTCGGTAATGGGCTGTCCCCGGACTATCAGTGCTCTAGCAGGTTCCCTAGTTTGCCTAATGGCCACGCCGGCTCTGAGTGCTCTCATACAGCTTACAATTCCCTGAGATGCTTCCCATTTTGACAAAGTCAACTTTCATTGAAGTCTGGATCCTCACTTTTGAATGATCCTAATATTGAACCATACCAGATGATTTCCTGCTATGATATCACAAACAATCTCTCCTTTTGTAAGCACAAGGTCTTTTATCACCTACTTTTGTGTGGGTTACAGTACCAGCAGCTGGTATGGTTCTTCTTATAGAGAATCTAGGATTTCCCTACTTTTAGAAGACATAGCAGCGAAGATGTCCATAACAACATCCAGCAGACCGAAATCACACAGCTATAGCACTTCACCTTTCATTGCAATTCTGTGAATGCCTTCAGTAAATCTCTATCTATTTATTCTGCCTGTGAGGGAGGTTTTGACTCTGATGGGTAAATAGATGTTCCATTAACCTACAGTGCATCCTCTTATCTTATTAGCCCTGTAGTTCAGTTGCTTTAATATTATTTTTTTACATATTGCACTACTCCTCATCTTTTATTTCCTCCCTTGTCCTTCCTAAATAGATTATAGTCTGGTATAACTATATCTTAGTTGTGGTTCTCTGTGAATCACCTTTCCATGACTGCTACTAAATCCATGTCAGCCTCTAGATCTGGGACTTAATTTCTCATTCTGTGGACATCAGTATACACAGCTTTCCAGATGTTGCCCTCTCCGCCCATTTTTATAGAAAGGGAAAGCACAAGTATAATTTTGTATATGTTAATAGCTGTGACTTTTGCATAGCTGGCTTTCTCTACAGTATATATAATCAGGTTGTACATTGTGGCGGCGCCCCGTCCGTCTAGGCGGCTGCCTAGTGGGGTGCGCCGGTCATCACTCTTTTTGTGTAGTTGTGGCCTGCTTTGTAAGCAGTACGAGTGGATGAGGACACAGGACAATTTGTAAAAATAAATTGCTTTTTATTGTTTTCTTCGTGAAATCAATTTTTGACAAATGACCATGATAAGGCAAACCAATAATATAACCAAAAATAGGATACTTTCTCCAGTAACTTTCTTAGCAAAAACTCTCCAAGTAGTTTTCTCCACTCTTGTTAATTTTGCCTTCTTCCATTTAACAAAACCAGCAAAATACTGTTAAGTGCACAGTTCAACAAAACTTCAATAAGACAGTTTTGAATTCACATTCTCAGCTGCTGCAGATTAGGATACCAGCCATGTGCTGCCTCTTAGTTTAAAACCAATAGCCTTCTTAACCGGGCTTTAGCAGTGGTAAAACTGGCTGCTTTTAAACACGAGGTTTCTATCTTCTTGTCTGCCCTTATCCTAGGCATTCATTGATACCAGCACATATGTTATCTTCTTAACCTGTATCATACAGCCTTCCATAAAAGCATTAAACATTGCTCACACAAAGTCCACACTCCATTGACTCTGCTGAAGACACTGGACTGTCTGGATAAAGCTCCACTTCCATTTCCTCAGGTGAACTATAAAGCTCAGGGCTTGGGGCAACTTCTGGCACACTCTGCTGCACTTCTTTTAAAAGTTTAAAAAGCTTTCCCCATTTTAGCTTCTGGCTCCCCCTTTTAACTGGGTCAGAACCTCTTGCCCTTCTCTCCCTTAACAACTCCACCTCAGGGAATATATGAGTTGTTTGGCTGGCAGAGACCCTCCTTTTATCAGACTTTCTGTACTGTCTGTTCAAGGGCCCAGGACTTGAGCTGCTGCCTTCAGAATCAGACGTATAGTCCTGACTTCTTCCCCAGCTCCTTTCTTGCTCACAACCTTGACACTTGCCTTGGGAGTTGTGGCTGGTCCACTTTGAACCACCAGGTCTCACAGCCTTGTAATGCTGCCTCTTCCCCTGGTCTCTCTGGACTCTCTGCCTCTCCTCCTGGCTTCTGGCCTGCAGTCTTTCCTGCCCTCTGGCAGTCTCTCTCTGCAGTCCTTCCTGTGCCTGAGCACATCCTGCTTGCTCTGCTTGTTCACCTCGTTCTGCTGGCTCTCTTCCTTGTTCTGCCGGTTCTGCCTCACTTCCTGTGTGACGCAGCTTAAATGTTCTGTGGCTTGTTTCCTTCCCTGGCCCCACCCTCTCTCTGCCTGCAACTGTTCTAGAGGCTGGGTGTGGCTTCAGGCTAGCCCTGCTAGTGTGTGCTTTAGCTTCTCTTTCTGTTTGGGAGCTATGCTTTGGTGAACCCATCCCCCGTTTATGAAAAAAAAACTCTTTTTTTTCAGTTTTAAAGGGCTCTGCTGCATGTGCATCACCACATATCCCCCCCCCCCCTTAAGCTATTACCGGCTGGCGCCACAACCCGCGCACAGCTGGTAATCCCAACTAAAGCTTGTGGGTCATTGTCCTGCTCTGTAGCTACTTCCACAGCCCGCTCCTGCCATGGGCGTAGTACATTGATATGGTACATTTGCTGCTTCCCTTTCCCCGTTTCCAAAGTATATGTCACAGGACCCATCCGTTTTAAAACCTTGTAGGGCCCTTTCCAGGCATTTTCAAATTTGGAACTGGCAGCGGCAACCATTACCAATACCTTATCTCTTACTTTCAGGACACGTGGTCGTGCTCGTCGGTCATGATAAGCCTTCTGACGGGCCTGACTCGCTTTTAAATTCCCTTCCACCGCTTCTGCCTTATGCAGCAAGCGGCCTTCCAAATCAGTTAGAAATTTAGGCACCCTCGGCAGATGATTCGCCGTGACCCTCTGACAGGACAGGCAAAACGCGCAAAATCTTGCCGTCTCCCTAAAAACACCGGGCCAATAAAACCTAGCCAATACTCGCTCTAAGGTGCCTTGTACCCCTTTATGCCCTCCCACCGGGTGAACGTGAGCTAATCTTAAAACCATGCTCCTAAAAGAATGAGGTACCACTAACTGTTTCCTTATGTCACCTGACCGTGCATCTGTACTTTCCCTATACAACACATTGTCTTCCAAGAGAAGTCTTGGTAGGGTCTCAGATCCTTTCCTGGCATATTCGAATGCTCGGCCCAGGGCAGGATCTGCCCTCTGTTCCCCGGGAAATGAGGGAAATTTCTCCTTTAACTCGGCAGGAATCCAGGGCAATTCCTGTCCGGCCATCAAATCAGCCCTGTTCTGCACCCTGGTCCTCCTCTCCCACCTCCTTTCAGGTTTTCCTTTCCTAGGAATGTCTTTTGAGGGGGTGATTGGGTTTCCCTGGGAAGATGTCCCTGACCTAGGGTCTTCCTGGGGGTTATTTTCTTTTTCTAAGGGCTTACCACCTGTACGGGTAGTGATCATACCTTTTTTACTTTCTTTTAGCCTGGGGTCAGCAACCTTTCCTAACTGGGGTAAGGCTTTCTCCCTGGCTGCGGTATCTTCAACGGCCCTATTTCTTCTTAGCCTGGGGTCAGCAACCTTTCCTATCTGGGGTAAGGTTTTCTCCCTGGCTAAATTACCTGCCTGTGAAAAGGTAGCTGGTTGGTTGGCTTCACCCTGCAACTCTTCAGCTAAACCTTTTCTGAACTGTGGCCAGTCACGGCCCAGGACTACCTCGTGTGGAAGCTTGAGTACTATGGACACCTCCATCTGTTTTCTCAGACCTACTCCCTCTATTACCACAGACTGTATGGGGTAGGTAGAAGCGGCGCCATGGACACAGCGTATCCTAATATGATTCCCAGAGGTCAGTGGCGAGGGTTTGTCTTTCGCCTCTATTTGCTGCCAGAGCCTCTGGGAAATCATGGATTGGTCTGCGCCTGAGTCCAATAGTGCCTCCGTTGGTATCCCTTCTACCTCCACTCTTAACAGGAACCCTTCTCCTGCATCTCTGTGCTGGGTTGTTATCAAGGCTTTTTTGGCTCTACAGTCCCTCTTTAAATGACCAGCTTCTCCACACGAGAAACACTTCCTATGAGTATTGTATCCTCTATACATCTTTACATTTTCGTCTGCAAATCCCTCAAGCTTGGCCTTCCTTTCTAGAGACTCCATTTTGTCCTTTTTAAAAACACCCTCTTTCTCTGGGCTTAATTTATTAGCCTCCAGAAAGCGGTCAGTCAATGCAATGGCTTCCCGAGTGTTTTTGCAACTTTGGAGTACTAGGAAGGTTTGCACGCTGCTTGGTACAGACTCCATATATTGCTCAAGGATTATCGTATCTAAAATAGACTCTATATCCTTTACTTCTGGCATCAGCCACTTGTATACAAGGTTTTTCACACGGTGATATAATGCCTGAGGTGTCTCACCTGACCTCAACTTATATGAGCGCAGTTGCCTGCGATAGACCGCCGGATTTAAACCTAAGCGATCTTTCACAGCTTGCTTTACATCATCATTACTCTTAATTAAACTAGCAGGCATAGCTCTGTAGGCTGCTAAGGCTTCGCCCGTAAGAGAAGCAGCGAACCTTAGCGCCCACTGCTCTTTTGGCCATCTGGCTAAGAGAGCTATTCTCTCGAAAGCCTCGATGTAATCATCTACATCGTCATCTTTCGTGAGGCGCCCACCCGAGAAAGTCCCAGTTCCTGGCCAGTCCCAGCCCTGAAAACCTTCCCCTGCACCTGGCACAGTCCCTGCAGCATCTTCTTTCTTTCCTTGGGCTGCCAACCAGCTGGACATTGCTTCAATGAGTGGCGCTTGCTGCGACCGGAACAACGCCTTTGCCTGCTCCAGGCTCTGTGCGGACAACTCCTGATGTTTGGCTATCTGGCCAGCCACCCAGTCCAGAATGTCGCGTGACTCCATGGTTCCTTTCCTGTAGAGAGAACAAAAGACAGAAACACCAAGTGCGGACTTCTTCTCTTTTCCCCTGCCTTGGTGATTACTTCCCCCACAGCCAGCCCTCCTACACCAGTGCTATCCAGATTAACCCTCCAGCCTACGGGTTACCTGGTTCTGGTGCAGAGTCTCACTTTGTCAACTCCGTTGATCCGGAATCCAGCTCCACTGCCACTCCGGATTTTCCCTTCTGCTCCGCAGACCTGGGGTTGACACGGCTGCTCCCAGGGATGTCTCTCCTTCGCCTTTGGTACGGACTGCCTCTCTGGCGTGCCAACTTGATCCCAGCAAAAAAAAAATCCAACTTACTATGCCACCTGTGGCGGCGCCCCGTCCGTCTAGGCGGCTGCCTAGTGGGGTGCGCCGGTCATCACTCTTTTTGTGTAGTTGTGGCCTGCTTTGTAAGCAGTACGAGTGGATGAGGACACAGGACAATTTGTAAAAATAAATTGCTTTTTATTGTTTTCTTCGTGGAATCAATTTTTGACAAATGACCATGATAAGGCAAACCAAAAATATAACCAAAAATAGGATACTTTCTCCAGTAACTTTCTTAGCAAAAACTCTCCAAGTAGTTTTCTCCACTCTTGTCAATTTTGCCTTCTTCCATTTAACAAAACCAGCAAAATACTGTTAAGTGCACAGTTCAACAAAACTTCAATAAGACAGTTTTGAATTCACATTCTCAGCTGCTGCAGATTAGGATACCAGCCATGTGCTGCCTCTTAGTTTAAAACCAATAGCCTTCTTAACTGGGCTTTAGCAGTGGAAAAACTGGCTGCTTTTAAACACGAGGTTTCTATCTTTTTGACTGTCCTTCTCCTAGGCATTCATTGACACCAGCACATATGTTATCTTCTTAACCTGTATCATACAGCCTTCCATAAAAGCATTAAACATTGCTCACACAAAGTCCACACTCCATTGACTCTGTTGAAGACACTGGACTGTCTGGATAAAGCTCCACTTCCATTTCCTCAGGTGAACTATAAAGCTCAGGGCTTGGGGCAACTTCTGGCACACTCTGCTGCACTTCTTTTAAAAGTTTAAAAAGCTTTCCCCATTTTAGCTTCTGGCTCCCCCTTTTAACTGGGTCAGAACCTCTTGCCCTTCTCTCCCTTAACAACTCCACCTCAGGGAATATATGAGTTGTTTGGCTGGCAGAGACCCTCCTTTTATCAGACTTTCTGTACTGTCTGTTCAAGGGCCCAGGACTTGAGCTGCTGCCTTCAGAATCAGACGTATAGTCCTGACTTCTTCCCCAGCTCCTTTCTTGCTCACAACCTTGACACTTGCCTTGGGAGTTGTGGCTGGTCCCCTTTGAACCACCAGGTCTCACAGCCTTGTAATGCTGCCTCTTCCCCTGGTCTCTCTGGACTCTCTGCCTCTCCTCCTGGCTTCTGGCCTGCAGTCTTTCCTGCCCTCTGGCAGTCTCTCTCTGCAGTCCTTCCTGTGCCTGAGCACGTCCTGCTTGCTCTGCTTGTTCACCTCGTTCTGCTGGCTCTCTTCCTTGTTCTGCCGGTTCTGCCTCACTTCCTGTGTGACGCAGCTTAAATGTTCTGTGGCTTGTTTCCTTCCCTGGCCCCACCCTCTCTCTGCCTGCAACTGTTATAGAGGCTGGGTGTGGCTTCAGGCTAGCCCTGCTAGTGTGTGCTTTAGCTTCTCTTTCTGTTTGGGAGCTATGCTTTGGTGAGCCCATCCCCCGTTTATGAAAAAAAACCTCTTTTTTTCAGTTTTAAAGGGCTCTGCTGCATGTGCATCACCACAACATGTAGAGAAGGTAGTTTTATAACAAGGTGCCTTGGTTAATAGGGCAGGAAGGTGCCCGTTTTAGCCTGTTTTAGAATGATGCATACTGTAGACACCTATTTGTCTTTATAAAATAACAGCACAAATCCTGCATAAATCCTGCCTAGATGAAAGTATAGATATTAACAAATAAGATCAGTTCATAATATATGCAGAAATGTGCATATTTCATAAAACACATGCATAAATTGCAACTCTATCCATGCTCCACCCAACTCCCCTCTGTGCAACCCCACTTTACAAGTGTGCTGGCCTGCACCTTATTCACTTTTAGGTGTGACCAGGGCCGCCCGTGCACTAGGCAGTCTATGCAGCTGCCTAGGGTGACATACCTCTATGGGCAGCAGGCCATGTGCTTCATGTGCCCATGGCCCGTCGCCTCCCCCCACATGCTGAGCTGTGCTGCCATCCATTCTGGGGAGGGATTGGGGGATGGCTAAGCTTGGCGGCAGTGGCCCATGGCAGGCCATATGTGTTGAAGCACATGGCCTGCTGCTAAGCTGAGCCACCCCCCCCCCCCCAACCCCACTGCCTGAGTCAGGGGCAGCGAGGGATGGCGACATGTCTCAGTATAGGTGGAGGGCAGTGCGGCTGAGCACACTGGCGGGGGGTGGTGGCATAACCGTGGCTTCTGCCTAGGGCAGCAGAAACCTTTGGGCCGGCCCTGGGAGTGACCTAATTTTAGAAAAGCCCATTTCCAGTACCTGCGTAAAGGGCCTTTTACACATAAAAATGTTTTATTAAATTATCCTCACAGTCTTTCTAAAATTGCCCTACACATATGTTAAACTTTTATAGTAAAGTTACGAGCCTGCTGCTTGTTAGATTCTATAGCAATGAGGTCATCTCAGGTTCCATTTGGCATAATTTTATAAGTTAACAAAACTATTTTCTTAATGATACACACACTAATGCTATGGTTTAAACTCAGTAAGCAATAAACCAAAATTAGTAGTAAACACTCTGTTTTTATCTGTGCAGCAGTGCTAAGCTATTATAAATTACAACATTATTGCAAGTTTTTTTTTTTTCAATTACCTGAACATCCCTTGGGCCCTGCATACACTTTCAAAGATTGCTGAGCTGTTTGCAAATTATATTTTCTTGCATGATTTTCAATATTCTAAATGATTTTTAACCACGTTTTTGGACTGATAGAACACTTGACTTCTCTGGAGAGGCTAGAGAGGCTTGGAATGTTAGCTATGGGAAAAAAAAGAGATTAAGGCAACATGATAAGAGTATTCAAGAGCAGAAACCCTGTTCAACATGCATGGAATTAGCAGAAGAGGAACATTTAGAATAATACTGATGAAGGACACATTTAAAATCAAGAGGAACATCTTCATTTTACTGATAGTCTGAGTGTATAATAAGCAGGAAAAACAATTGCAAAGCACTCCTTACGAGAATCTTTCTCTAAAGAAAATCTATGATAGTTTAAATCCAGGACCAATCCCACCCAGGGCTATCCAAAAGAGGGGTCATGCGGAGCTTTGGGGAACTTGTGCTGCCGCATAAGAGCCACACCATTAGTTAGGAGCATGGGTAATGACCCATAAGCTGAGAAATTTGTGATGGGGCAGATGGTACAGCACCTGCTCTCTCCCCAGTCCTTGGGGCCGATCGAAAAGTTGCATTAATATATTTGCTTGTCTTCTCTAATTATAGAGTTAGAATTAACTTTCTATGGTATGTAATAATCCAGTGACGTGTGAAAGAGCTCCATGTCTAAAAATCAGAGTTCAACTTTATTTCCACGCTAATCAGGAGTAAAGTTTAGTCCCTTATTATAAAACAAGTAAAAATGAACTTCAGCATTCAAATCCAAACTAACGTTCCCTGGCTGTTTATTAGCTCTCAAAAGGCATGAAATAGAAGAAACAGCTGCAATAGGCTTTCTGCACTGCAGCAATGTGTCTTTTCCTATATTGTGGAAGGTGTTGTATTATGGAAAAGAAAATAAGACAGATTGATATAAACTATTTTCAAATACTGCCCGGCAGTCTCTGGCAAAGTCAAAGAGGGGCTTCACAGATAGAAGAATCTGAGCAAACCAACACATGTCCATCTCAGGTTGGGTTTCTTGCACCATCTCAATGCGCGGCCTATCATCAGACATATGCTGCGCAATCCATTAGTGAGGTTGTTTGCTCTTTTCTTTCTCTCCTGCTAAAACTCATGTTATGTTGGGTAGTAATTTTAGTGCTAGAAATTTTGTGCACAAACCCAGTCAGTCACTGTGCTAAAGAATAGCATAATTTATTACAATGACCGATTTGAGCTCTTGGGATCCCAGTGCTTTCAGTATCTTTGAGGGAGGGTGCTGTGGCTGAATCACTTCCAGTACCATAGTGCCTTTAGGGCAACCTTTCCCCAGGAAACAGTCCTGGTCTTAAACTAAAGTGAAGGGGAGGGGAATCTGATAGCAGATGAAGCCTCTGAGGGTAAGTGAGCACAACTTTGCTTGTAAATTTGGTGGCAAAGCTTAAATTCTTTAATCACATAAATTGATTGGCTTGGCTTGAAGTTTTAGAATTAGTCTATAGGTTGGCCTTTTAAAGATTAAAACAACAGACAAGCATTTGCTGCAAGTTAAAATTTTAGAAATAACTTTCCCTGGTTTGTAGTTAGAAAATAAAAGAGAAGTATTTGCTTAGTTTCAAACTTTATAGCATTCTTTTTTTTTTATTAACTTATACATCCAAGAATTCCATGAATGCAAAGATAAAGTATGCACCAAAGAAAACAATGAAGATAACCTGAAACCAAAGTAATATACATACATCTATATTATAATTAGCCCACAATCAAAAGGAGGGGACTAAAGGAAACCAAATGGGAGGCCAGAGCATATAACTCCCAGCCTCCAACTCTCAAAAGAAAAAGAAATAAGGCAGGTGAAGACTAATGCGTCAACCATATGGGAGGCCAGAGCAACCTGTACAGATACTTCTTCCCTAGCGGTCAAGAACTCCAAATGTTGACTGGATTCAAAGAAACTATAAACCTTATCTTTATAGGAAACACATTTAACTGGAAGGTAGCACCAAGGGACAAGACCTTAGGTTGAAGGCCCATAAACTCCCTCTGCCTCAACTGAGATCCCCAGGACAAATCAGGAAAAAACCTTACCCGAGAGCCCAGAAACAACTGATTGAAATTCTTAAAATATGAACGGAAAATTAAAGCTTTATCTGATTCCAAAGCTAGAGTTACAAGCAGGGTACATCTCCCTGTAATTACCTCTAGGGAGTTTTCTAAGAACCATGTTAGGTCCCCACCCCCCAAGGAAACCGCTCCAAAAACAGCACCGCGAACCCTGGCCCCCAAAGACATATATTGAGTCCGAGTCGATGGAGGAAAATGTTCCACGGGGAGTTCCAAACCTCCCCAAAATATTTCCTCAACATCTCTCCCGCTGACAACACTGGAGATCTGGGGAAATTAAAAAACCTGATGTTGCAACACCGGACTTGATTTTCCAAATATTCTATCTTCCTCAAAGTCACAGATCTGTCCTTAATCTGGGCCTCCAGCAGACTCTGGAGTTGTCCCAATTCCTGTTCCATTGTGAGGATTTTCCCCGCCTGTTGCTCCTAGATAGTGGAAATCTCAGAATAAGCAATCTTAATTCCCAACACATCAGTACTCACTGAACTCACACAAGAACTTAGAGAAGAGTTCACTGTTGCAATTGCTTCCCACTGTGCTTCCAAATTAACTGGTTTCACAAAGGACATCATTCCAGAAGTTAAGACAGCTCCAAACTGCCCGAGACTATGTCCTCAGCAACACTCTGCATTGCACACACAATGCTGCACTGTTCTCCGGGATCCAGAGATGTTGACCCCGTCAGTGGAGAGTCCTCTTCACCCCCTTCATCGGGGTGCTTGTTGGCAGGCTGGAAGGGAGCACAACTCCAACTGAAGAATCATTTCCGTGGATGCAGCGGTGGGTCTGTAGATCTGGCAAGAGCTGTATGTGCGAAGCGCATGGAGACGACAGATCCACTACTGCCCCGCTGTAGACGCTGCTCCAATGCCGCTGGAAAGTCTGCATGCAGCCAGAGTCCTCTGCCCAGACAAACTCCACGCAAAAGGAACCAAGGGTAGGTTGAACTGTTTGTGCTTCCTGTGACCCATAGCATGAGTCTAAGAAACACCTCTGGATTGCAGATGCTGGCTTAGGAGGCGTTCCTCCCTGCCACCATCTTGAATTCCTCTCCTGAGAGCCCTCTATAGCATTCTTAGTGCCTAACTGCCTTCAACAGAAAGGGCAATTTTCATTGAAAAAGGGTGAGAAAACTGATGTTGAGGTTAATAGCTGTTACCTACATATACTGAGGTAGGTAAAAATTTTGAAAAGGTCACTCAAGCAAACTAAATAAAGTGCTAAATCATCAAAGGGCTTGTTCAACTTTGATAGACAGTTATATAGAAGGGAGGAGCTCACTGACTATTACCCGATGTTGCTCGTCCATCTCAGCACAAATGATACTGCCAGGTATCCCTCTGGGTGTATCAAAAGTGACTTCATGGCTCTGGGACAAAGGGTGAAGCAAATAGCAGTGCAGGTGGTATTCTCTTCAATCCTCCCTGTTGAGGGTAAAGGCCAAGGCACAGAAGCTCGCATCCTGGAGATAAATGCATGGCTATGTGGATGATGTCATTGAGAGTGTTTTAGTTTCCTGAACATAGGATGCTGTTCCAAGGGTTGCAGAACAGAAATGGCATCCATCTATCCAAGACGGGTCGATGTGTCTTCAGTAGCAGACTGCTAAACTACTGAAGAGGGCTTTAAACTAGATTCATTAGGGATGGGTGAAGAAAGCCCTCAGGTAAGTGAAACATTAAATCCTTTATGGAAATGAGTAAAGGGGGCAACATATGGAAAGCAGTGTGTACAAATGCCCAGAGCATGGGAAATAAGATCCTAGATGTGAGGCTTTAATGGAAGAGGCTAACTTGGATTTAGTGGCAGTAACAGAGACATGGTTCACGAGCAACCATGACTGGGATGTAACTATACCAGGCTATACTTTATTCAGAAAGGACAGGGTAAGAAGAAGAGGAGGAGGAGTGGCACTATATGTTGTTGTTGTTAAGTGCTGTCGAGTCGGAGTCGACTCATGGCGACCCTCTGGATAGCTATCCTAAATTGTGTTCGGTCTTCAATCAGGCGGCTCATTGTTGACAGACTGGTACCTGTAGCTGCTGTTATTGTATCGATCCATCTCATTGCTGGCCTTCCTCTTTTGCGTTGACCTTCTATCTTGCCAAGCATGATGTCTTTCTCTAATGATCTCTCTCTTCGCATGATGTGTCCAAAGTATGAAAGTCGAAATCTTGTCATCTGAGCTTCTAAAGAAAGCTTAGTTTTGATCTTCTCTAGTACCAACTGGTTTGTTCTTCGGGCAGTCCATGGTATACACAGTAGTCGCTGCCAGCACCATAATTCAAAGGCATCAATTTTCTTCCTGTCTGTCTTTTTCACTGTCCAGCTTTCACATCCATATGATGTTATTGAAAATACCATGGCTTGAACAAGTCGAATCTTTGTATGGAGAGAGACATCTCTGCTCTTGAGAATCTTATCTAGGTCTTTCATAGCCATTCTGCCAAGAGCAATGCGTCATCTGATTTCTTGACTGCTTGTTGCTTCTTTATTGATAGTTGATCCAAGTAGGTTAAAGTTGTTCACAATTTCAATTTCTTCTCCTTCAACGATGAACCTGTTGATTATGCCAGTTGTCATGATCTTTGTCTTCTTTACATTAAGGTGCAGGCCCATTTTGACACTATGTTCTTTGATTGTGAGAAGCAAATGTTTCAGATCATCTTCACTTTCAGCCAGTAATGTAGTATCATCAGCATAGCGAAGGTTGTTGATGAGTCTTCCACCAATCTTCACACCTCTGTTGTCTTCATACAATCCTGCTTCTCTGATGATTTGTTCTGCATATAAATTAAACAGGTAGGGGGAAAGTATGCAGCCTTGTCTTACACCTTTGCTTATTTTAAACCATTCTGTTTCTCCTTGTTCCGTTCGAACTGTTGCTTCTTGATCAATGTACTATATATTTATTTATTATTTATTTATTTAACAGTTCTTCTATACCGCTCTATTTTAGATCAGAGCGGTTTACATTTAACATCAACTATACAACACAAGGAACTTTGAGTTGTATTTACAATAAACAGGGAGATCAACTTGTAAGTAACTGGGGGAAACTATGTACAATATATAAAAAAACTATGTACAATATATAAAAAATAGCCATTCTGCCAAGAGCAATGCACTATATATAAAAAATAATATTAAAGCTATGGAATTACAGGGCTTAAAAGGGAGAGATGAGGCACTATGGGTTAAACTAGAAAGAGGGCAAGATAAATCTATTTGTTTTGGTGAGATATACAGACCTCCCTTATAGGGAGAAGAGGTGGACAGAGAGTAAATTGAAGATATACGCAGCATTGCCAGGAAAGAGAAAGTGCTACTGATAGGCAATTTCAATATGCTAGATGTTGATTGGCACATCCCTGCTGCAGTATCATCTAGAAGTAAGGAGATCCTGGATTCTTTACAGGGAGAACTATTCAGGCAACTGGTAACAGAACCCACACATGATGGGGCCATACTGGGCTTGGTGCTTACCAATGGTGAAAGTGTTTCTGATGTTATAGTGGAAGAACATTTTGCATCCAGTGATCACCAGATGGTGTGGTTCAGTATTAGGACTAGGGCTGCTAAAATGCATTCAGAAGCGAAGGTCGTAGACTCTAGGAAAACTAACTTTGCTAAGATGGGCAAATACCCCGGAGTCGTTAGTGGGATGGGAACAGCTGGAGGATGTAGAAAAACAGTGGGCAAAACTGAAAGGGGATTTTTTAAAGGCAACCAACCTTTTTGTTAAAATGGAAAATAAAGATAAAAAGGAGACCACTATGGTTTTCGAAAGAAGAAGCAGAAAAGGTGAAGAAAAAGAGGGAGGCCTTCATGAAATACAAGTGATCACAGAGAGTGGAAGACAGGCATCTATATTTGGAAAAACTTAAGAGAGGTTAGCAAAGAGTCAGAAAAGCAAAGATGCAAAAAGAGGAGGAAACAGCCAATGTAATAAAATGGGGGAATAAGACATTTTTCAGATATGTTAGTGAGAAGAGGAAGGGCAAAAGTGGTATTGTCAAACTCAAGGGTGAAGGGGAGGAATATGAGAAGCTGATGAGGATAAAGCGGAATTGCTTAACAAATATTTCTGTTCTGTGTTCACAGATGAAGAACCAGGAGCAGGACCTCAGAAAACACCCACAAACAGGAACAAAAGCGAGGGGCATCTTGAAGAATTTTAAGAAGACTAGCTAAAGTAAACAAAGTGATGGGACCGGATGGAATACACCCGAGAATACGGAGGGAACTTGGAGACGTTCTAGTAGTTCCACTGAATGACCTTTTCAATGCCTCATTGGAGACGGGTGTCAGAGGACTGAAGAGAGGCATATGTCGTCCCTTTACACAAAAGTGGAAGTAAGGATTTTTATTTATTTATTTATTTATTTATTTATTTATTTAACATTTCTTCTATACCGCGCTATTAAAATCAGCGCGGTGTACAATGAACAAAACATACTGCAATGCATACAGGCAACATTGAGTTTACAAAGAACAGGGAAAAATAGCACATGGGATAACCGGGATAACTATGTACAGTTTAACTTTAAACTATATACATTAACTATATGTAATATTCTAAACTCGTTTGTATATTGTAAGTGATTTCATGTGGATGGTGAAGGTAAATGGTTATCGTGTGGGCTATCGTGTGGGCTAACCATTTTCTGGTTGTATTAGAGTGCTAAGGTGTCTGGGGTATGTGGGAAGCTTGCTAGATGTGTGAGTGTCCGGGATGACTTCTGGGTAACATTTTGTGAACAGATGGTGTTTCAAGGCTTTTCGGAATAGTATTAGGCTTTTGATGCCACGGATTTCATGGGGAAGTGTATTCCAGTTTAGAGGAGCGAATATTGAGAAAGCTCTGTTTGAAGTAGCCTTAATACACGATGTCATCATCCTAGGAACTATTAAGGTGTTCATAGCAGTAGGCCTCCTGTTTCTATTTTCGAGGGTGCTATGAATTAGCTTGCTGATTGGAGTAGGTGGGTAGTTATTCAAGGCTTTGAAAGTAAGTACTAGTGACTTATAGTGGAGTCTGGCTTGTAGAGGTAGCCAGTGCAGATCTTTCATGATAGGCGTTATGTGTGCAGATCTTGGTGACCCAGAGAGGACTCTTGCAGCTGCATTCATAGCCAGGCGAAACGGATTTAAAGTTGATTGAGAGATCCCATGGAGGATGATGTTCGCAAAGTCTAGGAGAGGGAGGACTAATGCCTGGAAGGTTGATCGGTAGTCAGTATAATCAAGTAGGTGGCGGAGGTGGCGTAGTGTTCTGATCTTATGATATATAGTCTTTGTCACATTCTTCACATGCGTTGTCATATCCAGGTACTGGTCCAGTGTGATGCCGAGATATCGGATTGTGGGTTTGGACTTCAATTCAATGTTGTTGACCAGTAGCGATGGAGGAGGTATGAACTTACGATTCCTTGTAACAAAAAGAACGTCAGTTTTGCTGTGATTGATTCGTAGGTTTTGTGTCAGCAGCCATTCAGCTACTGCTCCGAAACAATTGATTATTGGGGAGAACACTGGTTGGTCAATTTTGAACGGCATGTATATGAGGATGTCATCTGCGTATGCCAGGCATTGTACGTTGAAAGATCGGATCAATTCACATATCGGCTGCATATATATATTGAACATCAGTGCCGATAAGGAAGATCCTTGAGGTACACCTTGGGACTGTAGGAATAGTTCAGAGGATTCATGGCCTGTTTTGACTTGTTGCCACCTGTTGGAAAGGTAGGATTTACACCATTCTAGTGCTGTGCTTCGAATCCCCTTTTCTATCAGGCGTTGCAGAAGTAAATCATGATTCACAGAGTCGAAGGCGGCGGAGATGTCTAGGAAGATGACGACAAATCCTTGTTGTATGCTGTTTATTCCAGTGACCAGATCATTGAATAGTGTTGTAAGGATTGTGTCGACTCCATGTGCTTCCCTGAAGCCATGTTGTGATTGGTCTAGTGGTGCTTCCATGTCAATATGATGCTGGATCTGTTGTTGAGCAGCTTTCTCGATGATTTTTGCGAGCTGGGTATGCTCGAGATTGGTCTAAATGATTCAACTTTGGATGGGTCAAGTTTACTGTTTTTCAGTAGGGGCCTGATAGAGGTGTGTTTCAGACTCTGGGGAATGAGCCTGTTAGAAAGGACTGGTTCAGTATCTTGCACAAGATTTGCCTTAGCTCATGTCGCAGATCTTTGATCCAGCTGGCTGGGCATGGGTCGTTAGGTGCCGTGCTAGGATTGATGGAAGCAATAATGTTCTCAATCTCACTAGTTGATACCGTATTGAAATTGCATAATGGTGTTATTTGGGATGCCTTAGGTGATACAGAGGGGTTGCTTATATTTATGTTTGTGCTGGTCTTAATCATTTTTGATTGCAGGTAGTTTGCGTAGTCCTGTGGCTGAGGCATTGCGGGTTGGACTGAAACCGGCTCTCCTGTTATGGATTTTACTAACCTGAACAGTGCATGTGGTTTATTGATGGAGCGTTTCAATAATTTTGTGTGGTAGAGTTTCCTACTCTGTGTTATCTTCCCACGGTGGGTAGTTAAGTGTGAATTATATGCTGCAAGGGCCTCTGGGGAGTGGGTGTGGTTGAAAACTATAGGCTGGTTAGTTTAACATCGGGGGAGAGTATATTATTGTAAGCGCTGATGAAAGAGAAAATAGCAAGGTTTCTGGAGTACAATGGATTACAGGATCTGAGGTAGCATGGATTTGTCCTGTCAGACAAATTTGATTGATTTCTTGAGGGAGATGGACCAAGGGAAAGCCTTAGATGTGGTGTATTTAGATTTCAGTAAAGCCTTTGACATCGTTCCACACAGGTGACCTATAAACAAACTGAGCACCCTAGGGATGGACCCTAAAGTTACTTATTGGGTTAGAAATTGGTTAAGTGGGAGACAGCAAAGGGTACAGGTAAGTGGAGTTCACTCTGAGGAGAAGGAGGTTACCATTGGTGTGCCCCAGGGATCTGTCCTTGGTCCAATTCTTTTTAACATCTTTGTTAGTTATATTGTGGAAGGACTGTCGGGTAAGATTTGCCTTTTTGCGTATGATACAAAAATTTGCAATAGACACCCAGGAAGGTGTAGATAACATGAGGAGGTATCTAGCTAAGTTTGAAGAATGGTCTAGAATTTGGCAGCTGAGATTTAGGGGTATGTTTACTAAACGTCGCTAACGTTGCAGCTGCGACATTATCGCACGGTAATGGTGCATTACCATGCGAGAACGTCATGTATCACGCGATAACGTCTCCGGTGGCATTAAGGAGCGCAGAGGGTGCAGTAAGGCTCCCCAGAGGGTGGAGATAAGGGGTCAATGGGCAGAGAGTGGGCAGGGAGAGGCCCCATGCATACTAACGCCGTGAAATGAAGATCTGAAAAATAGTGCCAGTGAAAACCTCGCACTAGAGGCACATGTTGCATTCAGATCCTGACTCCTTCCTCATCTTACCCTAACCCCCATCAGCGTTTATGACCAAACTACAGACCAACTGTAACTCACCGTACCTTGTGCAGAACTGACTAATGCTCTGTACTGTTCTAATTAATGTACTGTTCTAACTAGATTGTAAGCTCCGATGAGCATGACTCTGACGGGCAGGGACTGTCTCTTGTATATTGGCTACCTCTTGTATGTTAGCTGTATAGCGCTGCGTGTGTGGCGCTCTATAAGTGCTAAATAGTAGTAGTAGTAGAGAGACCATTTCGGTCGGCAATGTGCAGCAAAGGCAGGGAAACCAAAAAACGTGTTAATAGTGATACATGTGCAGCAACATCATAGTGCCCAAGTACAAGAGGGCACTATGGTGAAGCTGCAGGGGGCTGCAGGCGGGACATGCAGTGTGGCAGCTGGGGCTAATGGTGGGCTAGGCAGATGCCTAGGTGACACATAGGAATGTAGAAGCGGAAAACCAGCAAAACAGCAATTGACCAAGGGCAAACATGGACATGAGTGTGTGTCCCACAGTGTCCCAGGAGACAGTACCCAGAAAGTACCCCAAAGGACACATAACATCGGCAGGCCGTGCCGGGGGGAAGCATGGATGTCTATGCAGGCACCCCTACCCCATATCACGCACCATAGGCAGCCGCCTATCAGCACACTGGATGGCCTGGGACTGCGCACCACCAGCACCACTGGCAGAAGGGCATGTCAGCATGGTGGCAGAGGGGTGCTGGTGGCGGAGGGGGCAGTGGCATCTGCCCACAGCAGACCACGGCCAAGCCCCATTTAGGTGGGTGCCGTGCGCTGCAATACACAAGGTCTGTCTGATGAACAGTCATGGTATCCCCAGGGAATGATCTGCCCCTGTTGCAACAGTTTGGTGCAGTACACATAGCCAGTGTGTTCAGGGGCAGAAGGTCACAGGTTCAAGTTCCGGCTGTGGCTCCTGCAAACCATGTCCCTATATTTTACCCAGTACTAAACCATGGTAAAAAAGACGGAACCTTTATTGCAGATAAAATAAACACGCCATAAATACCTATATTTTGCTCTACAGAGCACAGACACCATAAACATGTACAATCCCTACAGCAGTTTCCCAACTGCAGTCCTGGAGGGCCAAACACCATTGAGGTTTCATGCTGTCCCTAATAAATATGCCTGTGCTGCATTTGTATGCACCGCCTCCATTGTATGCAAATGTATCTCATGCATATTCATTAGGGACAACATGAAAAACTGAACCGTGTTGGGCCCACCAGGACCGGAGTTGGGGACCTCTGCCCTAGAGCAGTGGCCAACAGGGGCACAAACACCCACACCCGCACCCACAGGGTCCACTATCCAAAGCCTCATTGAGAGTCAGGCTGTTGTGCCCTGCGCAGAGCAGCATCTCCAAATACTAGCACCTGCATACCTTAGCAATGCCGTCCTAAACTTGGGAACATATTCCACATATATCAAAAGGTTGCTATGATTAATGTCAGATATCAAATCCTAAGTTAAACACAATTTGTTGACAGAAATACATCATAGCAACCTTTCTGATATCTGTGGAGTGTGTTTCAGCTTTTGCTTCTGACAGTGTTTACCATCCCGGGGAGTGACCCCAACAGTATTGTGTACCATAGCAATGCCCGCACTGAGCCCAGGACTGGTGTGGCGGCCAGGGCTGCCAAAAACCTCTCTATTTGCACAATGCTGGCATAGGTGTGGGAGTGTGTGTATGTCTGTCCAGTGTTTTGTGGCTTCCTACACCTTACTGAGTCCACACTGCTTGCACTGTTTCCAGTGTTAGCCTGCCAATGTGCATAATGAGGAGCAAGGTACTGTGGGTATGGCCCGGACAGGGTGGCCTGGGCAGGATGCATCTGCACAGGGCATAGGGCAATGGCAGGGACATCGTAGTGTCCGACCACCACCTGCACGGACAGGGTGGCCACAGCATGTCATGCTGGGGGAGGGGGGTCACTCTCACCCTGACTGAGCAGTGACCATGGCATGGCTAGGTTCCCCCATAGTGCTATACAGTATTTCTCTTAAGTGATATCTATGGGTTTCCTTTTCTGGGGCCCAATCACTGACATATCTGCTTTCTGTGTGTGCTCACATCACATTTGTGGGTGCACACAGTTCCTCTAGGAATATGCACTATGTACTAGCTAACAGACTGTCTGCAATTAGCATGTGTATGGCTGGAACACCTTGCAGGGTGGAGACTGACTGTGTCCTCTGCTGGTGAATGTCAGATAGAAATCGGGAGCAGCTGATCTTTTCTAGGCCTACTGCCTGTCTGCCAGTGCCCTATGGGATGCGTACAGATCTGCATTGACTGCCCTGTTAGGGTGCCTATTCCCCAGCAGGACTGGGGTTGATGGTCCTCTCTACTGCCACCATTGCAGAGATGTAGATTGTGGATCTGTTGGTGGGAGATCCTGTCCCCCACCCTGACCCACAGAGGGTGGGTTGGGTGGTGCTACATAGTCTGCTTTTGAGGCCAACCACCACCCTTGTCTTATAACATGTGACCATGGCAACCACATAGGATATTGTCACAAGCACAATGACTGAAGCCACTTGCCTCTAGTGTTTGATGGGCGTGATGGTTGAGGATTCCTTTTTCTATCAGCTCCTAGCAGCCTATTTCTTCGTGTTGGCTTCTGGGAAGTGTAGTACTGCTAAAAATATGTTGGTGCTTTAAGTAGAAGGTTTGTAGTTGAGGTAACCGAGGGTAAGGCTTGTAACAGAAAGTTTATTTCCATAACATAAAACACAGCAGGTTCAAGGTATCATTTACGGGATTATAACTGTAGGATTTGCTTAAGGTACAGCAAATAATGGCAAACAAACCAAAAGAACTCAGAAATGGCTTTTTAAAGTCCTCTTACTTGCAGAAACAATTGCCTTTAGAAACTAGGCTGCCACTTTCCTTTTTAGTCCTTGTTAATCAGAGCATAAAGAAAAATTCAGGCTTAATTCTTCTACAGCAGTTTGGTTTCTGCCAGCCTCAAAAAAACCTCTCTAGGCTGCATTTCTACGTGAAACCAAACTGAGAACAAAGCAAACATTCCAAGCTGTTATCACAACTCTTAGCAGGCTTTTCATAAAGGAGAGGAGCAAGCAAAAACTCTTATAGCAGCTAACTTGGCTTTTCTTGCCGTTGCACGGTTCAAACACAGTGTCCCCCGCAGCCCCCCCTGGTGGCGGCGTAGTTTTCCACGGAAGGGCTGGGGAGCGCACAAGACTAGGGTGATTGGGGTTGGCCAGGTGCGAGGGTCAAAGGTAGCGGTCCTTTGTGCCGACCTCGTTACCAACTTCCCAAAAGAATAACTTCACACCAAAGTGGAGGGAAAAAGAAAAAGGCTTTATTTCCCCTTTGCACAAAAATGGTTCAAAAACAAACGGCTTTGGAAAGTAACAGAATTGTACCAGTCCTTACATCAGGTTTAAAGCACAAAAACGGTCAAAGTAATAACTGTTAACTTCACAGTAACTTAAAGTAGGACAAATACTGCATTCACTTTATGCATTCATGGAACTCCAGATAGACTACAGCTTCACTGCTGTACAATATGTACATTCCATTGGTTCCTCAGCCTCCTCACCCGCAGATTCCACTTGCATCCATTCTATATCAGATGGCTCTGAGTCTGAGGCTTCTGCATGGCTGAGCTCTGGCTTTTTAAAAGCGTGCCGTACAGTTTCCCAGTGTCTGGTGGTTAGGTTAGGGCGTCGGTTTCTGGCTACTGGGTAAAACAATGGCTCTTCATCAACTATAGTTTTAAAAGCTCTCTTATCACAATGTTTAATATTGGCAGTTCTCTTCTTAGGGAAATTATCTGTTAGTTTTTGCTCATAAATGTCATTGTCATGCAGATAAACTTCTTTCCCCTGCCTTTCTTCTATGCTAGGCTTAAGCAAACAATTACAAGAAATGGAAGCTTTACCTTTGAGCTTTCTTCTGTCTTTCTCAGGGAAGGCTTGAGGCCTAGTCTGGTTGTCCTCCAACTCAGGATGGCCCAAGTACTCCCACGATATCTCTCTTGCCTTAGTGTGTGGAGGAACCCCTCTGAGCCAAGGCTGCAGCTGTTGCCATCTGCCCTTGCTTTCACTCCTGAGGCTGTTGTCTGGTGGCCTCGCCCTTTCAGCTTCTCTCTGCTCACCAGGCCTCTGTGTTCTCCACTTTTCTCTCAGGTTACTTCTATGGATATCTCTCTGGATACCTTTCTCTCCTTGGATATCTTTTCCTTCTGGATATCTTTCTCCTGGATATCTTTTCACTGGATATCTTTCCTCCATGACATTCCTCGGATGTCTTTCTCCCAGGATGTGTCCTAGCACTTCTCCCTGGACATGTCTCTCTCCCAGGCTGGGTGTTGGAACATCTCTCTCAACCTGGCTTAGCACTTCTCTTAGCACTTCTCTCTGGACTTGTCTGCTTGATTCAGACTTGCCTCTGCTTAAATCAGAACTGACTGGGCCTAAGTCCTGCCCACAGAGGCGTGGTTCTTCTGACTCTATGCTGGCTCTCCTGCTCCCTCTATGTGGACCTTCAGGATATTGCAGCTTATACCTGTTTTTTTCTGAATTTAAAACTTTTCTTCCTTCTGCAAGAGGGTCCGCTGCATCACAACAGGTGACAAACAAGCATGAATCAGAGCTTCCTGATCAGGCTTACGTTGCAGTAAATTTCCCTTTTAAAACAGACAGGAATTTACCTCCACACTGCTTCTGTCATATGGTTAACTTCCAAGGAGAATTACTTCTTTCAGGGCTAGCTTTTCCTCAAGACCTCCTGTCTAGAGCTTGGCATAGAGAGCAATCCATAAAGCAATCTTCTTCCCCCAACTCTGACACTGGTTCTCCCAACTGCATGTGTTCTGACTCACCGAACTGGTCAGACTGCTCAGCTGACAACCTCTCTGGTGGTCTGAAAGCTTCTCCACTTCCTGGTCCCCACCTCTGTTGCCAAACTGTTGCAGGGAATTCAGCTCTCTCAGCTCTGGGTAGCTCAGCTCTTCTCCAAGAATCCACTCCTTCTCTCTGCTTCTGTCTCAGCTGCTCTCCCGGCTGCTCTCTTTCTCATCTCTCCCTCTCTGCATAATCTAACCCAGGCTTATACCTCCAGGGTCTTAACCCCACCTCTTTCTTTCCCAGGTGTTGGTAATCCCCCTGCCTTCTGATATTAGAATCAGTGCACTTGTCAAAGTAAGGGCTTTGGTCCTCGTGCTTGCAATCCCTCTTTCTTACTTTATCGGTCATTGGCTGAAACTTGTTCCAGTTGGGGTTTTCTGTCTTTGAAACCTGGCTGTGGCTTTCTCTCCCTGCACTCCTAGAAGGGGACCCTTAACTAGGGTGAATTTGTTATGCTTCTCACCTCCCCCACTCTCAGGATAGCTGACCTTGCCACATACCCCCCTGCTTAAGATATTACTGGCTGTTGGAGGTGATTGGGGTTCCTCCAAACAGTCGGTAATTCGGAATGAAGCATCTGCATTTTGGTATGGCCTTCTTGCCCAATGTTCTACTTTAGATAAGCTGGCGACTGCTGACCTTTCCTGCCAGGGCCTAAGCACATTTATATGATAGACTTGTCTGCGTCGCGAACTACTCTCCACCTCATAGGTTACTGGGCCTACTTGTCTTATCACTTTCCATGGTCCCTTCCATTGAGCCTCAAATTTTGGTGTAGCCACTGCCACCATTACCAGGACTTTCTCCCCCTGGACTAACTGACGAGGTTTTGCCCTCTGGTCATATCGCTCTTTTTGGCGAGTTTGACTGGCTTGTAAATTCTCTTTAGCAGCCCGGGAAATCCTATTTAACTGCCCCCTTAAGTCTCGTAGAAAGTGTGGGACTCCCATAACCTCCCTCTCTGGCTCTATCCATTGCTCCCTTAAGATGTCAAGGATTCCTCGAGGTGCTCGTCCATACATTAATTCATAGGGAGACACGCCTAAAGAAGCCTGTGTCCGCTCCCTACAGGTGTAAAGCATGAAAGGTAGCAATACATCCCACTCCATCATGTTCCCATCTAATCTCCGTCTTAGCATCTGTTTTAGGGTTTGATTCAACTTCTCTACCAGACCATTAGACTGGGGGTGATAGGCAGCCGTTTTCACGTGCTGAATCCCAAAAGCGTCCCAAACCTGGGCCAAATATTTGGACATAAAGTTGGTCCCACGGTCTGTTAACACTTACCGAGGAAAACCCACCTCACAAAACAGTTTCACTACTTCTAACGCAACTGTTTTGGCCGTGATATTACGCAAAGGAACTGCCCATGGGAATCTGGCGGCCTGATCCACCATGACTAAAATATATTGAAAACCCCGAGGTGTTTTAACCAAGGGCCCAACTATATGCATGGCAATCCGTCCAATGGGATCAGATATTGTGGGGGTCAGAATCATGGGTACTACTGGAGGCCAGGCAGCTGTGACCCACTGACATGAGGGGCAAGCATCACAAAACCGTGAGGTCTCCTTAAAGACCCCGGGCCAGTAGAAACGTGCAAAGATCTGATCCAGTGTCCCTTGTACCCATTTGTGGCCACCCACCGGATGGTCATGGGCAAGCCTTAAGACTAACCCCTTGAAAGCCGCAGGCACCACCAGCTGTTTACGGACTGTCCCTGTCTGGGGATCGTGACTTTCCCTGTATAATATCTCTCTAACAGAAATCTTGGAAGGGTATCTCGCACCATTTGTGCATATTCAAATGCCCGTGTTAGTGCTGGGTCTGCCCGTTGTTCCTTTGGAAAGGTTGGAAACTTCTCAACCAACTCCACAGACACCCAAGGTAACCCTTGGCCTGTTAGTATCCCAGCCCTCCCCTGGGCCCGCCATCACTTCACGCAGCGTTTCACAGCTTTCCCCTTCTTAATCTTAGAGGACGGGGAAACCACCAGGTCATCATGTGAGAGTAAAAGCTTTAGGGAACCCTCTGGAGACCTGTCCCTTTGGTCACTGGCCAAAGCCTGGGACCGGGTAGGCACAAAGCCAACCTTCTGTTTAACCTGGAGATCTCCTCCCGGGGACTTTTCAGTTGGTTTCCTGGGATTCCCAAACAAAGGGCCAGGGACCACTGTTACCATCCCTCCTGCCTTTTGCTCAAGGCCTTTCTCTAGCCCTTTCCTAAACTGGGGCCAATCCCTTCCTAACCCTAGGTCGTGGGGAAGGTTTGGTACCACAGCCACAGGAATATTTTTTGCACCCCTAACCCTTTTATCTCTAATGTATACATGGGGTAACAAGAGGCAGCCCCGTGGATGCAACGGATCTGGACATGACCTTCTGGTCTCCTCAGGGCATACTTTGCTTGGGCCTCAAAGGCCTGCCAAAGCTTCTGGGATACCATACTTTGGTCAGCCCCAAAGTCAAGCAAAGCATTGGTAGGGATCCCCTGTATAATCATACTTAGGAGAAAACCCTCTACAAGAGACTTCACACTTGTACCAACCAACCCAGTACGAGCCTTGCATCCTCTTTGTAAGTGTCCCATCTCCCCACAATGAAACACTTCTTTTTAGGCCACTTTTCCCGCTGAGCAGGCACATAAGTTTTCACAAAGCTTGTTTTATCTCCCTGTTTCATCTCTGATGAATCAAAACTGGCTTCAGCCTTCACTTTTGGTGCGCCCCCTTTTGGCTGACGCGCTAACTCAGCTTCCATGTAGCGCTCAGTTAACAGAGTTGCCTCCTTTGTGCTCTGGCAGTTTTGTTGAATCAGAACTGATTGTATTTCCCTTGGCACTGCTGCCATAAACTGCTCCAATACTATCACATCTAATACCATATCCATATTTTTTCCCTCTGGGGTCAGCCACTTTAATTCCAGGCCCCAAATCCTCTGGCTTAATGCCTTTGGAGTTTCTCCAGCCTTAAGGGCTGTGGCTCTGAACATCCTGTGATATACACTTTTTGTCAACCCCAAATGGTCTCTAATAGCTGTTTTTACAGTATCATAATCCAGGGCTTGGGCAGCTGGAATAGCCCTTTATGCAGCCAGTGCTTCCTTTGTTAAAGAGGTTGCTAAACGCACTGCCCATTGGCTAGCTAGCCATCCCACAGCTTGTGCTACTCTTTCAAATGATTCTAAAAAGTCATCTATATCGTCCTCAGATGAAAGCTTGCCAAAATTAAAGGCCCACTTGTGGGTGGGCCTACCAGCCTGTCCATTTGAAGAACTGATGGTCCTGCTGGTACAGGCTCTCCTCCAGTTTCTTGCCTTTTGGATGCAACCAGGGCAGCCACTAAGTCCAAGACAGGTTGCTGTTGCTCCCTGATAGCTGCAACTGCTCTCTCCTGAGCTTGCTGTGCCAACTCTTGCTGGCGCTGGAACTGCGTTGCCATCCATTGAATTAACTCCTTGGACTCCATCTTCAAGGATACCTGCAAGAAAAACAAAGGCACCAAGGGCGGCACCACTGAACAGCCTCCTTGTCACCTTTGCCTCAAAAGCATTCACTATATATTTTTTTTCTTTATCTGAGCCAACCCCCACCTGGGTACGCTTTACCTGACTCAGGTGTTGACTCTTGCTTCCAAAGGGCTGTCTTTATGATGCTTCACGGCTGGCCTGCTCTGCCCTCCAGCTGACTCCACCGGTGAATCCACCTGAAGCTCCAGCAGTCGTCCGTGCTGTGTACCTTATTGCTGTATATCCTTTGTATATCCTGAAGGCAAAATCCGAAAAACTATGCCACTGTCACAAGCACAATGCCCAAAGCCACTTGCTTCTAGTGGTCGAGGGGCGTGGTGGTTGAGGATTCCTTCTTCTATCAGCTCCTAGCAGCCTATTTCTTCGTGTTGGCTTCTGGGAAGTGTAGTACTGCTAAAAATATATTGATGCTTTAAGTAGAAGGTTTGTAGTTGAGGTAACCGAGGGTAAGGCTTGTAACAGAAAGTTTATTTCCATAACACAAAACACAGCAGGTTCAAGGTATCATTTACAGGATTATAACTGTAGGATTTGCTTAAGGTACAGAAAATAATGGCAAACAAACCAAAAGAACTCAGAAATGGCTTTTTAAAGTCCTCTTACTTGCAGAAGCAATTGCCTTTAGAAACTAGGCTGCCACTTTCCTTTTTAGTCCTTGTTAATCAGAGCATAAAGAAAAATTCAGGCTTAATTCTTCTACAGCAGTTTGGTTTCTGCCAGCCTCAAAAAAAACCTCTCTAGGCTGCATTTCTACGTGAAACCAAACTGAGAACAAAACAAACATTCCAAGCTGTTATCACAACTCTTAGCAGGCTTTTCATAAAGGAGAGGAGCAAGCAAAAACTCTTATAGCAGCTAACTTGGCTTTTCTTGCCGTTGCACAGTTCAAACACAGGTGACAAACAAGCATGAATCAGAGCTTCCTGATCAGGCTTACGTTGCAGTAAATTTCCCTTTTAAAACAGACAGGAATTTACCTCCAGACTGCTTCTGCCATATGGTTAACTTCCAAGGAGAATTACTTCTTTCAGGGCTAGCTTTTCCTCAAGACCTCCTGTCTAGAGCTTGGCATAGAGAACAATCCATAAAGCAATCTTCTTCCCCCAATTCTGACACTGGTTCTCCCAACTGCATGGGTTCTGACTCACTGACCTGGTCAGACTGCTCAGCTGACAACCTCTCTGGTGGTCTGAAAGCTTCTCCACTTCCTGGTCCCCACCTCTGTTGCCAACCTGTTGCAGGGAATTCAGCTCTCTCAGCTCTGGGTAGCTCAGCTCTTCTCCAAGAATCCACTCCTTCTCTCTGCTTCTGTCTCAGCTGCTCTCCCGGCTGCTGTCCTTCTCGTCTCTCCCTCTCTGCATAATCTAACCCAGGCTTATACCTCCAGGGTCTTAACCCCACCTCTTTCTTTCCCAGGTGTTGGTAATCCCCCTGCCATCTGATTTTAGTATAATCAGTGCACTTGTTAAAGTAAGGGCTTTGGTCCTCGTGCTTGCAATCCCTCTTTCTTACTTTATCAGTCATTGGCTGAAATCTGTTCCAGCTGGGGTTTTTCTGTCTTTGAAACCTGGCTGTGGCTTTCTCTCCCTGCACTCCTAGAATGGGACCCTTAACTAGGGTGAATTTGTTATGCTTCTCACCTCTCCCACTCTCAGGATAGCTGACCTTGCCACAATATGCAATATTCTGGGTGCATCATAGTCCACAATGGGTAGACATGACTGGGAAATACAGATAGACACAGGTGTATCCTAGGTGTGTCTGCAAGGACTACCTATCCCACACTGGCACTGATGGGGACCTGCAGCATAGCCTATCTCAGGCAAGTCAGGTGCTGCGGACATGGTGCTGGGCGCCCCACCTCACCCTCAGGGTGAGCACAGGAACCGCACAATGTCACGGTCTGTAGCTACTCTGTGCCAGTAACACACACAGTCGTTTCCCCCCTACCAGGCCGGGGTGCTATAGAGGCGCATACCCCATCTTTTGAGCAGCTGTAGGCTGCTGATCTGCATGTGCAGTGCATCATGCATATGGGTGGGTTTACCCTATCCTGGAAACCACAGCAGACAGTTTGTGTGGTGACCTTCAGTCTTTCTGTAGCCAGCCAGTGGTGTGTTAGATGTTATAGAGATGTAGCGCACTGGTTACTTCAATGACAGCAGAGGCAGAGGTCATGGGTTTGATCCCGCAGTGGTGTTATCTAATAAGTCTGTCTGAGGTATTTCCTTTTAATTTAAATCAGTGCTGCCAGCAAAAACACCCTCACAGTGCCATAGCATAAGGTGCCTCATAAGGTGCCCTATAAGGTGCCCTATAGGGCACATAATAAGGTGCCTTGGCGTACAGTGCGCTTTATAATGTGCCCTATGGAGTGCCTTATAGGGTGCCTTATTCAGCACTGTGAGGGTGTTTTTGCTGGCAGCACTGATTTAAATTTTAAAAAAGGAAATGCCTCAGACAGCACTGATTTAAATTAAAAGGAAATGCCTCAGACAGCCTTCTTACATAACACCACTGCAGTATCAAACCCATGACTTCTGCCTTTGCAGTCATTGCAGTAACCAGTGGGCTACATCTTTATTGCATCTAGCACTGTGCTGGCATGAACTTAGGGTTAACGCGCGTTAACGTGCCACGGCGCCCATTATCGCACGATACAGATTCTTGCTACCTTGCCGTCGGAACACCCACTCCTTATATGGCATTCTTCACATTATCGCTGCAACTAGCACCAGTAACATTAAGACGGTTTAGTAAACATACCCCTTAATGTTAAAAAATGCAAGGTCATGCATTTGGGCTGCAGCAATCCAAGGAAGCAATATATTATCGGGATGAAGAACTTCTGCCTGATGATCTTAAAGCAGCTGAACAGGTAGAAAAGGCAATGGCAAAAGCTTGAAGATTGCTTAGGTGCATAGGAAGAGGAATGGCCAGCAAAAGAAAGGAGTTGATAGTGCCTCTGTATAAGTCTTTGGTGGGACCTCATTTGGAGTACTGCGTGCAATTCTGGAGACCACACCTTCAAAAGGATATAAACAGGTTGGAATCGGTACAGAGGGTGGCTATTAAAATGGTTAGTGGTTTTCATTATAAAGCATATGAAGACAGACTTAAGGATCTTAATATGTATATAGAGAAAAGGCAGGCTAGAGGTGATATGATTGAGATGTTTACATACCTTCATGGCATAAATGCACAGGAGGAGAACCTCTTTCGTTTGAAAGCAAGCTCTGCTACGAGGGAACATAGGATGAGGGTGAAAGGGGATAGACTCAGGAGTATATGCGGAAATATGTTTTTTTTTATGGAAAGAGTGGTAGATTCATGAAATAGTCTTCCAGTGGAGGTGGTAGAGATGAGGCATGGGTCAAACACAGAGGATCTCTAAAGGAAAAAAAAGGGGACTGTTGTTGTGGTTGATATGGAAGGGCAGACTAGATAGACCATGTGGTCTTTTTCTCCCATCATGTTTTTATGTTTCTATGTAACTTTCTTTCCTGAGGGGAATCTGATAGCAGAAGATGATTCTGCGGGTAAGTGAGCAGAACTCTTCCTGTAAATTTGGTGACGTAAAGCTTGGGACCAAAGAGATTGTGGTTTATTTTGAAAATTCTTTATTTAACTACTTTAAAAGCGTAAAATAGTTATTGGCTTGGCTGAATGTTTTAGAATTATTTTGCCCTAGTCTGTAGGTAGACCTTTTAGAGGTAATCTTTTTCCACCCTCCTCAGTTCCCACATACTCCAGGCACATTTTTCACTTTATAGGCAGTTTATATCATAGACTCCACCCCCTCTACCCCAAGTAACCATCCTCGATCCCATATTAATATCCCTAAGAACATAAGAACGTAAGATATGCCATACTGGGTCAGACCAAGGCCCATCAAGTCCAGTACCCTGTTTCCTGCGGTAGCCAACCAAGGTCACAAATACCTAGCAGTTTCCCCAAAAGACACAGGTTCCACAATGCTTGAATTGGGGCAAGCAGTGGATATTTTGGGTCCCCTTTAATAATGGGTTATGGGCATTTCCTCCAGGAACTTGTCCAAGCCTCTTTTAAACCCGACTACAATAACTGCTTTTACTACATCATCTGGTAGCAAATTCCAGAGTTTGATTACACGTTGAGTGAAAAATATTTTCTCTTATTAGTCTTAAATAGGTTACCCTGTAGCTTCATTGCATGCCCCTCGTCTTTCTATATTTTGATGGCATAAACAATTGATCTACATTTACCTGTTCCACTCCATTCATCAATTTATAGACCTCTATCAATTTTTCACAATCCTCTTGTGCTTTAAAAACTTTGAATAATTTTGTGTCATCTGCAGATTTGATTACCTCACTCGTTATTCCCATTTCCAGATCATTTATGAATATGTTAAAAAGCAGTGTACACAGCACAGATCCCTGGGGTACTCCACTATTCACCTTTCTCCATTGGGAAAATTGGCCATTTAGCCCTACCCTCCCATTTCCTCGCCCCTCCAGCTCCTCCCCCATTTCAATTGCTTCTTCCACCCCAACTCCTGACCCACTTACCCTCTGCCAACCACCCCAACTAATTACCTCCCAACTCCCTCATTCCCTGCCAATCTCCCCCACTCTCCTGTATCCACCAGCCCTTCCCATGCCCTTCCCAGCCTTGCAAAACAGTAATCATAACCTAAATGATGTTTCAGTTTCTATCACTAGCACCTGTTAACTTATCCCTATTAGTGTTTGAGTTAACTGCTGTTGCACGTTATGTGTTTGCAAATTGTTATTGACTGCTGTTATGAATATTCTATGCACTTACGTTCTATGTAACCTGTTTTCTACCTGTACACCGCTGTGACTTGTAGATACAGCAGTATATAAAAGTTGCAAAATAAATAAATACATAGGTTATCATAGGATATTTTAATCAGTGAGCAATTATCCTTGAATAGATTAGCAGTTCAATGAGCAGAAATGACACATTAGCAGATAATATAGCAAAAAATACTGAAATCTTTCCTTTAGTCTAAGAATTCCTACTCCCTTAGCAACTCTAGACAACTGAACAACCCATCAATACAAGGATACAGAGAGCAGTCCAGGAATTAGATGGGAGCTATCCAGTCTTTCGTACTGAGTGCTGCATATATGACTATCTCCTAATTGGTGAGAGGTATATGTGTACCTTGGTGCAAAGAGCTCTTGGTTCTCAGAGAATGAGTTTGATCTCTGAAGCTAGAGTAGCAGCCTTGGAGAACCCGAGACAGAGAGGTACATAGACAAACACTTCAGGGACAAAGTAGAGAAATCCTGCCTCTGGGCTGTAGAGTTAAAGGGCAGGGGGTGTGTGAGTGGCATAGAGCCTTCTGGGGTTCCCGCCCTCGAGGGTGTTGGTAGCACTTTGGGAGGCTTAGAGTGGCGGGGCTTCCGATGTGATCACAGCAGAGCCAATGTCAGTAGGTAGCACAGTGGACTTACCACATTATGTGGGCTTTCCAGTGACCTCTGGCTCTGTTGAAGGATTTTGGGGGAGTTGTGGCTCAGTTACTCCTGCTAGAGGGGGTGGCTTTTGTTGGGGGATGGGGGGGGGGGGCAGGACCTCCAGCCTATACATCTGGCTGGCTGGGTATGCACACTGGCTGCCTCTCTATGGGAGGAGGTGCTGCATGGGATCTCTGGTGGGAGGCAAGGGGTGGTCCAGGCTCATCCAGATCTTTGTGGCCAGGGACTTCGCCTTCGGCATTGCCACCTCCTGTTCCCCTCCCCCTTTTTCTTCTTTGGTCTCTTTGCAGGTACTACTGGCATTGCAGCAGCTCCTGGACCAAGGAGCAGAGGTCATATGATGCCTGTCAGCAGTGGAGTTACTGGGCAACTGGGGCCATAGTGGACAAATGTGGAGTGCAGCACGAGTAGTGGGATCACCCCATTTCATGTACTTGAATTGCCTCTTCCTGTTTCAGTGCCAGCTGCCACAGGTGAGATGTCATCTGGGTTAAGGGAGGGCTCCTTGGCGGGTTGAGGGCACATTGAAGGGGAGTGTGCAGTGGGTAAGGCTTCTTGGAAGCAGAATCAAATGAGCCAGCATAGACAGTGTCTGATTCCTCCTCCTCCTCCTCCACTTCCTCTTCCGATTCATCTTCATCTTCCTCTGCTTCTACAGAGGTAGCCATTGCTAGCATGGCTCCCGTCGTGGGGACTGGGGATGGTGCTCCCACTGTGGCCACCTTCTCACAGCTGGAGGAGGGTGTTCTGCTTGCCCTATGCTGTAAGATTCGTAACTGGCATTTCATTGATATTTTCCACCTACTGGATGGTTGAAAACGGTTTGGTGAGAGCAGGAAAAAGAGGAAAGAGAAGGTCATTAGATGTAAAAAGATCTCATATAATGTGGTAAACTGGACCAGAGCTTTCTTGTGTCTAGCTAGCGTGTGGGAACATTATGCACCAGATCAGTATGGGCTTCTATTGGCATTAATGGATTTGATATTAGAAGCTTCTCAGACTCACGAGGGATGGGCTTAGTTGAACTATGATGAAAAATTTAGAGATAAGATGGAGGAGAATACGCATTTGTCTTGGGGAACTCAGGACATTAATTTATGGCTGATGCACATGTCAGCCAGGGCAGGCGCTGCTAGTGGTGGATTTCTGAAAGGGGACCTGGCACCCACATTGGTGGCGAGCGCTCCATTTGACCCGGGGCTATTATGTCACAGAAGAAGTTGGGGGTAGGTGAGGCTGCAGATTTCTGTTGGCATTTCAACAAGTCCACCTGCACCTTTACCAATTAAAAATGTCACCACGTTTGCTCCTTGTGTGACAGGTGGCACTTGGCAGTTCTGTGTAGTTGAAAAGGCGCCTCAGCAGTCACTTTGGCCACCTCAAAATGATATGGATACTTTTGGCCTGACTCCAACCCATGTGTGAGTTGAGGTCATGTGGCCATGGCTGCAATGTTACCCTAGGCAATATGACTGTATGGTTTTAGAGAGTGGTCCCTTCTATCAAACCAAGGGTTGTGTGAATCACCCAGGAAATTGGTAAGACTTTACCTTAGAAGCACAAATAACCTATGTCACAAAGCAGCTTTTATTAAATCTTCTTTCCTCCCACCCACCCCGGGATAATCTTAGCTTTATAGCCTCTTAAGTCTATTAAACGGGAAGGAGGTGCCCATATTCACTTTCAGGTGTGGCTGGTTATCTTCATCAGATCTATATTAATTAAGGACCAGAGATTAATTAATCTTGAGATGTACAAAGTCCATTAAATGTATTTAAGGTCATCCAGAACACCATTTAGTGCATCTGGATGTCCAGTCTGGATATCCAGACCTGCTAAACATCCGGGCAGCCTGAAGGGGACAAAACTCCCCATACAAACAGGCAATTTGTACATGGAGCTCTGTCCATGGGAGGGAGGGGGTGGAACAGAGGTGGAGCGAGGGCAGGCGGTGGGCGGAGAGCAACCCCGGACATACACATCAGATTGTGAGGTCAGCCCTATGAATCCAGGGTAGGCCATGGAGACGGGAGACTTATTCCACCTCAGAGGTGGAAAACATCCACCTAGACTGTGCCAACCGATGCGGCCAGGCCCAGAAAGGAGGGTGAGGGGATGCAAGGAGTTCCCTGCAGCCCAACCCTGGCCATAGGAGCCCAGATCGGGGGTTCGGCTGCAGGGAAAGAAAGGTCTCAATTGTGGCCGGGGTTCACGACTCCTGAATGGAGCCATGGTGCCATGGCGACAGGATGCCATGGCACTGCGGCTCCATTCAGGAACCTGGCTGAATTAACTGGTTATGTGGGCTGGATGTGTGGCTGATTAGAATCAGGGCATGACCTACATGTTCAGGCCGTAGACCCGATTCTGATCCCACAGGCACGTGTAGTCCCCATGCAATCAAAATTAGGTCTACCTCTGTACTGCTGTACTGCCTGATTCTGATCAGCCATATGGGGGACGGGGGGGGGGGGGGGACAGCCAGCACAGGATGTCCGTCATTAGGTATAGTTGTATTAGTAAAAGTATTCCCAGCAAACATAAGTAAGTAAACAAATACCTAAAGAAAACCTTAAAACTAAGATACAGACAGCAGTCCAGCAGTGAGATGGGGGCTTTCCATTTTTTTTTAAATTAATGTCACGTGTAGGATTTTTTCCTAGTTGGTGAGGGGTCTTACAGGTGCACTAGGTGCAAGGAGCTCTTTGCCCTCAGGGAATGAGTCCAGTCTCTGGAGGCTAGAGTAGCAGACTTGGAAGACATAAGGAAGACAGAGAGGTATATAAATGAGACCTACAGGGACGTAGTACTGAAATCCTACCTTCCCTACATCTTGTTTAATAAAAAATGAAGCAAAGAATTCATCAGTCTCTCCAATATGGCCTTGTCCATTTGGATGTCTTTGTGCTGGTGCTTGCCATAGCTCCGAAGTTTCTGTGATTTTGAGGTCTGCATGCCCATTTGCAGACATCTAAATATGAATAGCGTTTTTAAAATAGCACCCTCTGCCTGTTTCTATGGAAAGTGTCTTTACTTACCGGAAGAAGCAACAGTGCCGGCATGGAGGTGGAAGAATGCTGAGGGATTGCATGCAGTGAGTTTCTACACAGCAATGGCAAGGATAGCTCTGATTATATTATAAGTTATCCCCTGACATAGTCAATACTTCTGATGTTGGAAAGACAATTCGCCCCATGTATGTTCGAATGCAAGAACACCGGAGCAGGTTGAAATGTCAAAGGAGGGAAGCCCCCATGGTGGAACATTGTCTTCAATTGAAAGACACTTTTGAGGCTCTCCGTTGTTTCTGCATTGAGTACATTTCCATAAGAGCGGGGGGACGTTCAAGGGAACAACAGCTTATTTTTCGAGAACAAAAATGGATATTTAATTTGCAAGCGGTCTACCCCACTGGTTTAAATCTTCAAATTGATTGGCATTTGTGCTAAGAGGAAACACAGCTGTAACACCTTTTCAGTTTATTATAGCTCATCCCCTTGTGTTGAAAAAGCCAAGGATAGCTGCACTCCGCATGCGTGGCGTTTTTTCAACAACTGTCAAAGGAATTTTACAAGGCACTACAGAGAGGTGAGAACATTTTAATATAGCTTCTAATAACATCTCTTGAATTGTTGAAGAAGTAAAATCTTATTAATAGAGAGTTTAGAGTAAGGAAGCCAGTTCATATTATTGCTTTATTTACAGTCCGCATAGTTGGAGAAGTGCGATTAAATGTCCAGAGCTTCACTCCCCTGAAGAAACGATTAGTGAAACGTTGAAGCGCTTTGGTTCGACGTCGGGATCATCATCTGTTCGGATGGGAACATCATTTGTTTGGAATATAACAATAGCACTGAAGACATATCATCAACTGCCAGATAAGAGTTGTTTTTCTACACATAACTTTTAAAGTACATGATGGATTGAGATGAAGTAGGATTACCAGCGTACTTATCTGGTGCACTACATAATATTCATGGGACTGTTAAATAAGTTGAAGCACTGCAACAAAAACAATTTTGAAATAGAAGTTAAAATATTGAAAAAGAAAAAAAGAAAAAAACACTAAGTTGACAACGGAATAAGGTCGTTGATGCCAATTAAGGCAGTCCATTCCGGCAAGTCCAGTCTGAACAGTAGCCTGACGATAGTCTGAGACCTTGTTGCAACAATGTGTGTTTTTTGGTAATTGGATCATTAAAATCTGAACTCATAGTTGAAGGGTAGAGCTGTAAAAGTTTCTTGTTATTACTTGCGTGAATACTTCTGATGAACCTTGAGTTGGGAATGGAATGCTGAATTGAAACATCTGGAGCTTTGAAAACGACAACATAGGATTTATTAAAATTATAGCTCAGATAGGTTTTGGAATTCATGTAAATTTTATATGCATATTATTGAAAATGACATTCTAAAAAATAGTTTCTTGTTTAGTCATTTAACATGCTGCAATTCAAAATTCATGTATCTAAGGGGCTTGTTTACAAAGCCGCGGTAGCGATTCGCGATCATTATCGGAGCCGCGGCCCCATTGATTTCAAAGGGGCCGCGGCTCCAATAACGATCGCGAATCGCTACCGCAGCTTTGTAAACAAGCCCCTAAGTGGTTTACAAAATGCAAAATGCAGGGGAATACAAACAGGACTCTACAAGGGCTGACAAGGAGAAACTACAATGGCCAACAGAGGTTACAAAAAGAAAGGGGAAACAAAGTTTGGCTGAAAACAAAGAATGATTTTCTCTAGAAAATCAACCTGGTGGAAAAGCCTGTAGAAAACAAAAAGTCTTACGAGCAGCCTTGAACTTACGAAGGAAAACGCCAGACAAATTCCAGCAGATAGCGCTTTCCACAAGGTAGTTGCGGCAACAGAAAAGCAGGACCAATGGCAGCACTCCACGTGAACCAGAGAATGGGAAGGAACATGGTGACTGAGTTTTGAGTCAGCACAGGCAGCGTTTGCTTTGCTGCTTTCTGAGGTCCTTTAACATTTTGTACTTCACCAGTCCGACTGCACTTTAGGTGTTTGTGAGGTCATTTTGGAGGAGTGATTTTTAATTTTTTGGCCTTACTTGGCATGGAAGTATGTAGACTCTTACTGTAGCAAGCATATGGAATGCCACTTGCGCCCGATATAAAGTTCTGAATATTAATTACCGCTCCATCAAACACAGAGAGTTTGAGCTTTGACATAGTTATGGAAACAAGTTTGATCTGAAAGATAAATAATTAACTTCAAATCTAGGAAAGTGCAAAAATTGTACTACTACTACTACGATGTCCGTCACCAGGAACCCTACCTTCATTCTACCACAGACTATCAGCATTCTAAACAAACACATAGTAGTCAAAGATGAAGTTAAGTACCTGGGCATCACAATGGACAGAGCTCTGAACCTGAAATCTCATATCATCAAAACCGCAAACAAAGCCTATCAATGTTTGAGGACCATAAGAAAGATCAAACCACTACTCCGCAAAGACCACTTCCGCACAGTGTGCCAAGCACTCATCACACCTCTGCTTGATTACAGAAACTCGTTATATCAAGGCCTCCCCCAGCAGACCCTACACCCACTCCAAATGGTCCAAAACACTACAGCATGCATCATTACAGACACTCCAAGATCTGAGCGCATCACCCCTGTCTTACAACAACTACACTGGCTCCCAAAGGAGGCCAGCGCAAAATTTAAAACAATCCTGATCATCTTCAAAATCATCCACCATCTCTTGGTAGATGCACTACAAGAAATTATAACAAGGGATATCAGTAATAGACCAAGAAGGAACAATAATGATGACATGATCGGCACACCTGCAGGATACCACAAGACTAAACAAAATACTTCAAGAAGAGCTCCATCACTACTGGCATCCACACTATGGAACTCCCTCCCAATGAGCCTAAGGGCATTAGAAGACATCACAGACTTCTGCAAAGACCTTAAAACCCTGCTCTTTACAGAAACCTATGAGCAGATAGACAACAGTCCCCACCCGAGTGGTATTGCAACTACCCCCGCCAACTCAATACCCAATCAGCCCAACTAGACTCACAAAGATACCCTCATTCTAAATGTAACCCTCCAATTGTGCTGTCTAAATGTTGTTAAATACCCTCATGTTAAATGTTGTAAAGCACCCACATGTTAAATGTAACCCCAATTTGTGATGTCATGTAACCCAATTTGTGATGTCATGTAACCACTGTGATTGTAGGATAAGGTGGTATACAAATCTGTCTAAATAAATAAAAATAACGCTACGAGGCATACGCAGTGCTGTACAGGCACATATAAAAGACGGTCCCTGCTCTTAAGAGCTTACAATCTAGTCAAGACAGCCAACACAACAGCTGAGGACAAGGGTACATCCAGGGAAAAGCAAGGAGATAGATAGGAGACTAAGTAGAACAGGATCTAAAAGCAGCCTCAAAGAGGTGAGTTTTTAGCATGGATTTGAAAAGGGGCAGAGATGAAGTCTGATGTACAGACTTAGGTAATTTATTCCAGGCATAAGGAGCAGCAAGGTGAAAGGATCAAATTCTGGAGTTAACAGTAGAAGAAAGGGGTACGGACAGAAGCAATCCACAAGAAGAGCAGAGTTCATGAGGAGGGGTGTAGGCAGGGGCAGCTCAAGGCAATCTGCTGCCTGAGGCGAAGAATGGGATCCCCCCCCCCCCCACTTAGAGGGGGCGTGGCTTTTTCAGGACTCCAATCAGGGACTGAACCAAACCAAAAAGCCAATTAGATTATATGGAGGGAATGCACAGAGCCGTAACAAGCTGCAATCGCACCCTGTTTTATTCATGGCGGCACTGGCAACAGGGAAAGAGCAGGCAGCGCTGGATGGAGGTATGGGGAAGAGGAGGAGGGGCATGCACCCGATCTGAAAGGTGCTGGCACTTTAAGCAGATCTGTCCGTCCCTGCTCTGACATCGTGTCAGAGGAGGGAGGGACCAGACCTGCTAAAAGTGCTGCAAAAATGTATTTATTTAACATTTATTATATACTGCCTTTCATGATATCAAGGTGGTTTACATTGAACAAACTGAAATTACATTGAACAGGACATTATAACTTAGAGATAGCTATTTTGCAGGGAACATGGGCTATGGAGGATTAAATGGCTTGCCCAAGACCATAAGGAACACCTGTGAGACTAGAAACCCCAGTCCTTCCAGCCCAAGGTTGCTGTCCTCTAGTGGGATTTGAACCCCTGACCTTCTGGCCTGAAGTACCTTGCCCCAAACACTAGGCCACTCCTCCACTCCACCCCCAAAAAGGCTTGGGGGGCATATTTCAGCTGCCCGCTATTGTCCTGCCTGCAACAGCAGACAGCCGAAATGCGCCCCCCAAGCCTTTGCGCCCTGTGCGGCTGCACCGCTTGCACAGGGCTAGGTATGGTCCTGTTTGCACACCAAGGAACTAAAAGAGAACAAGAATCAACAGCACAGTTTATAAAACTAAACTATAACTCATTTTTATTTTGTTATTATAAACTGTGTTATGGTTCTTGCTTTTTCTTTTTCAACATATATTTTGCATCCACAGTGGGTGCAGAGCAGAACCAGAACATTCACTCACAGAACTCAATATTTAAACATTATTCTCCAGTACCAGGCATATTGTGAACTAATACGGTACTGTACTGTACTGTACTGTGAACTAATACAAAACCCTACAACAAAGAGCAAACCTACCATACCATACCATATCAGCACAAACTTCCAAAACTCACATAAGGAGCCCATCCAAAAAAAGCGTCACTGTAAATACTACAGTGGGCCCTGGAACATCCATACACCTATCTGAAAAGGTGAACAAATCAAATTACTACAGTACAGTATAGTTCTTTATGTACAAACTCCATGTTATCAGAACACCTGGCCTCAGTCACACACTCACAACAGCGACCCTCACCAAGTACAGAATAACCATAATGTAAAGTAAAAATAAAAATATGTAGATATAATTTAAACTGAAACCCTAAGAAGCCAGCGTCCACATGCAGTACAACATCAGATAAATAAGAGATGCAGTTCCCCAATACTGAAAAATATAAAAATAGCACAAAGTCCAGTCACTAAAATTAAATAAAATTATTTTTTCTACCTTTGTTGTCTGACCATTTTATTCTCTGATCATGCTGGTCCCGATCTGAGGCTTCTGATTTCCTGTCTTCTCTTAGCTCTCTTTCTGTGGTCTATGGTCATCTGCCATTTCTTATCTCTTCTTTTGTTTTCTTCACTTCTTTCCATCAACCTATTTCCAGTCCCTGTAACCCTTCCCAGTATCAGCCCCTTTCCAGTCCTCCCTCCCGGTACCTTCCAATGTCAACTTGCATTCCCATGACGCCACTGGTGTCCATTCCCTTCCAGTCCCCCTCCTTCTCTAGACGGGCTCCGTGCAGCATTGTCCCACCTCCAAAGGACGTTTTTTATCACTTCCTTTGGAGGTGGGACAATGCTGCACGGAGCCTGTTTAGAGACAGAAAGGCTCCGCAACGGCTTCACAGGCACAGTCGCGGTTCCCTAAGAGGCAGGGAGCCGCAGCTGCAGAAGAAGGGAGACAGTGAGTTTGCAGCTGCCGAGAACCAGACTCAGCAGCGGCAACTTGTGTGCTTTTAAACAAAAAAAAAATTAACTTAAAGGCAAAGTGAGGCGGCTGTTTTGGGGGCATTTGCCGCCCTCAAAACTTTGCCGCTTGAGGCAGCTACCTCACTTTGCCTCATTATAGAGCCGCCCTTGGGTGTAGGGAAAGACAAGAGAGGAAAAGTAGTGAAGGACAGCAGAATGAGTGTACTTATAGATCATTAGGAGAAGTTTGACCTGGATATGGAAACGGATATGGGGTCAATTAAGCAACTTGAGAAGAGGGGTTATATGAGTATACTGGGGCTGACAGAAGATTAGTCAAGCAGCAGAGTTTTGAACAGACTGAAGGGGAGAGAGATGATTCAGAGGGAGACTAGCAAGGAGGAGGTTGCAATAGTTTAGACAGGAGGTGACTAAAGAGTAGATAAGCATCTTAGTAGTATGTTCAGATAGGAAGGGGCAAATTTTGCTGATGTTATAGAGAAAGAAACTACAGGTTTAAGCTATCAGATGAATGTGTGTGGAGAAGGAGAGGGAGAAGTCAAAGACGGCCTCAAGGTTACGAGCCAAGGAAACAGAGATGGTAGAGTGTTATCCACAGAGATTGAGAAAGGAGACAAGAGGGTTTAGGAAGAAAACTAAGAAGCTCAGTTTTGGCTATGCTCCATTTCAAACCTTGCACAAAAAGCTGCATGATGAGTTCTCCTAACAATACACTAAGTAAAAATAAATAAATAAATAAATATATATATATATATATATATATATATATATATATATATATATATATATATATATATATATATATACATACTGTATATATATCAGCTCTAAGATAGAGATCACCCACTTGTTTGCCTGACTCAATCCTGTTTGTTGATGAAAAAAGTTATGCTACTTACCTGTAAGGGGTAGTCTCCAATGGCAGCAAGATTGATAAGACACATAACATGCACAAGTAGGGCCAGGCATGTTCAGAATTTGTCAGTAAGTTCCAAGTTATGGGAGAGCAGTTCCATCAGATGTCACCCACTTGTGTGCCTTATCAATCCTGCTGTCTACCGAAAACAATCATTACAGGTCAGTAACATTGCTTTATACATGTTCTCAGCTGATAACATAGAACAATAGTGAATGCCTACAGTTCGTGTAAGAAGGTAGAACATGATGAATAAACATTGTTTTTAGAGACTTAAATATATCTCCATTACTTTGGCCCTGAGGTAAATATTCAGTGGTATCAAATCCTGTTAAAGTTAACGGAATAGATTTCTCCATTAACTTTAATATTTAAAGACATGCTTTATCCTGTTAAGTTGGCACTGCTGAATATAGCTGATTAAAGTTAACCAGATATTTTATCCCTTTAACCTATTCAAGCTATTATTCAACCCAAATTAACTGGTTCTATTTAGGTAGATAGTACCAATAGTCAGTTCTATCTGATTAACTTGCATCATCATTATGCCTGAGAAATTTAAAGGAGGTGAACTTAATCAGATAAATGTTTAGAATATCATGCCCTCCCCCACCCCCCATTTGTATATAGTTCATGTTAGTTTATGCTTCTAGGGAAGTCTTTCCAAACCATGGCCATAAATATTCAATTAGTGAGAGCTATTCATAATAAAGCATTTCTAGCAAGTAGTGTTTTCTAAAAATAATCAATTTGGTTGCCTATCCTGAATCTGTAGTCTATATTTCAGAAGTAACAGATGCTGAGTTGACAACTTTCCTGATTTAAAGTAATAGAATGGATTGGGAGGTAATACTTTGCAAATAATAATAATAATAACTCTTGCTTAAGAATTTACATCTCACTCAGTCTGTAGCAAGAGAAATAATGGCAGAGTATGGCATTGATGAACGTTCTCCTGCAAAAATATATCGAGATAAAGCTAAGATTTTTAGAGGAAATAAATGTTGAGCTGAAGCTCATATGTTTATTCAGGAGACTGTCTTACTGCTTTCGACTTTCCTGATGACTTCACTTCTCTTATACCAAATTTTCAAATTGCAAATACAACTGCAGGACACCCAACAATCATTCTGAAGCCAACTCGCACTTTTACTCCTATAATCTATCTGTGATTATGAAGATGGTAAAAAGTGCCATTCTTGTCAAGAATGTATTTTGGAGGGGATTTGGGACATTTGGATCAGTAAAGTGAATTCAAGCAGTCCATCCTAACTTCCGCCCCCATTGGACCCCTGCCCTCATTGCTGTCGCTTCCACGCCTCTCCGAGGAAGGAAACCAAGATGCAACGACGGAGTGTTAATAAGCATTGTGTCACGGTTTGAGGGCTATTGCCACTGTTGCTGGCCCTGGAGAGGGATGGCAGTGGTGGCAATGGGCACCCTCTGAGGGCTGGCATCCTAGGCAACTGCCTATTCCACCTAGTGGTAGCACTGGTCCTGAGTGAAGTTCAGCTTTTTCTTCCAAATTGCACATTTCTCTAATGACTGACCATGAGATACGTGTGTGTCAGCAGCAGGCTACTGACATGCTACTTCACTATAGAAAGAGGCTGAAGATCCACTTGGGAAATGGATTTCCTGGATGAAGTCCACAACCTAGGATCAGTGTCCTTTGAGGTATCGAGCTGGAAAGGGTGCAGTTTCTGTAAATGATACTGCATGCCACTGTTGGCAAGATGGATCCTGAGCTTCCTTCCACAAATGTGATTTCTTACACCATGAATCCACACACACTTCAAAATGGGCTTTGCATACCTGAAATTTCCTGAGACTACTATACTTTGTCAGGGACTCCCACTAATGCTTCCGATGCTGTACCTGGGGCTGAGAACAGAGAAGAATATGAAAGACCAGGGACATCCTTCTTACTCTCTCCTGCCTGCTCTACCCATGGGTTGTTGTTGGCCCTGGTACTGCCAGTTTGAGGGACAGGAAAGAAGCAGAAGGAATACTCACCACTCAGCAAGCTAATAAGATCTTTAAGACCCTCTTTAACCATGAAGCTTTCAATATCTGATGATTCTAACGTAAATCCCTCCTATGAGGATTCATCAAATTCTGCATCAGTGAAAACTAGCTGCATGCACTACTCAGCAGGGAACAGGATAAACCTGTTGCTCTGCTCCATCTCCTTTGCTTGTTGATTCTCTCCTGTTATTCCATCCTGCACCATATTTGCCTTCCTTTGCCCCTCTGTGGAGATAGGACCTGACACCTATCTTTCGTAGTTGCACTGGAATCTGTAGCTGTTGCTGCTTTCCTCTCTAAGAAATCTTTCCTTAGTTTGGTTGGTAGATTAGAAGAGGCCAGAGACATTTCCTAGAACAACCTGTCTCTTTCTCCACACTTATGCCATTACTGGTCTCACCTGTCTTCCCTTAATTTCTTGTCCAACCATTTCCACACTCTCCCCAAGCATTATGATACAAAGAGACTAGGTTGTAGGTTCTATGGAGCAGGGACTTTCTCCTTTATGTGCAGTATATTTATGTCAGGCCAACCTAGAATCATACCCAAGACTTGGGGACTGGAGATCGGTGGTTTGTAGTGGAAGCAACAGAGGCTACTCAGCCAGAAGCTAGACATGGAAAGATAATACCTTGAAGCAGTGAAAGAAGCAGCTCACCTGTGGAAGAGCCCATTAGAGCAGCAAGTCATTTATCCTATCAGTGACCATATATAAAGAGATGTATCATTAGAGATGTATCATTCTCTGATCTGGCTGCTTGGAACTGAATTTTGGGATTGGGAGATGATTTGAATAGTAGAGCTTCAAATGACATCATTAGGGTTGTCTATTTAAAGAGCACAGGCTCAGCGTTCCTGGAAGCACTGTAAATAATAGGACACTGAGCAGTGCCGTGATCTTGAATAGAAATTAATCAGGTTAGTAAAGGAGCGAACTAATGGAGTAAAAGACTGGCTTGATTTTTAGTAACAGCCTGGGTTCAGCTTTCTTTGGGCAGACATATGAAATAACCTGTTGCATTTTGTATGATTATCATTTGAATCTTTGACGAGACCTTGTGTACTGATATAGTAATTTTGATTAAGTATAGTATGGGTGTCTTTAGTTATTACACTGGCTTTTGATGTCTCCCTGTAGTAATGTTACGAGTGCTTCCTTGAGGTTACCTCCTCCAATGTTATCTGTTCACCCCACTCCCTGCTGCAGCCATGGGCTCGAAGTGTCAGCGATAGCGTTGGAGGAAGAGAGAGTGTTTGGATTGAAGTTGAATTTGGAATATAAAACATCATGGAAGGAGACGTGACTTTAATTTTCATTAAAATAATTTTTTGATGTTACTAAGTGATTCTTTAATTATGATTAGAAAATTCTTTGAAGCCATGCTTAGGGGGTTTTATAGACCTGTGATGTGTATAATCAAGGGCCAGAGTATTGGCCATAAGTATGTTTGAAGCCTAACTATTTGCAGACTTTTATGGCACTGAGGTCTTTTCTCCTATTTAAATTATTTGACATACCATACTTTATAGTGTAAGCTGGTATATCTGGGTGTTAGCACATTTAGTCTTTTTTTGTTTCATATATAAAGAGAGCCAAGCAAACTTGCTGACTCAACAGTTTATCCTATCCTGCATAAACCGTTAACTCAGCTTTCTTCACTTTTCTAGTGGAGTGTTTTGCTGCCAGTCATTTGCTTCTTACTTCTGCCCACTGCCAAGACTCCTTGCTCCTGACTCCCACCTGATTCCTGCTTTAGCTCTGCTCCATGCTAACAGCTTCTGGCTCCTAATGCATACTTTCTGCCTGCTCCTGCCTGGCACCTGCGCGGTTCTACTCTGGGCCTATCCTCTACATTCAAGTCATCACCCAGGGTAAGCCATGACACTTTACGTTAGAAAGAGGTGAGGTCCTGGCTCCTGAGAGAATTAAAGCAGGCCCTAGTAAGGCTAATTCTTAAAACCAGATGAAGAGTTCTTGACCCATTTCCAATCTCACTATGATAGGAAAGAACAATGAAGCCTATGTTACAAGCCATCTACAGGATTATCTTGAGAAAGTAAAAGCATTAAACTCTGCTGCATACAGGTTTTGACCTGGATTTATTTAGTAGAGTCTGTTATGGTAACTACTAGAAAAAATGTGGAAATATTTAGATAAAGGTGGAGTGGGAATCTTGGTGTTATTAGATCTAACAGCAGCATCTACACATTCAATCATGCAGTACTGTTGGATAGATTAGGTACTTTGCGTTGAAGGGAAAAACATTGACCTGGTTCTCCTCCTTCTTAGAAGGAAGGACCTTTTCAGGTTTGGGATAGGATGAGTAGTTCTGAGAAGATGATAATAGGAGATGGAGTTCCATAGGTGTTCCTGCTCTTGCTGATCTATCTGGGTCTACCAGAATGCTATCTTAAAAAATTGCAGCCAGGACCATCCCTAGTACTAGGTAAGGATGACAACTACTAGGGTACTTTAGTTTTAAGGATGGCACTTGGCATGCATGAAATAGAACAAAGAAAAGAGACTTCCCTATATAGGTCAGGGAATGCCCTGTCCGCAACTGCACAGTTCAGAAGTGTGGTGCTACACCATAGCACAGAGCAGCAGCAGCAGGTTTCTGGCACTAAAGAAGTATGAATACAGAATCAATCAATACTCATGTATGTGCTCAAGGATTGTCGCATCTCTCCTCCAAAAGGAAATTTATTGGAGAGGAGTGGGAGCTGGCAGACCTTGAACATGTACGAGTATGCTCAGTGGCCTCAGATTCATGTTCTTTCAGTTGCAGCTCTAGGCCTTGAATATTCTACTGGCTTAGAGAAGACAGCAACAAAGATCAGAAGATAAGTGGCAGCAGAGAGACAAGTGGAGGGTGGCAGATAAAAACTGGTGGGCGTGTCAAAGGAAGAAGGAAACTGCTGGGAAGCCTGGGGTAAAGAATAGGTAGGTTTTTGGTGGCAGCAACACTGAGGGCAGTGGACAGACCAGGGAGGGTAAAAAGAGGGGAGAGATGCTAGACCCAGTAAGAAGAGGTAGTAGAGAAGAGGAAATGATGACATCTTGGGTAGGGGGAAGGGAAAGAGTGATGCTGGACACTTGAGGGGAGATAGGGAAGATGCTGGACACCAGTGGAGGGGGGGATAGGAGACAAAGGAGAGACACTGAATTGAGGTGAGGAGGGGAGAAATGATGATGATGACTGAGAGATGGTTTGAGGGGAGGGGCAGAACACAGGAGAAGGAAGGCAAAAGGGGAAATGCTGGATGGAGAGGGAGATAGGACAGACGAGGATATGCTGGACCATGTACAGAAGGGGAGGGGGAAGAGAGGAATGATGATGGATCCTGTTGAGGATGAGAGGGAAAAGAGAGGGGAGGTGCTGGACATGGGGGAGAGGGGAAATTCTGAATTAAGGGCAAGAAAAGAGAGAGACAATGAGGCTGATTCTGGAAAATGACAGGATAGAAGTAGGGAGACCTGATGCTGAGAGAAGCATTTGGGAGAAGGGGATATGGGCAAATTGAAGAGCTGGAGCTGGAGGATGACCTGGGGTTGGAATGTAGAGAGGAACTCACATTGGAAGATGGTTGGGGTGGAAGAAGGAAGTTGATGCTGGGGGAAGGTAGGGAAAAGGAGGAATTCTAGAGATAGGAGAAGGAGCCTCAGAGCTATCAAGGGGGCTAGAGATAGGTGAAAGGGCACATGCTAAAGGAGGAAGAAAGGATTTAAAGTTGGGCCTGGGAAAAGAGGAACTGGGGACAAGAGGCTGACAAGGAGCTAGATGGGAGAATAAGGCTGGGGGCTGAGGCAGGGCCTGGGGATGGGAGAATGGAACTGAAGCTTGGGCCCTAAAAAGGAAGAGAAGGATCGGCATTGTTGAAGGGGAGAGAAGTAAGGGCATACCCAAGGACCTGTGAAGATAGAGGAGTAGAGGAATGGATGCTGGAGGAGGTAGAGGAAAGATAGTGTAAATGGATATTTGAGAAGGAGGCAAGTAGGCAGATGCTGGAGAAGGGGAGGAGAAAAGGGAGATTGGATCCTGGGGATGAGTGAGAGCATGGGCAATGAAAAATGGGGGTGTGGCCTGTGGGGAACACTGTGAGGAGGTGCATGGCAGAGGGCATGCATAGACTATAGGGCATGTTTACTAAACTGCGGTAACGTAGCAGTAGCTACATTAAGGTGCGTTATGTAACGTTAAAGTGCATTAACGTAACGTAACGTAACGTAACGTACCGTTAACGCGTGTTAATGTTGCCAGACATGGTAAGTCCTGCAGAGGGTGGAGAGAGGGCAGAGAGAAGGGGTCAATGGGCGGGGAGTGGGTGTGGAGAGGCCCCTTCCACACTAACGCGGGGAAATGAAGGGCTGAATCCTAACGCAACTGAAAACCTGGCGTTAGCACACATTTGCAAGAGAGAGAAACCATTTCAGTGTCAGCAATGTACAGCATAGGCAGAGAGCCCAAGTAAGGTGATAGTAGTGCTCCATTTGCAGCAACAGCATAGTGCCCAGGTATGAAAGGCCACTATGGTGATGACGCAAATGGGGCATGGGGGCTACAGGCAGGACAGGCAGTGGGAGCTACTGGGGCACAGGGTAGACTAGGCGGTTGCCGAGGTTGCACATAGGAATTCAGAAAATGGAAACCAGCAAGACAGCAACTGACCAAGGTCAGACATGCCCATGAGTCTGTGTCCCACAGTGTCCCATCCAGGGGACATTACCCAGCAGGTACCCCAAGGGGCACATAACATTGACAGGCGGTGCCGTGGGAAGGGTGGACATCTATGTAGGCACCCCTACCCCAGAACCCACAACTTAGGCAGCCGCCTACCTGCCCCCTGGATGGCCTGGGATGGCGCACCACCGGCACTGATAGCTTATGGTCATGGCGGTATGACAGAGGGGGTGGGTGATTGTGCTGGAGGGAGCAGTGGCACCCGCCTGCAGTGGACCTAGGCCATGCCCTGTAACAGTACATAGTGTGCAGTGTAACAGAAGAGGTCTGGCTGAGGAATGTAAGGGTAGCCCCAGGGACCACTATGCTGCTGTGGCAACAGTGCGGTGCAGTACACTCAGCCAGCATGTCCAAGAGCAAAGGGTCAGAGGTTCAGGTCCCATCTGTGGATCCTGCAGAGCATATCCCCATAGTTTTAGCCCACAATGCAGCCACAACAACAACATGGGAAAATCCCAATGCAGTGGTGCACAGGGGTACAGACACCCACTCACAAGGGCTCCACTATCCACAGCTTCATGGAGGGTCAGGCTGTTGGCCCCAGCACAGAGCTTCAGTTATCACCAGAGCACTACTACTGCCCCCTGCACAGATTAGCAATGTTGGCACTGTGATCAGGACCAGTGAGGCGGGTAGGGTTGTCAACCACCTCCATCTCTGCACAATGCTGAGATAGGTGTGGGAGTGTGTGTATGTCTCTCCATTGTTTTGTGTCTGCCAACACCTCACTGAGCCCACATTGCTCACACTGCTTCCAGTGTTAGCTTGCAAATGTGCATAATGAGGAGCAAGTTATTGTGGGCTTGGCCCAGACAGGGCGGATTGGCCAGGATGCATCTGCACAGGGTGGAGGGCAATGGCTGGGACACTGTAGTGCTCGACCACCACCTGCATGTATAGGGTGGCCACAGCATGTCACACTGGGGGGGGGGTCACTCTCACTCTGACCAAGCAGTGACCATGGCATGTCTATGTTCCCACATAGTGACACACATTATTTGTTTCCAGTGATACCTGCATGTTCCTGGCTCTGGGGCCCAATCACAGCAATACCTGCTTGGTGTCTGTGCTGTGCATCCCACCTCTGGGTGCACAGGGTTCCCCTGTGAACATGTACTATGGACTGGTTAGTTTGCTGTCTGCAGTTTGCCTGTGCATGGTGGGAACACCTTGTAGGATGCTGCAGGTGCAGTCTGACTATGCTGTCTGTTGATGAATGGCAGACCATGGCGTGGGGCAGTTGAACCTTCCCCTGCCTATCCCAAGCATAACTGCTGGTCTGCAATGGTCATAAGTATGGCACTGGCCCAGCAGCCCTGGAGGGCTGTCATCCGCCAGCAGGACTGTGGTTGCTGGTATTACAGCCATTCTGCATGGTGCAGGCACCTGTCCCACCACACCCTCATCTACAAAAGGGGTGATTGAGGCCCCCTTGGGGTATATAGTGCATACCACTTAGACCCATAGTGGCAGTGCTACATAACCCTCATGTGGGTCTAGACATCCCACTGCCCTGATAACAGGTACCCATGGCAGCCAGACCTTAACACCGGGTACACACTAATCTGGGTGGTGTCCGGTCCCACAGGGCCACATGTGACTGCAGAACACAGCTGGAACAGATGTACCTTCAGTTGCACTGCTGGGAACACCAGTCACACACTGGCAGTGCTGGGGATGTGCAGCAGGACCTATTTCTAGCACCACATGTACTGTGGACCTAGTGCTGGGTGCCCATCCTATCCCTCAGGGTGCACACAGAACCTGCACAATGGCATGATCTGTAGCTACTCTGTGCCAGTATCACGCACTGTCAGTCTGTCTTACCACGCTGCAGTACCAGAGAGGTGCAGACCCCATTTGTTGGTCAGCTGTAGGCCGCTGTTCTGCATGTGTAATGCATCATGCGTGCTGGTGGGGTTACCCTATCCTGGCACACAGAGCAGATGGTTTGTGCGGTGACCTTCAGTCCTTCTGTACCCAGCCATTGCTATGCAACATGCCATAGGGGTATAGCCTACTGGTTAGTACGCTGATGTTCTAGGCCAGGGGTCGGCAACCCGCGGCTCCAGAGCCGCATGCGGCTCTTTTTCACCTTTGCCGCGGCTCCAGAGCTAGGCCCTTAAAAAGCCGTTTTTTTGCTCTGGCCGCAAGATCGGCAGCGGCCAGAGCAAAAGACCGGCTTTTCTTCCCACCGGAGGGCTTCAGAGGGAGCCGGGGAAGCCTGCGTGAGGCCCCGGCTCCCTCTGTACAGCCGCCAGCGTGAAGAGCCTTTTCCTTCACGCTGGCGGCTGTTTCTGTAAAGCCGCGAATGCTGGGAAAGGTTAAAGGTTAAACCTTTCCCAGCATTCGCGGCTTCACAGGAACAGCCGCCAGCGTGAAGGCCCTGGCTCTGCACGCTGGGGGCGGTACAGAGGGAGCCGGGGCCTCGGGCGGGCTGCCCCGGCTCCCTCTGAAGCCTCAGACAGCCGCGATGCTGGTTGGGGGGGGGGGTCGGCAAGGACTGCCTGGGCTGTGATGGGGGGGACCTGGACTGGAAAAGGGCTAAGGGGGGTGGGGGACTTGGACTGGAACAGGGCTAAAGGGGGGGGACTTGAACTGGAAAAAGGGCTAAGGGGGGGGGACTTGGACTGGAAAAGGGCTAAGGGGGGACTTGGACTGGAAAAGGGCTAAGGTGGGGGGACTTGGACTGGAAAAGGGCTAAGGGGGGGACATGGACTGGAAAAGGGCTAAGGAGGGGGGACTTGGACTGGAAAAGAGCTAAGGGGGGGGACTTGGACTGGAAAAGGGCAGGACTTGGACTGGAAAAGGGCTAAGGGGGGGACTTGGACTGGAAAAGGGCTAAGGGGGGGACTTGGACTGGAAAAGGGCTAAGGGGGGGGGACTGGAAATAGGCTGTGATGGGGGGGGTACCGGAACTGTAAAAGGGTTATGGGGGGGGGACATGGACTGGAAATGGGTTGTGATGGGGGTGGAGGGGACCTGGACCAGAAAAGGGCTATGGGAGGGGGGGAACTTGGACTGGAAATGGGCTATGGTGGAGGAAGGGGGATCTTGGACTGGAAATAGGCTGTGATTAGGGGGGCTAGGACTGCAGATGGGCTGTGATGGTGCGGGGGGACTCGGACTGCAAATGGGCTGTGATGGTGCTGGGGGACTCGGACTGCAAATGGGCTGTGATGGTGGGGGGGGGGCCTAGGACTGGAAATAGGCTGTGATGGGGGACTTGGACTGGAAATGGGCTGTGATTGGGGGGGGGGAGCTAGGACTGGAAATGGCCTGTGATGTGAGGGCTAGCACTGGAAATGGGCTGATGAAGAGCTGGTTTGTACAGGGGTTGCATCTTGTACCATGCTAATTGGAGGGGAATAGATGCACATGCCCCCTGAAGTTTGTGTGGATCCCCCATGCTGGTAATTCAGCCCACATGCATGCTACTGCTGCAGACTTTAGTAAATATGCCCCTTTTTGTCTTCAGATTGACAACTGACTGCACGATCCTGTATATAGCATTAAGGTAAGAAACAATATATGTAGTGTTAGATTTGTTTTAAATGTCGCAATGGTTTTGCGGCTCCCAGTTTTTTTTTCCCCTTCGGAAACGGGTCCAAGTGGCTCTTTATGTCTTAAAGGTTGCAGACCCCTGTTCTAGGCGGAGGTCATGGGTTCAATTCCTTGTTGTTCCCTCCTGTCCAAGGCAGATATTTTTCTTGCCTGTGACAGTCATATCTTTGCAGATCCGTGCTGCCAGCCCATAGTACCCTCACCACAGTTTCCAACAATCCTTATAAGGCGTTATAAGGCTCCTAATTAGGCACAATACAAGGCACGTTACAAGGCACCTTATAAGGCACATTATAAGGCACCTTATTAGGCACAGTACAAGGCACGTTAAGGCATGTGCCTTGTACTGTGCCTAATAAGGTGCCTTGTAACATGCCTTACAACGTGCCTTATAACGCGCGTTACGTGACATGGCTTTCCATAATGATGCCCCGCCCACTCCCTTATATGGGCATCTGTATCATCACCACGGAACATAACATGAGTTACGTTAACGCAGTTTAGTAAACATACCCCTATGTGTGTGGTGCACAGCTGAGGGTTTGCCTAGAGTGTCATTTACCTTTGGGCCAACCCCGATTGTAGTGTATTGAAAAAATTGCTGCACAGATGATAGCATTTAGTAACAGGAGGGATAGAGTTACCCCACTGCTTATTGCATTGCACTGGATGCTGGTGGAAGCCAGGATTCAGTTTAAACTCTTAGGTTTGGCCTTTCAGGCTGTGCATACCGTTGGCCACCCTGTTGCAGTGATAACGTTACTGTGCATGTGCCAAAAAGAACACTTAGATCAGGAACTATTTAGAATTTGACTTTCCTTCACCAAAGCAGTTTAGGTTTTATAAAAATGTTGGTAAGTTGTTTTTCAGGTGTAGTACCATTGTTATCTAATAAATTATCAGATGAAATGAAATGTGTGGAAGAATATATTATATTCTGAAACAGCTCAAAACTGATTCAGTTTTGTGTTTGATTTTAATATAACTTTCAAATTTTTTTTTTAATATTACTGTGTCATCCGCTCTGATGGGCTAAAAGATATGGCTAATAAATTTGTGAATTAAATTAAATTATGATACTGTGAAACCTAGTAGCACTTTGGAATTCAGAAATACTAGTAGTGGGAGTATGATTTTTCAGATATTTATTTATTGGTTTATAAAACATTTATCTACAATTTTATTGGAAGGAGTTCCATTCAAAATGGCTTACAAAAATCCATAAAAATAAGAATAAAATTGGGAGGCATAGGCTACACCTACTTAAACAAGATACCATTCCTCTCCCTTCCTAATAATCTAACTACATAACAAACAATTCTTTACCGAGGGTAAAGACAAAACGTAATCCCCTTTTTAAAATGCAGAAATCAAGCTTCTTCTCTTAAATCACTGGAGCAGCCCAGTACATTATTCTAATGTACTGGGGCTGCTACTAAAGCTCACTCCTGGGTAGTGCGGGGTTCAGCATACACAGAGTGCACCGTGCTAAAAAGTACCATGCTGAAAATGGACTAGTACAAGATGAAAGTGCACTATAAATTCATGCACTGCCTAAGTAGGATGGGTTCAAGCAGACACTAGTCGGTTCCAGTGTAGAGCATCCACATCATGAGTAGCACTAGCATTGATCGTGCTTGCTCCCTGGCGATGAAGTACTTAGCACGGGTGCATTTACTACCACCTTAAGTGCATTAAGTGCAGCTATGCTGATCATGCTAAAAGTAACAAGTGCGGGGGCGGCACAATATCTGTGCTAGCAGCATTGGAACATGACAGGCACTCCTCTATTTTTTAATATGGGGATCACGCCACTCTGCACTCATTTTTGGGGATGATAATTCACTAACGACATGATTCTTGGGGTATGTTTACTAAACAGTGGTAGAGGTTTCCATGTGATATCGGAGCTGCGGCCCCATTGATTTCAATGGGTCCACAGCTCTGATATCGCATGGAAGCTGCTACTGCTGTTTAGTAAACATACCCCTTGGTCAACATGCCCCTAAAAGTTCTATTCCTTCACTTTCCTTACCATTGAATCTGTTGGAATAATCAACAGATGTTTCTGGGCCAAATGAAATGGGTGTTTTGGGGTAAGACAGACATTCTTCCAAATATTTGGGTCTCTTAGTTTGAAGCCCTTTATGGGCTATGACCAACAATTTAAATCTCCAAAATCAATAGCACCACATCACCACTCGACCCATGCCCTGTTAGTTGGAATAAGGCAGCTAAAGCTTAACTGTCCCCAATTATTCTTACAATAGTCAACCAATCACTGCTTCAAGGGTATTTGCCCCTAGAACTAAAACACTCAATAATTTGACCTATTTCTAAAAACAAATCACTAGACATGGAAAATCCTAATTCATACAGACCAATATTTACCCTTCCATTCATGGCTAAAGTTATAGAAAAAGTTGTCCAAACTCAACTACAGGACTACTCTGACCTAAACTCCCCACTAGATGAGCAACAATATGGCTTTAGACCATTCCATGGTATAGAGACCCTCATCCTAGTCCTCTTTGATAGACTTATAAGAGGTATAGACAACCTTAAACAGGCATTTGTACACATATTCCTGGACATTGCAGCTGCCTTTGATAGAATTAGTCACAACATACTGCTTTCTAGACTCCAACAGATAGGACTAAAGGGCACTGTGTACCAGTTGTTTAAGTCAGACTGCACTCAGCAAGTTAATATTGGTCAACAAATATCTTCAACCTTTAAACAAGAACAAGGTATGCCACATGGGTCCTCCCTATCAACACTACTATTTAACTTATACTTACAACCAATTTGCAATATCTTTAAAAAATTCAGAGTGGGCTATCATATCTATACAGATGATATTATGTTATACTTCCCTATAGATATAACAAATCCCACCTACAAATCAACAATCACACTGCCTCAATGAAATAGCAACATGGTTGAGTATACATAACCTAAAAATAAACTACAATAAAATGGAAGTACTATATGTTCACTAGAATCAAAACTTCACTTTGCCCCCAAAAATCAAAACACAGGAGGCTGATCTGGAAGCAAAAAATGAAGTAAAGTACCTTGGGGTTACCATTGACCAGTCTCTCAACATGGCATCACACATAAAACTATTCACAAGATCTATTTTCTTTAAGTTACGAATGATCCAACATTTAAAGCCCTACTTGATAGTCATGATTTTAGGTCAGTACTCCAGGCGTTGATCACACCTCATTTTGATTTTTGTAACAGCATATTACAAGGTCTGCCAAGGAAGGTTACTAGTCAACTCCAAATGGCTCAGAATGTTGCAGCACATATAATCTGCAAAACCTATAGATCAGAACACATCACCCCAATTCTTTATAATATTCATTGGTTGCCAATTTCAAGTAGGATCAAATATAAACACTCATGATAACCTTTAAAATAATCAATAACATTGTACCATCATACCTTTCCTCCCTAATTAACATTCCCATCACTGAAAGAGTCAGAAGAGGACCCACACAAAACACAATATGAGTTCCCACAGACTTTCATAAAACGAAACGATCCACAAGCAACAGAGCATTTACCTATGTTGCACCTATCCTCTGGAATGCTCTACTGCAAACGCTAAGAGAGATTAAAGACCTACAGACATTCTGAAAGAAAATCAAAACATATTTATTCATCGAATACTATGGCAATATACTCGACAACGGAATACTCGAGAACAACGAAATCTACCTAACCTAGCTGCAAACCACACACATACCCATTCCCTACACAGATTCCTGACTAATCACTGAATAATATGATAGAACTGCAAGGGCACTCCAATGTTATTAGTATTTATATAGTTGATTTGTAAATATTGCTCATGTAAATAGTTCACTTAAAAAGTTTCACTGTCACCCTGAGTTTCATTATTTTGGTTTGTTCTATTGTAAACCGCCCTTGATCATGGGAAGGGATGGTATAGAAATAATCACAAATAAATAATGCTTTTGCATAGGCAGCCAATATAATTTAGCAATTAGAGGCTTAGGGGCATGTTTACTAAAACCCCGGTAAAGTGCGGGCCGCGGTAGAGTGCGGGTGCCATATAAGGAGTAGGCGTTCCGTCCTGAAAAAGAAAAGCCGGAATTTACATATGCGCTAAGGTGCGTGGCGCCCATGTGCACCCCGCACCTTAGCTCATGAGATAGCTGCGCGGGAGGCATAAGTGGGGCGCTGAACTGCAAGAAAAAGAGCAGAACCACAGCACAATGGTTAAGACACTGACCAAAGGTGCAGGGATCAGGGGTTCAAACCCCCACTGTGCCCAATGAAGACAGCTGGCTGAGACGTTAATTTATGAGGCGCAGAAATACTGGGCTGCATAAGGCGGCACGCTAATGTTTTTGGCGGCATATTAATACTGGGCAGCATAAGGCGGCGCGCCGATGTTTATGGAGGCATTATAATACTGGGCGGTATAAGTGGCGCGCTGATGTGCAGAAAGAAAAGTAGAGCCACAGCACAATGGTTAAGGCACTTACCAATTATGCAGGGATCAGGGGTTCAATACCCCACAGTGCCCAATAGAAACAGCTAGCTGAGGCAATATTTTAGGAGGCATTTAAATGATGGGCGGCATAATGCTGCACGCTGATGTGCAATCACAGAAACAGAACCACAGCACAATGGTTAAGACACTGACCAATGGTGCAGGAATCAGGGGTTCAATCCCCCAAAGTGCCCAATGAAGAAGGCTGGCTGAGGTATAACATATTATGGGGAAGATTGCTTTAGGAGGCATTTTAATTATCACTACTAGCAAACGCACTCTCAAAGCGTGTTAACATAAGGCGCCCTATAAGGCACATTTTAAAGTGCACTGTCAGCCAAGGCACCCTAGAATGTTGCTTATAGGGCGCTTTAGAGGGTGCCGTATGAGGTACCGCAAGGTCAGTGTACTGTTTTTTATGGCAGCACTGTGCAGTTTAAGAAATGAAAAGCATATGTAGGTGCGCTGACAGGCAAGGAGAAGCAGCAGTGGAGCACAATGGTTAAGGCACTGACTGCTGATACAGGGGTCATGAGTTTGCTCCCCAGTGTGCCTAATACGTAAAGCTGGCTGTGGCATCAGCTTTGCATTGTACATATTTTGTCCTGCAGCACTTTATTTTTATGTTATTAATTGCTGCCAGCAAACACGCCCTCACATGCCGTAATTGAAGGTGCCGTATAAGGCACCCTATAAGGCACTCCATAGGGCACATTATAAATTGCACTGTCTGCCACAGCATCCTAAAATGTCCCCTATAGGGCATCCTATAGGTTGCGTCACAGGATAATGTATAGTGCACCTTATATGGACGGGAACCATAAGGTGCCCTGTAGGGCGCCCTATAAAGCACCCTCAGAGGCACCTTATGGGTACAGTACGCTGAGGGTGTTTTTGCTGGCATCAAAATATGTACATTAACAAAAGATAATGCATTGGACAACCCTATCAAATAACCCCACTGTGGATTGAACCCATGATCTCTGGCTTCAGATAGTGAAGTAACCATTGGGCTACAGCTCTATAGCTGCTAGCAAGCCCCTGGCTGGCTGCAGAGAGCATGCATGTCACCACACAGACAGTCTGCTGTGGTCACCAGGATAGGGTTAGCCCACCCATACCCATGATGCACTGCACATGCAAATCAGCTGTCCACAGATTAACACAAGATGGGCAATGCACCCCCACAGCATCTCGGCCTGGTAGAGGGAAGTGACCATGTGCACCCACACACCACCTCGGCCTGGTAGGGGGTACTGACCATGTGTTTTACTGGCACAGAGTAGCTACACACTGTCACATTGTGCGAGTACTGTGCTCACCCTGAGGGTGCAGTGAGGCACCCAGAACCAGGTCCACAACACCTTCCATGGCTGAAAGAGGCCATGCTGGAGGTCCAAAGCAGTGTTAATGTGTGAAATAGGTAGCTTCTGCACAAACACCTTGGATATCTTTGTCTGGTTCAGTCAGGTGTAGCCCCCATGGACCCCCAGGTGGGCCATGCACCACCACCACCACCTCCCCCCCGCCTCCCCCAGGGCCAAGGGTGGCAAACAGGGTCCCCCATCAATAGATCCATATTCTACCTCCCTGCAAAGGTGGCAGTAGAGGGGACCATCAATCCCAGTCCTGCTGAGGAACAGACACCCCACAGGGCAGTCAATGCAGCTCTATACACATCCATAACACAATAGCAGACAGACATTAGGCCTGGATATGGTGAACTGCACCCCACCACTATCTGATATTCTCCTGCAGCAAGTCATCAGCCACTGCACCCTGCAAGCTGCTCCATCAAGACACATACCAGCTGCAAACAGTATGCTAGTTAGTCCACAGTGCATGTTCCCAGTGGAGATGCATGCACCCAGAACTGAGATGTCAGCATACACAGCAAGCAGATAAATCAGTGACTGGGCCCCAAAAAGAAACCCATATCTATCACATGAGAGAAATACTATATAGCACTATGGGGGTGCCTAGCCAAGCTGTGGTCACTGCACAGTCAGGGTGAGAGTGATCTCTCAGCAGGACATACTGAGGTCACCCTGTCTGTGTAGGTGGTGGCCGGGCACTAAAATGTCCCAGTCAGTGCCCTATGCAGATGCACCCTGGCCAGGCCACCCTGTCCGGCCTATACCCATGGTACCTTGCTCCTCATTATGCACATTGGCAGCCCAATACTGGCAACATTGCTGGCAGTGTGCGCTGTGGAAGGTGTTTGCAGCCACCACACACTGGATAGACAGACAGCCACCCCCACACCTATGCCAGCATTGTGCTACTATAGAGGAGTCCAGCAGCCATACCCACCACACAGTACAGGCACAGTCCTGGGCACAGTACAGGCATGGATATGGTACGCAATACTGTTGGGGGTCACTCCCCAGGGTGGTAAACACTGTCAGAGACCAGACCTGCAATGCACACCGCAGACATCACAATGATTGTTATGGTGGAGATCAATGAGCAAAATGTGCTTAACGTAGGGATTGATATCTGCCAGTTAGCATGGGCAACGTTTGATAGCTGTGTATCATATACCCAGGTGTAGGGTGGTATTGCTAAGGTATGCAACTGCTAGTATTGGGAGATACAGGCAGGGCCCAATGTCCTGCCTCTCCATGAGGCATTGGCCAATGGGGCCTGGGTGTGTGTGTGGGGGTGTGTCTCGCCCTGTTGGCTGCTGCTTTACGGCAGAGTGTCCCAACTCCAGTCCTGGTGTTCCAACCACTGTTCGGGTTTTCATGCTGTCCCTCATAAATATGCATGAGCTACATCAGCATACCATGGGGGTGGTGCATAGATATGCAGCACAGGCATCTTTATTAGAGGCAGCATGGATCCTGAATGGTGTGGGGCCCTCCAGGACTGCATTTGGGAGACTCTGCTCTAGGTAATGCGGCTGTTTATGGTGTCTGTGTTTGGTGTGGTAAAATATAGGCATATGAACCATGCGTATGTTCTCAGCAATAAAGGTTTATCCTTACTATCACGGTTTAGTTGTCGGAAAAATATGTGGACTGGATTGGCAGTAGCCCCAGCTGGGCTTTGAACCTGTGACCTTCTGTTCCTGCACACACTGTCTGTGTGCACTGCACCACCGTGTTGTCACAGATATGCTGTGTTCCCTGGGGAGTCCATGACTGTACATCCGACAGAGCCTGTCTGTTGTGGTGGACTGTGCTAGCCTGCACAGGCCTAATCCACTGTCTGCTGTGGTTTGCAGCCACTGCCCCCTCCACCACCTGTACCCTTCCGCCAACATGCAGACATGTCCCTATCAGGGAAAAAGCATATGACCTGATTGAGTTGTGGCACTCCAGGACTGAATTTGGGGGACTCGGCTGTAGGTAATGCCCATTGTTATGGTTTGTGTGCGGTGTGTAGGGTAAAATATAGGTGTTGGAACCATGCTTATGTTCTCTGCAATAAAGGAGTGTCTGTACTATCACTGTTTAGTGGTGGGTAAAACTATGGGGACTGGGTTGGCAGGAGCCCCAGCTGGGATTTGAACCTGTGACCCTCTGGTCCTATAGGCACTGGCTGTGTCTGCTGCACCACACTGTGGCCCTAGAGATTGTGCAGTCCCTGGAGATAGGACACCTGGCCGCACGAGTCAGACGCCCTGCTCTTCACAATTTTACTGTGGGCTCATTTACCTTGTATGGGGACAAACGTGCAAATAAACTGAAAATATGACCTCCAAAAAAGGGGGAAAAAACCAACGCCAAGCTGGGCAACAGTGATAGCAATGGCCAACATAAAAAACACTCCCAGGAAAGCTCCAATAAAATGATGTAATTTTTGAAAGAGTCTACGGAGCGTAGACCCTTCCATAAATCATTTCTTTTTTTTGGAGCTTTCCTGGGAGTGTTCTTTATGGTTGCCCATTAATATCACTGTTGCCCAGCTGGATTATAATTTATTTGGAATTTGTTGTGGTCATTTTCAATTTATATTTGCTATTTTGTTCTGTGCACAGTTATCACACTGCTCACGTTTTTCAGGTTTCCCCGGTTTTAGTGTACATTGCTGACGTAAATTGTTTCTCTTCCCTTTAAATCGCCTCTAACGCAAGTGTTTCACTTGCGGTATTTTTTTGGCTGAAATTCAGCCCCGCTCCTGTGCAGGGAGCCTCTCCCCTCCCACTCTCCACCCATTGACCCCGTCCCCCCGTCCCTCGGGAGCCTTCCTCCACCCTCGAAATGCCTTTCCACGCCTCTATCGCACATCAGCGCGCCCCGCTCTTGTGCGGGCTGAGCGCACTTGTGCGGGGGGCGCGCACATGTGCAGGGGCACCAAAACACACTATTAGCGTACGCTAAGGTACCTTAGCGCACGCTCAGGTGCGCCCCGCACATTTGCGCGGTTTAGTAAACATACCCCTTAGTGTTTTCTGCATACTGCTACCTGTAATCACTCTAGCTGCCATGTTCTGGACCATTTATAACTTCCTTATCAACCTATTTGATAAGTTTACATATAACGTATTACAATAATCTATTGTGCTATCTACTAATGTCTGAACCACTGTTCAGACTGAGGTTGTTTCGTAAGAGCCTGGCGAATCCCCTTCAGTCACTAGTGCCCACCTGCTGCTTCTTCTAGTTGATTGTGAAAAGCCTTTCAGCAGACTATGAGATGAAATCCTTTCTCAAAACTAGATTACCTTTGAAAATAAAAGAAAAACCCATTATTATTTTATACTATTGTTATGTTATACTGACAGTGCTTCTCTGCTTATAAGACAATGCATAACCTGACATTCGACCTTCTCTGTCCTCAGTTAGAAACTTAGATCGTAAGCCCTCCATGGACAGGAAAGTGCCTACTATACTTTAATGTAACGTGCCTCAAGCATACTCCTGAAAAGGAATGAGTTAAATCCAAAATTCAGTTTTCCACATAATTTACAGTGGTATGCTGTACCTTTATTTGGCAGCTTCCAACTCCCAACACTGACAAATTGCTACTGTTTTTTTTTAATTTCTTCTAAACGTCTACAATTTTTATTAGAAATACTGCAACAAACTACAATGAGATACTCTCTTTCTATGAGAGTCTCAAAGAAAATCGTTGTCTGCCTTGATGCTGGGCTGTGTCTTACAGCCCTGCTGTGACATTACTGCCCATAGGATATGGATAAGTTAGGTAGGGGTAGACTTGTTTGGTTGCTTGTCATAGAGTTCTGTCAAGATTGTTTTAAATGCCTTTTATTTTTGTCTTGTCTCACACCACCTACCATTCTTCCCCTCCCAGAGTGGCACCAGTGTTCCTGGGTATGCATGCATGCCTACGACAAAAATCAGCAGCAGCAAGGGGAAGGGGGGCATGGGAAGGCACATGGGGAGGGGGGTGCGGCATGCCTAGGGCAACAGAAACACTTGGGCCAGTCCTGGGAAAAAGGCTATATAGATGTTGAAGGAGACAACAAAATATAACTGGAAAGCAATCAGCACAAATGCTCACAGTCTAAGTAATACAGTTGCAGATCGGTGCAGGCTTTAGCAAGTGGGGGGAGTACAAGACGTTGAACTCTTCAGCCGCAGTCTCTTTCTCAGGCCCTTCCAACACACACATGATCTCCCACATGGCATTAAATCCAAAAATATATATTCTGCATTCAGCAAACCCCGCCCCTTCCCCAACAATCTGTGGAGAGCAGAGCTAGAACCTTCCCCATAAAACTTACCATATGAGAAAAAACACCAAACATATTGAGACAGATTCAGAGAAAGGCACGTCTGGGCCGTCCGGATGGCCAAAAGATTAATGGGGACATTTTGTACCAGATTCTGCAACCGCGGGAGCTATACATTCCTGCTGTGCAGGATCAGGGCACTCAGACAGCCTGGCATGCCCCCTATTCTGCTCCTGTAGACGTCCCATGTGCTGCCAGGCCAGCCCTCTCAGCACTCCTGCTGGCATGCTAGTGCCATGGTGTCCCATTGCCATGGCACCGGCATGTCCAGCAGGAGCACACAATGCACTTAACTACCTTTATCGCACCACCTGACCCTTGGCTGGGGTAGCCAGGGTCAGGATTGGGCGGTGGGATACCTCACGCTGTGGTGCAGCTACGTCTAGGGGGATGCATGCCCCGATCACTCCCATGCCTAGCACTTATTCCACCTTCAGGGTGGAATAAGGTGAACGTCCAGCGTGGCTCCAGGGTATGTACAGGGTCTTGACCTGAATAGGCCCTATACATCCGGGTGCTACAGGATGCCCCACTCCGCCCCCTCTCCATCTCTATCCTGCTCCCTCCTACCCCCATCCAGCACACCCCATACAATGGCTCTGTATGTGCGGGGAACAGCTGGCACAGGATACGGTCCCAGTGAATAGTGTGGGTTGGACATTGGCCTTCAGGATATTCAATGCCGAGGCTGCCTATGACCCCAGCATTGAATATCCAGGGTTAAGGGTCAATGGGCAGAGCTATGCGCCATAGAGGCACATAGCCTGCCCAACTCAATATCGGGCCCTATATGTTTAACAAATTGATTTCTGTGGAAGGGATATGAGGCAATAGTGAAGTTGAGCCCTTAATAGTGAAGCTGAACTCTTAAACAGTTCACTCAAGGCAAGTTCTCTTCTCTTCCTATGGAATGCTCTTATAGTAATGCTGGAATAAATGTGTTTTTAGAGACCTGCAAAAGCAACTTTTCTATAGACCTTAACTGGACAGTACAGATAACTATTTACATATGAAACTATCTACATAATTTACATAAATCAGATATGCGTTTTTGTATTTTTCTTAAGCAGACATTCAGCAGGATATAATTCTGTTGGTATGTCATCAGTAAAGTTTGATCTGTTCAGTGGGTGTGGAATTGGGTTGGGTCTGAGCTGTTATTCATATCAAGGTTTCCATAGTATTCAGTGAAGAGAAGTGTTTTGATTTCTTTCCTGAATGTTTGGAGGTCTTTAATTGATTGACGTATGTCTGGAAGGGCATTCTATAAAATGGGGGCTACTGTATGTATGAGAATGCTCTGTTGCTTGTGATCTCTTTATTTTGCGAAAGCACATAGGGACTATAAGAGTGTGCTGAGTGTTTCCTCTTCTGGATCTAGTGTCTGTTGGGATGTGTTTTAGGGTTGTGAGGAAATATGGTGCAACATTGTTGACTATCTTGAAAGTGGTCATTACGGTTTTGTATTTTATTCTACTTGATATTGGTAACCAGTGGAGTTTATGTAAAATGGGTGTGATGTGTTCTGCTAATCGGGCTTTGCAGATTATTCTGGCTGTGACATTCTATGCCATTTGGAGTATATTCAAATTCTTTTTGGTTGTTCCCTGTAACAAGCTGTTTCAGTAGTCAAAGTGGAGGGTGATAAGGGCTTGTACTACAGATCTAAAATCATGGATGTCAGATAGGGGTCTCAGATGTTGTATGATCCTCAGTTTAAAAAATATGGTTCTGGTTGTTTGTTTTATGTGTGCTGACGTGCTGAGGTATTTATCAAGAATTACTCCCAGATATTTTACTTCTTGTTTCACTGGGACCATGGTATCATTAATAATGAGTGAATTTTTTTTTTGGGGGGAGAGGAGGTAAAGTTTTCATTTCTTGTGGTATATACAGTAATACTTTGGTTTTCTCAAAGTTAATGCTAACATTATTAGCCTTTAGCCAGTTCTCTGCTTCGTTGATGCAAGCAGACAGATTATGATGGGTGGGGTTCATTATATCTATAGGGAGGTACAACATGATATCATCTGCGTATATATGATATCCTATTTTTTTTTTTAATTCTTTATTTTCGTTTTATAATAACAAAGGAAAGGAAGACATACAGCTAAAAGACAAATACATAACGTGTAGTACATACACCAAAGTAAACCCCTGCCACCCCCCTCCCCCCTGCTTCTTCTCTAGAAAACTAAGCATTCCCGAAACGGGCGTGTACTTACATTATTGTATTACAAAACATAACGGTGATCTAAAACATGATGAGTGCACATTATACAGGCATGTTGGAGCAATGAGCAGATTGTACATAATCATTAAGCATCTGCCATTTAGACAAGCAAGAGTGAGTTTGGACATGGGGAATAGCTCTCCGAGGTATCTGCTCATATTTACTATATAAGCAGACGAGGTTCCACCATTCATTGACAGTAAGTCGAGAGCTATCCTTCCAATTCCTCGTGATTAAGCATATGGCTATACCTAACATGAAATCAAGGAGAAAGCGACCCTTCTTAGGAAGAGAGGGGACCTCCGCCGCAGAGCGGAGTCCCACGACCTTCCAAGAAAGAGGTTCATGAAAGTGTAAGATAGATTGAATACGACCCCAGACCCGCCCCCAATAGACCTGCAGTTGAGGACATTCATAAATAACATGAGCGAAGGATCCCACAGCCGTATGGCAAGACCAACACAGGTCCCTAGCATTTGGGTTCCATTTGGCTATTTTTTCTGGGGTATAAAAGCATCTGTGTGCAAAGAAGAAGAGAGTTTGGGTAACAGAGGCAGACCGGGAAACCCGCACTACTTTACTCCAAAAAACGCTCCATTGCACAGGGGTTAGAGTGGTTTGCAGTTCGCGCTCCCAGGCTTGTTGGGCTCTAAAAGTGTCCGTATCTGTACCCTGACAAAGTACTTTATAGAAATTAGAGGCTACCCCATGTGTACCACTAATGGAGTGAACTATCTCTAATAGCCCATCCTCAGTAGTGTTTCGCTGGTAACGCAAATTCCTTTTGTAAATCCGAAAAGGTTTTCCAACGAGCTGCAGAGAAAAGCTGTTGGGGTGTCCAGATCCCCCTGGAGTACCAGGGTTTCCAGGCTATTGTTCTATGTAGGACTTGAATTCTGGGGTTATTCCATAGCGGGAGTCCGTCCGGAGGACATACATTCGGGCCCAGTGATAGAATGAGATTGTTAAAGGCCGCAAGAGTATCGACAATCATTGGTGGATGGCGGGTGTCTACTTGGTAAGACATACCGGGGAGATGGGTCAACGGAATTGGGCTACTAAGCTCCTCTTCTATGTCAAGCCAAACTGGTCGGCGGTCTGTTGAGGTATCTAGCCATCGGGCACCTTGCTTAAGTAGAAAGGCTTGATGATATCTAAGAAAATCAGGAAATCTGGTACCCCCTCGTTCCTTTGCAGACTGCAGTTTATGTTTAGCTATCCTTGGTGGCTTGCCCTGCCAGAGATAACGGACGAGAAGGCCCTCGATATCTTTATAAGTACGTAGCGGAAGTAAGCATGGCAGCATTTCTAAAATGTAGTTCACTTTGGGGACTATCATCATTTTCACAGTGTCTAAGCGGCCCCACCATGTGAGAGATAAGGGAGACCAACGATTTGTGAGCTCACGGACTTTGGAGACTACCTCTTTGGCATTGAAACTGATAGTGTCTTCTAAAGGAGAACAGTAATGGACCCCGAGATATTTCACCATACGAGATTGCCAAAGGAAGGGAAAGGCCTGCATGTCAGCCTCATGTACCCAGCGGTTCAGTGGGAATGCTACAGATTTGGTCCAGTTAATTTTATAGCCCGATAATTGTGAGTATCCGTCAATCAGATCCAAGACAGCTGGAACCGAATCGAGGGAGACAAAGAGCATAAGGTCATCTGCGTATGCAGAGAGTTTAATCTCCCTATGACTAAAGGGGACACCTCGAATACGTGCAGACTGTCTAATAAGAAGGGCTAGGGGTTCAAGAGCGAGATCAAAAAGCATTGGTGATAGGGGGCAACCTTGACGCGTGCCTCTTTGGAGGTTAAATGGCTGAGATTTGATGGCGTTTACACAAATACTGGCGACGGGCTGAGTGTACATGACTTGGAGACATCGGAGGAAGCCCTCTCCAAAGCCATACCATCGGAGAACTGCAAATAAGAAGGGCCATTCTAGATGATCAAAGGCTTTTTCAGCATCCAGGGAAAGACCCACCCATGGATGGTCGAGATTGGCAGCACTAGATAACACATGGCACAAGGTCCGAGCATTGTCAGCAGTTGATCTGCCGGGTATAAAACCGCATTGGTCGGGGTGAATTAGGGTAGCCATCATGTCAGATAGCCGGGTGGCCAAGATCGTTGCGAAGATCTTATAGTCGGCATTAAGTAGGGAGATTGGACGGTAGTTGGCAGTCAGTAGCGGGTCTCTGCCTTCTTTCTCAAATACAACCACATTAGCTGCAGAAAAGGATCCCAAAGAGGATGTATCTACCGCAAGGGCAGTAAAATAGAGTTTTAAATAGGGAACTAAATCTGCACTGAACGTTCTGTAGAATTCGGTCGGGAGACCATCGGGCCCTGCGGCACGGCCCGAGGCTGTACGTTTTAGGGCAGATTGGATCTCTGAAGTAGAGAAGGGTTCATCGAGCGCATCTCTATCAGCTTCAGTGAGGGTCGGCCGCTGAATGCCAGAGAGCAATCGCTCGAATGTCTCTGACGAGAACTCACATTCAGATTGATATAGGCGGGTATAGAAATCCCGAAAGAGCTCTACAATATCAGAGTCTGTGGTCACTATGCCCCCTCCCTGTGGAGCTCGAAGGGCCGCAACGCGTTTGGCTTCCTTTTGACCTTTCAAGGCATTGGCTAAAAGTCGACCGGCTCGGTTATTTTCACGATAATATGTCCCTCGCTGAAGCTCAATACTCTTAGAAGCTGCAGTTGAGAGGATTGAATTATATTGAAAACGGAGACGCTGTAATCGAATTAATACACATGGGTCAGTGCGTGAAGTTAGAACTCGTTCGCCTGCTTTTATTTGTTGGTCTAGTATGAGCAGCTGCTGTTTACGTTGTTTCCGCAGGCGGATTTGATAGCTAGTGATCGTTGCTCGAATGGCCGCTTTGAAGCCCTCCCACCAAGCCCAATTCGCAGTATCTTGGGGTAGGTTAAAATGGAAGTAATCCTGTATGGCTACTCGAATTTCTGACTGGAACTCTGGCTGAGTTAACAGGGCTCTATCAAAGAACCAGGCTCCCGAGTTTCCCTGGGGTGCAGTAGTGTGTAATTGAAAGGAAATGGCAGCATGATCTGAAATATGTTGGGAGTGAATCTTTGCAGTGTCCACCTGAGGAACTAACAGTTTTGAGATTAGAAAGAAGTCTATGCGAGACTGAGATTTATGAGGGGAGGAGAAGAAGGTGAAGTCAAGCTCATTGGGGTGTAGTAATCTCCATAAATCAACTAAGGCCAGATCCTTGATCAGGGAGGTAAGCGTAGCGTGACTCTTGGGGGGACCACTCGTCCTAGGCGGCTGTTTGTCAATCAGGGGATCAAGGACTAGATTGAAATCCCCCCCAATGATCAATGAAGTATTAGCAGAAGCCTGCGCAACCTGAGCAATGGTAGCAAAAAAGGCAGGGTCATCAACATTAGGAGCGTAAAGGCATATACATGTAACTTCTAGGCTACCTATCTTGAGGTGAACTCTAGCCCATCTACCTTCTGTATCTGAGCTAGTCGCAATAACAGTAGCATGCAAAGATTTCCTAACCAGTATGGCAACCCCACATTTCTTAGAAACGGCTGGGGAATAAGCAGCCACCATGTAAGGTTTAATATTGAGTTTAAGAGTTTCCTTCGAATTTAAATGCGTTTCTTGGAGAAAAATCAGATCCGCGGCTTCCTGACTGAGGTAGCTTAGGATTTTCTTCCGTTTTATCGGATTATTGACGCCTTTTACGTTCAATGAAAAAATCTTACATGGTGCCATCAATCGGTAATAGACATTTTAGGTAAGGGCGCTTGATAACATAGAACATAAGCAGAATCTGTACAACAATGTCATAATCACCAAGTAGTCTGGCTAATACACCCCATATTGAAAAGTATATATCAACGTATCTTAGAGAAGAAGCAAAACCCCAAAAGAATATGGCGACCATATGTCTGCGGGAGGAGGCCCTAGAGAGGAACAGAAGAGATGTGGAAAAAAGAAAAGAAACACCAGAGTCCATAATAACACTGTCTCTGATACTCATCGAGGCTACTGTGGGTAGATGGAGTCGGGTCACAGATACCATCAAGAGTAAGGCAACAGACTGCCCACGCCAGACTCTTTGCTAGGCTGCGGCAGATCCAATATGGCAGGTACAGCGGATAGAAGGAGACTTGCAGGAATATTCTGGAAGTCAGCGCATCAAGTCGGCTTCTTTGGAATCCAAAAACTCCGCTAGTAGATCAGGGTCCTCGAATGTTCTTGTCTGATTGTGAAGCGTGACTCGGAGCTTGGCCGGGTACATCAGGCCATAGCGTGCTTGTAGTTGTTGAAGCCTCGGCCGGAATTCCAGAAAGCGCTTTCGGCGGTCGACTGTGGGTTTAAACAAGTCGGGAAAGAAGGAGATCTTGTGGCTCTCGAACTCCATATGGCCCTTTGCCCGAGAGGCACTTAGAATTTGCTCCACGTGTTGATATCTCAATAGTCGAAAAATGATAGGCCGCGGGGTCTTCCTGTTGAGCGTTATGCTGGTGGGTACTCGATGAGCGCGATCAATCTCCAAATCTTTGGCAAAGGTGATTTGGAGCAAGGAAGGAAGGATTTTGCATAAAAACTCTTTCATGTCTCCCGATTCCGCTCCCTCCGGCATGCCCACGAGTCGTATATTGTTGCGGCGCGCTCTATTATTGCCATCTTCCACCTCTTTCTGCAAGGCCCGCACCTGTCGTTCAACTTTGTCGAGTTTGGACAACCGGGCCGCATGGGAGTCCAATATGCCCTCCATTTTGTCCTGACGCGAAGAAGAAAGCCCTTCTAGCTTGCTTTGCAGCACACCAAAATCGTCCCGCAGCGCTCGGAGTGCTTCACCGTTTGCCTGCACAAGGTTTTTGACCCCTCTAATCTCTACGAGGATTTCCTGCTGCATTTCGGGGCCCTCGCACAAGGCCGGCCCCTTCTGCGGGGACGGAGGTTCGGTTTTGGTACGTTTGCCGTGAGAAGCCGCTGGAGACCCAAATTCCAGGCGCGTTGGTTTGGTCCCCGCCATCTCACCAATGTGCCCCGGCAAGATCAGAGTAGAAGTTCCAAAATGTGAGGTGTTAATTCAGGATTCTGAGTAGGCCTCTCGGGAGCCTCAGCGTTATGCGACCATCCCGCTGGACATCAGGCTCCGCCCCCCATGATATCCTATTTTGAATTTTCTGAATATGTTGCTGATTGGTACCATTTCTTGGACTGTTTGTGAGTATTTTTATGTGTGTGTCTGTGGGAGTTGCAGCTTTTTGTATTGTGGTGTTCCAAATATTTAGGGTGACATTAAGATCTAATGGAGGAGATTCTAATTGAGGTAAAATGTTTTCCAGGAAGGTGTCTTTGTCAAATCGTTTATATCACTTATTTTGTTTTAATGTGTTAGATGTAGGAGATCTGTAGATGAGGCATAATGCCAGGTTTTTATTTTCAATTTTAAGGATATCCATCTCATCTAGATTGCCTCTCTCTCTCTTCCTCCCCATCCAGTCCCTTATCGCATGCTCTCTCTCCTCAGCCAGTAACCTATGTCTCCCCAGCCATTTTCAAACATACTCTCTCTTCCCCCCCCCCCCATACAGTCACCTATCCTGATCAGCCGCTGCAGCAGGGAGCAGGAAGGTAAGCTTCTCCCTGCTCCCCACCGCCAATCAGGCCACTGTTGCCACCAGCTTCAAATTCAAAGTGCGCCCAGGTGCCCGTGACTTGTGATCTGTGCCTGAAGGCCTCACCAGAGGGCCCTTCAGCACTGCCCTTAGGAGTGGGCCCTGAGAGACACAGATAGCCAAACAAATGCCACTTGGCATCATGGCACTCCCTCTTAAACAGACTCATCCACAGAATATGGAACAAGGATTCATCTTAGTCTTCCTCGACATCTCCGCAGCATTTGATACAGTAAATCATCCCATCCTCCTCCAATGCCTATTATTCCACCGGAATTAATGACACTATATTAAAATGTTTTCAGTCCTACCTATCCAGTCATCAGCAACAAATAAAAATGGGTGACATCTCCACTACCTCCATACTCAAACCCAGGGTGTTCCACAAGGCTTCACTCTCTCAGCTTTACTATTCAACATAAACGTCCAATCTCTATGCACGCTCATCAAGTCTCACAACTTATTCTACCACATCTATGCTGGTGACATCATGATCTGCACCCCCTTCAACACCAAACAACCCAGCTACACAAAACTACAACAATGCTTCATCAACGTTTCATAGTGGCTCACCAGGAACCACCTCATAAGAACATAAGATATGCCATACTGGGTCAGACCAAGGTCCATCAAGCCCAGTATTCTGTTTCCAACAGTGGCCAATCTAGGTCATATGTACCTAGCAGTTTCCCCAAGAGACACAAGTTCCACAATGCTTGTACTGGGTCAAGCATTGATATCTTCGGTCACTTCTTAATAATGGTTTATGGACCTTTCCTCCAGGAACTTGTCCAAACCTTTTTTAAACCCAGCTACACTAACAGCCTTTACTACATCCTCCGGTAACAAATTCCAGAGTTTGATTACACGTTGAGTGAAAAAATATTTTCTTTTATTAGTCTTAAATAGTTTACCCTGTAGCTTCATTGCATGTCCCCTAGTCTTTCTATATTCTGATAAGGTAAACAATTGATCTATGTTTACCCGTTCCACTCCGTTCATTAATTTATAGACTTCTATCATATCTCCCCTCAGCCGTCTCTTTTCCAGGTTAAAGAGCCCTAACCTTTTTAGCCTTTCTTCATAGGAGTATCCTTCCATCCCCTTTACCATTTTGGTGGCTCTTCTCTGTACCTTTTCTAAAATCGCTATATCCTTTTTAAGATACGGCGACCAGAATTGCACACAATATTCAAGGTGCGGTCTCACCATGGAACGATATAGAGGCATTATAATATCTTTTGTTTTATTTTCCATTCCTTTCCTTATCATATCTAGCATTCTATTTGCTCTCTTGGCCGCCGCTGCACACTGGGCCGAGGGTTTTAACATGGTATCCACAATGACGCCTAAATCTTTTTCCTGGGTGGTGGTTCCTAATGTGGAACCTTGCATCGTGTAACCATAGTTTGGGTTGTTCTTCCCTAGGTGCATAACCTTGCACTTGTCCACATTAAATTTCATCTGCCATTTTGATGCCCAGTCTTCCAATTTATCAAGATCCTCTTGCAATTTTTCACAATCCTCTTGGGTTTTAACAACTTTAAATAGTTTTGTGTCATCTGCAAATTTGATAACCTCACTCGTTATTCCACTTTCCAGCTACTGGAAAACAGAGGCACTATTCATCACCAAAGACAACACATTCTCACCACCCACCTCTATCACTCTACATGACACCCAAATCAAAGTACAACCATAATTAAAATATCTTGGCATCACCTTTGACCAAAACCTCACTTTCAAACAACAGGTGAAGAATTCTGTTAAGATAATTCACTACAAAATACGTACACTTCAACATCTTCATCCAACTCTGGGCCCCTCCGACTTCAGATATGTACTCCAAGCATTAATTCTTCTACACTTTGACTACTGCAATTTCATATATCGAGGACTTCCACAGTCAGCCTCCTAGTCACTATCTACAGCTCTGCACGTTACAGCACATATGCTATTAGCAGCCCCAAAACATGAACACATTACACCCATCCTTAAGCAACTACACTGGCTCCCACTGAAGTTGCATCAAATAGAAGACCCTTATGATGGCCTATAAAGCCCTAAATGGATATTCCTCCCTTCACCTCCAAATACTCCTCCATACTTTCCAGCCCAACGAAGCCTGCCGACAAATCATCAGGAATGCACTAATCATCCCTTACACAACAACTAAGAGCACTCAGCACACCTGAACAAGAGCTTTTTAACTATATGTACCAACCCTCTGGAACTCTCTCCCAACAACTCAGAAATATCACAGAACTCCTCACATTCTGAAAGCAGCTGAAAACTCATCAGTTTCTTGAACATTTTGTCCCAGTAACATAGACATACCCAACCCTACCATGCCCACATGACACTTTGGGGCATGTTTACTAAACATTCCTAATGTGCGGGGCCGCGGTAGTGTGCCTGTGCCATATAAGGAGTGGGCGGATCAGGCTGAAAAAGGAAAAAAAATGACCGTAGGTGTGCGCGTCGCGTTAATGTGCGGGGCCCACATTAGCGCGTGGGAAGGCTAAGTGGGGCGCAGCTGGGCACATATAGGAACAGAGCCGTAGCACAACGGTGAAGACAATAACCAATGGTGGAGGGGCCATGGGTTCAATCCCCCAGTGTGCGCAACCCAAAAAGACTGGCTGAGGCACCTCCTTGAATGTGGAAAAGTATGTCAGGAGACAAATTAATTTTGTACAGCATAAGGCAGCGCACTGTTCATTTTGGGCGGCATTAGGCGGCGCACTGTTCATTTTGGGCGGCATAAGGAGGTGCACTGTTCATTTTGGGCGGCATAAGGAGGCGCACTGTTCATTTTGGGCGGCATAAGGAGGCGCACTGTTCATTTTGGGTGGCACAAGAAGGCACGCTGATGGGCACAAGGCGGCGCGCTGATGCTAAAGCAAAGGAACACAGCCACAGCACAATGGTTACGACACTGACCAATGGTGCAGGGGCCACAGGTTCAATCCCTCACAGTGCCCTGTGAAAAAGGGTAGCTGAGGCAGTATGTTTTATGTTGTGGAGTGCTGTAGGAGGCTTATTAATTTTATTTTGTGATAACTACTAGCAAACCCACTCTTACAGCATGTTAACATAAAGCGGCCCATAAGGCACATGTTACAGTGCATCGTCCGCCAAGGCACCTTAGAATGTCCCCTATAGGGCAGCATGTATGCTGCGACACAGGATAATGTATAGTGCACCCTATATGGATGGCAACCATAAAGTGCCCTATAGGGCGCCCCATAAAGCACCCGCAGGGGCACCTTATGGGTACAGTACGCTGAGGGTGTAATTGCTGGCATCAACATATGTACAGTAAATTAAAATAAAAGCTTTGGACACCCCTATCACAGAACCCCACTGTGGGTTTGAACCCATGACCTCTGGCTGCACAGGCAGTGTCATAACCATTGTGCTACAGCTCTAAGCAAGCCCTGTCTGGCTGCAGATAGCCTGCATGTCACCTCACAGACAGTCTGCTGTTGTAAACAGGATAGGGTTAGGCCACCCGTACCCATGATGCACTGCAAATGCAAATCAGCTGTCCACAGATGCACACAGGATGGGAAATGCACCCCTAAAGCTCCCCGGCCTGGTAGGGGGACGTGTCCGTGTGCACCCACACAGCACCTCGGCCTGGTAGGGTGTTCTGAGTGGGTGGACAAACGGCAAAGAGTAGCTAAACAACATCACATTGTGCGGTAACTGTGCTCACCCTGAGTGTGTGATGTTGCGCCCAGGACAAGGTCCACAACACCTTCCATGGCTGAATGCGGCCATGCCAGAGTTCCAAAGCAGCAAGAATCTGTGAAATAGGTAGGTGCTGCATAAACATCTTGGAGATCTCTGTCTGCCTCAGACACACACACACACACACCCCCCCCCCCCTCCCTTGATGGCAGTAGAGTGGACCATCAACCCCAGTCCTGCTGGGGAAACAGACACCCTACAGGGCAGTCTAAGCAGCTCCACACAGATCCATAACACAATATCAGACAGACATTAGGCTTGGATATTCACAGATGCACCCCACCACTATCTGATATTCTCCTGCAGCAAGCCATCAGCCACTGCACCTTGCAAGGCACTCCATCAAGACACATACCATCTGTGCACAGTCTGCTGGTTGATCCTGATGGAAATGCATGCACACACAAGCAGAAAAATCAGTGAAGAGGCCCCAACAGGAAACCCATATATATCACATGAGAGAAACACAATATAGCACTATGGGGGTGCCTAGCCATGCTGCCATCACTGCACACTCAGGGTGAGAGTGATCCCCCAGCAGCACATACAGAGGTCACCCTGTCTGTGTAGGTGGTGGCCAGCCACTACCATGTCCCTGCCAGTGCCCTATGCCCTGTGCAGCTGCATCCTGGTCAGCCCACCCTGTCTGGGATGTACCCATGGTCCCTTGCTACTCATTATGCACATTGGCAGGCCAATACTGGCAACAGTGCTGGCAGTGTGGGCTGTGTAAGGGGCTTGCAGCCAACACCCACTGTATAGACAGACACACACTTCCACACCTATGCCATCATGGTGCTACTATTGTGGAGGTAATTAGCCTTGCCCACCAAACCGGTCCTGGGCACACCAAGGCATGGATATGGTACGCAGTACTGCTGGGGGTCACTCCCCAGGGTGGTAAACACCGTCAGAGGCCAGGCCTGGAGCACGCACCGCAAACACCTCACAGATTGTTCGGATGGGGTCAACTAGCAGTATGTGCGTAACGTATGGATATCTATCTGCCAGTACTCCTAGCAAACGTCTCAGAGCTGTGTACCGTATACCTCAGGTGTAGGGTGACATTGCTAAGGTATGCAGGTGCTAGTATTGGGAGATGCACACAGGGGCCACTGTTCTGCCTCTCCAGGAGACATTGGCCAATGGGGCCTGTGGGTGTGGGTGTGGGTGTGTCTGGCCCTGTTGGCTGCTGCTTTACGGCAGAGATTCCCAACTCCAGTCCAGGTTTGCATCACACTGTTCGGGTTTTCCTGCTGTCCCTCATGAATATGCATGAGCTACATCTACATGCCATGGGGGTGGTGCATAGATATACAGCACAGGCATTTATATGAGTGGCAGCATGGAACCTGACTGGTGTGTGGCCCACCAGAACTGCATTTGGAAGATTCTGCTCTAGGTACTGCCCCTGTTCATGGTGTCTGTGCTCAGTGGGGTAAAACATAGACGTAGTACCATTGCATATGTCCTCGCCACGAAAGGTGTGTCCTTACTATCACTGTTTAGTTGTGGGAAAAATATGTGAGCAGGATTGGTGGTAGCCCCAGCTGGACTTTGATCCTGTGTCCTTCTGTTCTTGCATGCAGTGTCTGTGTGCACTGCACCACCGTGTAGCCACAGATTGGCTGGATTCCCTGGAACATCCATGACTGTGGATCCGGCAGGGCCTGTCTATTGCAGTGGACTGTGCCGCCTGCACATGGCTAGGCCTCTGTATTCTGTGGCTAGCAGCCACTGCCCCCTGCACCACATGTACTCGTCCGCCAACATGCTGGCATGAGCTTCTCTCAGAAAAAGCAGATGACATGATTGCAATGTGGCAGTACGGGACTGCATTTGGGGGACTTGGCTGTAGGTAATGCCCATTGTTGTGGTGTGTGTGCGGTGTTGGGTAAAATATGGGTGTTTTCCCCATGCTTATGTTCCCTGCAATACAGGGGTGTCTGCGCTATCTTTGTTTAGTGGTGGGTAAAATATGGGGACTGGGCTGGCAAGTGCCCCAGCTGGGATTTGAACCTCTGACCCTCTGGTTCTAGAGGTACTGGCTCTGTCCGCTGCACCACCTCTGCCCACTGAAATGGTGCAGCCCCTGGAGGTAGTAAACCTGGCAGGATGGAGTCGCAAACCCTGCTCTACGCATTTTTATTGTGGGCACATGCACCCTGTCTGGTGACAAAAGTGCACATAAACCCCGGAAATGACCACGGAAAATGGGGTACACAATATCACCATGCTGGGCAACAGTGATATTAATGGGCAACCATAGAAACCACTCCCAGGAAAGCTCCAACAAAACGGAAATGTTTTTTGGAAGAGTCTCCGCTCCGTACACCTTTCCAAAAATCATTTCTTTTTGTTGGAGCTTTCCTGGGTGTGTTGTTTAGTTTTTCCCATTACTATAACTGTTCCCCAGCTGAATTCCTATTTTTACAATTTTTGTTGTGGTCCTTTTCTAGTTTTAATTCCACTTTTGGGCTGTGCACATGTATCACACTGCTCACGTTTTGCAGGTTTCCCCAGTTTTGCTGTACATTGCTGACGTAAATGGTTTCTCTTCCCTTTAAATGCATTCTACCGCGAGTGATTCACTCGCGCTATTTTTCCTTTGAAATTCAGCCCCGATAATGTGTGGGGCGCCTCTCCCCTCCCCTTCCCTGCCCATTAACCCCTTCTCTCCACCCCTCCGGGGCCTTCCTCCGCCCTCCGTTAGCCTTTCCACGCCTCTATCGGACATTTGCGGGCCCGTACTTGTGCGGCACCCGTTAGTGTGACGCGCAAGGGTGCGGGGGTTCCTCGCACATTTGCGGGGCGCTTAAGCACTCTTAAATACGCTTTTAGTGCGCTATTTTGCGGCTGCGCACATTGGCGGTTTTTAGTAAACATGCCCCTTTGTATCCATAACCACAGCAATTACTCGCTGCTACAACTATTCCCATTACATAACCACACACTCAATGTATATAAGTTAGGTTTATTGTATACTGTATAAGTTTGATGTTCTATGTACATATGTTTTTTTGAGTTGATTGTAAAACGCTTTGATCTGGTGAAAGTAGCATAAAAGCACAGGCAAATAAATAAATAATATTCTTTTTTTTTTTGAAACTTTTATTTTCATTTTGCAACAAACAAAGGAACAACACACCAAAAGATACAAAACAAGTATACAATAAGGAAAAGTAAACCCATTACCCCCCACCCCGGTGCTTCTTCTCTACCCGTTTGTATCAACATGTGAGCGCTTCCAGTTAACAGTGATTATACAGCAAACAATCAAAAAATATCCACAATACAGCATGATCATGAGACAGAGATAGATACAAAGTTAGACAGTCAGATGAGAGCATTTAGCAAAATGTACATATTCATTGAACATCTTCCGTTAAGACCAATAAGAAGGAGTCTGAACGGAGGAAGCACACAGACGAGGTATTTGTTCATATTTACTGTAGAGACAGGCATGATTCCACCATGCATTGAGGCTCAGATGGGAACTAATTTCCCAGTATTACTCAATGAGGGGAAACAGCAATGCCAAGCATAAAGTTCAAAAGGAGATAAGCCATTTCTTGGGAGAGAGGGGATCTCCGCAACTGGGCGAAGTCCCACTACCTCCGAGAAAGGGACTCCTGAGAGTGCAATGTAGACTAAATACGACCCCAGACCCGACGCCAGTTATACTGTAGTGCGGGATATTCATGCATAACATGAAATGAAGTAATAAACCAATGGCCACAGGACGTGTCCAGCAACCATTACCCTGAGTAGTGTTCCATATGTCTAAACTGTGAGGAATGTAAAAACACCGGTGGGCTAGAAAGAAGAGGGTCTGAGTGAGTGAGTGAGGCGGGTCAGAAACCCGTGTCCCTCTGCTCCAGATAAGGCTCCATTGCTCCGAGGTTAAAGTCACATGCAATTCTCTCTCCCCCATACTTTCTGCGCTATAGAGGTAGCTCTAGTGATAGCATTACATAAGGTTTAGTAAAATTGGATGCTACACCCGGTAAACTACCGAGAGATCGGAGGTTTCCAATCAACCTTATGCAGAGAGTGCCGATGGCGGGAATACTCTAGTGCTCCGAATGCAATGCTGAAGTTACACTGACCAGAGTCGGGAGTCGAAAGGTTGCATAGGAATATTAAAGGCACCTAAAGTGTCGAAAAACATTGGTGGATAGTGGGAGTCTAATGGGAGAGTCATACCAGGGAGTAAGGTAAAAGGAATCAGTGAGCAAAGGCCCGCTACTATATCTAGCCACACAGGTCTGCTCGGTACAGGAGCTTCCAACCAACAAGCACCTTGTTTGAGAAGAAAAGATTGAGGGAGCACTTGAATAGAATCGCCACCAAGTATTAATGGAGCATTAGCGGAGGCCGAGGCCAACTGCGCAAAACTTGTATAGTGAGCAGGGTTGTCCACATTCGGGACATAGTGCAAATACACGTGAATTCACTATCTCCAACCTCAAGGTGTACACGGGCCCATCTACCCTCCATGTCAGCACTAAGATCAGGTACAGTAGCGTGCAAAAACTTCTTGACCAGAATGACTATCCCGTACCATTTGGAAACGGTGGGAGAGTAGGCAGCTACCATGTGAGGCCTAGCATTGAGTTTCAGTGTTTCAGCAGAGTGTAGTGCGTTTCCTAAAGAAACACCTAATCAACGTGCTCGTGGCTAAGATAGCTAAGGATTTTCTTTCTGCGGAGTGGACCAGCAATGCCTTATACAATGAATAATAAGATTTTACATGAGGCCATTCAGAAAAGTTAAAATTCTGAGCATGATAGCACACATAGTTTTACTGTGTCCCTCAAACTGACTGTATCTGGCTGTACACATGACATAGGAAAATAAGCTAATATAATACAATGAAGCGCCCCACATTAACAAAGATAACCGCAGTACGGTAGAGGAGAAGCAAAACCCCAAAATTACTGGCGACCATGTGTCTGCGGGGAGAAACCCCAGAGAAGGCCGGAATTGAAAAAACATATAACCTGTAGGACTGTGCGTGCTCCGAATCCGACCGAGGCACACATCATGAAGGGATAGGAGACCAAAGACATAAGTCATACAGAGAAAGAAAGAAAGTCCAGGCTATTTCTGTGCTGGGCTATGATCGCCGCATCGGGCCCTTCAAAATGGCGGACAGAGCCGGCAGATAAGAGTCCAAAATTTGGGATTAGCGCATCTGTTCTGCTTCTTTGGAGTCCAAAAATGTTGATAAGAGATCAGGATCCTCGAACGTCCTGGTCTGGTTATGGAGAGTCACTCGGAGCTTCGCTGGATACAACAGGCCAAAGCGAGCCTGTAGCTGTTGAAGTCGAGGGCGAAGAGCAAGGAGTTTCTTCCGACGGTCAACGGTAGGCTTTGCCAAATCAGGAAAGAAGGAGACCTTACGACCTTCATATTCCAAATGATGATTCGCTCGGGCAGCATGTAAAATTTGTTCCAATTGTTGATATCGTAGCAAGCTAAAGATAATAGGCCGGGGGGTCGTGCGGTTGAGCGCCATGCGGGCAGGAACACGGTGTGCTCGATCGATTTCCAGTTCTCTGTGAAAAGTAATCTTCAGCAAGGAGGGAAGAGTTTTGAGCAAGAATTCTCTTATATCTCCTGCTTCCACTCCCTCCGGCATTCCAAGGAGCCTCACATTGTTGCGACGGGCGCGATTATTGCTATCTTCCAACTCCTTTTGAAGATTCTGTATCTGGCGCTCAGCCTCGTCCAGTTTGCCCAAGCGCACCTCGTGCGAGTCAAGGACCCCCGCCATATTGTCCTGCCGTAATGAAAGACCTTCAAGTCGGTCTTGGAGCACTCCAAAGTCTTCTCGCATGGCTCGAAGCGCTTCTCCATTAGACTGCACCAATTCCTTCACGCCGCGTATTTCCTCCAAAATCTCCAGGTGCATTGCGGGGTTTTCACGAAATGGAACCATCTTCTGCGGGGAGGATACCTCCGTTTTGGAGCGTTTTCCGTGAGAAGAAGAAGGAGACCCGAAGTCCAAGCGCGCTGGTTTGTGGGCCGCCATCCCCCCCGAGGTGCCCCGGTCAGCTCGGAGCAAAATAGTAAATTTATATAGGTATTAAGTCAGGATTCTGAGTAGGCCTCTCGGGAGCTTCAACGCAAAGCGTCCTACCCGCTGGACATCAGGCTCCGCCCCCCCAATAAATAATATTCTTTCTCCTTGGTCACTAACCTATGCCTCCCCAGAAATTTCCCAACACATTCTCTCTCTTCCCCCACCCCCCATCCAGTCCCCTAGCACATACTCTCTCTCCTCAGCCAGTAACCTATGCCTTCCCAGCCATTTCCCAACACACCCTCTCTCTCTCCCCCCCCCCCCCATCCAGACACCTATCACAAACTCTCTCTCTACAATCCCATCAAGTCCTCTATCCAGTTCTCAGCACACATTCTGTCTGTTCGGCCAGTAAACTCAGGGCTGGTCAAACCATTGGGCAAATTAGGCACTGCTTGGGGCAGCAGCTTTTTGGGGATGATAAAGAGCAGGGCATTCAACGTTAAACAATATAGTCAGACAGTCAAAGGGGCCAACACCTTGAACCAACTCTGGGGTTAGACCTGAGTAAGCTATGCCTCCTCGGCCATTTCCCAGCACTCTCTCTCCATCCAAGTATCTACCTTAAAGTTTATTGCATTCTACAGATGTAAACCCTAATCTTAAAATACCAAAAACATTTGAAGAAACGCAGACACCATATAGCAACATTAAACTGTCTTTCATCATGAAAGACACTTCTGTCCCCTAAGTCTGGCATTGCAGAAGCCACAAATTTAATTGAAAATACAGTTGAACAGTCTACGACAAGCAAAACAATGCCTGCAATAGTACTTGGATCCGCTAGTTTGGCTCCTTTCCCTGTACCGTGCACTCCTTCCCCTTCCACCTCCCTGGAGCTCACTTACTCGGCAAGAAGGTTCCGTTGTGCTGCTGCTCTCTGCCCCACACTCAATCTTTTTCCCTCAGAGCTCCAACCCTGATCTCCTTTCCTTGGTATTGGGACCCTGGCTGTCCCAGGCAAATTTCCTCTTCTGCCTTCACTTTTCTAAAAGGGAAACACGGGCGCTTCCTGTCTCTTTCGTGAGATAGGAAGTGCGCATATTTCACTTTTAGAAATTCAACTGCAGCATAGCATAGCTGCGAGAGCGAAGAAAAATGCTCCCTTAGTTGTAAAGAAATGAATCAGCAGTGAAGAAGGCTTCCAGCTTGTTAAGCCAGCCATGAATTCAGGGAACATGCCCACCTATGAAGGCGCAGAGCCATGTGTGGTGAACATGCCCATACATGCCTAGGACTGGCGCTGCTCCCTGCCTGCCACTGCTTCCTTTTTACCTGTGTCAGTGTCAGCGTCAGCAGCAGCAGGCCTTCGAAGCTGAGACATGCAAAAAAAAAAAAAGAATGGGCTTGTGCTGCTGTGCATCATTCAGTTCCTGTGAGCGGCCCAGTTGGTCCCACTCCTCTGATGTCACATCAGGGGGCGGGACCGACTGGGCCACACAAATGAGTGGAATGATGCACAGGCCCGCACTAGGGTTGCCAACTTTTTCACCAAGAAAAACCCGACACCTGTGGCTCGCCATGCTCCACCCATTCTCTGCCCCCAGTCCCACCCCTGCCCCGCCCCCAGCCCCACCCACAAAACTTACCAAGGATTCACTCACACCCCCCCTCAGTGCTGGTTCACTCACCCCCCCTCCCCTGCTGACTCACTCACCCCCCCTCCCCTGCTGGTTCACTCACACCACCCCTCCCCTCCCCTCCCCTCCCTGCTGGTTCACTCACCCACCCCCCTGTCACTCACTCACCCCCTCCCCTGCTGGTTCACTCACACCAACCCCCCTCCCCTGCTGACTCACACCACCCCCCCCTCCCCTGCTGGTTCACTCACACCCCCCTCCACTGCTGGTTCACTCACCCACCCCCCCTGTCACTTACTCACCCCTCCTGCTGGGTCACTCACTCACCCCCTCCCCTGCTGGTTCACTCACACCACACACCCCCTTGCTGGGTCACTCACCCCACCACCCCCCCCCTGCTGGTTCACTCACACCCCCCCCCCCCCCCCCCCGCCCAAGCCACTGCTTCTGCTTTGTACAGAGCAGTGGCTGCAATACACTTACTTTGAAAAGTAAAGACAAACTGTGTGAGGAGCCCTCCGGTCATCGCAGCGCCCGAGGAAGTGATGTCATGGGGGCGGGCTCCTCACAGGTTGTCTTTCCTTTTCAAATTAACTTTATTACAGCTAAAGTTAATTTGAAAAGGAAAGACAACCTGTGAGGAGCCCGCCCGCATGACATCACTTCCTCGGGCTCTGCGATGACCGGAGGGCTCCTCACACAATTTATCTTTAGTTTTCAATGTAAGTGTATTGCAGCCGCTGCTCTGTACAAAGCAGAAGCAGCGGCTGCACTGCTATGGGGGGAATCGCGTTCGCGCCGCGGACTTCGGGACAAAAGCTGTTTTTTTGCTCTGGCCGCTCCCGATCTTGCGGCCAGAGCAAAAAACCGGCTTTTCAACGGCCGGTTTTACATCTGTGCCGGCAGCCGGCCTGGCCATGGAAAAACCGGCCAGGCCGGCTTAAAACCGGCCAGTTGGCAACCCAAGGTGAAGGTGACATGATGTAGGCCTGCTTTGCTACATCAGGATCTGGATAGTTTGCCATCATTGATGAAACAAAATTCTGTTTTAAATCAGGAACAAAAGCAAATATTGTATGGAAAGGCTGAAAACGAAAAGATATTGGGCCCAATATTCAAAAAAAGCTGAGTCCCTAAATTAAGTGCATACATTTATCCCTACTGTCATCTACACATAAGAAAACCTAATAGGCCAATTTCTAAATGTGGCAGCCAGTGGGTTTTTGTTTTTTTTGTTTTTTTAAATTCCAGGATTGTGATTAAATAAAATCTGGACATTCAGTGCCACTATATGGATAGCAGCCGGAACTGAATATCCAGATACTGTGATGACTGGCCCTGTTCTTGGGGAATCAGTGATATTTAGCCCTCCATCTGGATAGCTAACTGCATAAAGTCAGGATAGCCTTTTTTCTGTCCTAATCTTATGTTGTTAACTATTTGTATAGTGGGCTGAATATTGTCATTATATGGATTACTTTTGTCTCTACCCTATCTCTGCCCACAGACCACCCCCAGCACTATTTATTTAGACCTATCTGGATAATGCCACTACCTATTCCTCTTACTGACCCTTATCCCCTGAGCAGGTGCTGCCAATTGTTTGCCTTTCGATATCAGCCCCTAAGTTTTCAACTGAAAATTCTCCTATATTTAGGAGTGTAAAAGTTAAGGGCTCAATATTCAAAGGCATTTACACGGTTACAGACCTGTAAACCATGTAAATGCCATTCAATGGCTGTGCAGCGACCCCGCATATGACCCCGGCATTGAACCCAGGGTTAAAGTTTGGTGGTGACAGCTATGCACCTTAGCAGTGCATAGCCACCCCGAAAGAATATCAGGCCTTAAGAATTCCGTTTTCAAAAACCCCAATATTCAGCAGGATGGCAGGTGACCATGACGCTGCCCGTTGTATTTGGATAGTGACTGCTGCTGAAATTTCTGGATTGAGTGCCACTATCTGGATAAGAGCGAATTATTCAGCTAGAGGCACTTGTCAGTTGGCACTTAACTAGACAGCATCTAAGACCTGCTTTTCATGCGGCCTAAGTATTCTGGATAAGTGCTGACTGACAGTTACCACTATTCTGATAACTTGGCACTTATTTGGATAGTGCCAACATCGCCCTCACTCCGCCCATAGACTGCCCCTGCGCTAACCAGATAGAGCCAGGGTGGTTTGTGGAGATATTCAGCAGAACTATAGAGACAATATTGCTGAATATCATGGTCACTATCCTTAACTGTACAGCCTCCCATTGGCCAAGCAGCTAAGGGTTCTGGCCTGCTTTTTATTTACCTGGATTTAGGATCCTAACATAGGTGCTTAGTGCTAAAAATTGTTGCTAAGCGCCTAACTTTTTTTTCTATGCCTTAAATGCATGCCTTCAATCCAATGTGTGCCTTCGCATCAATACTGACTCCCGGCGACCCAACAGTTCCTGGGTTTTCTTGGCAGTGCAGCTTAGTAAAAATTTAAGCATAAATGTAGAAACTTAGCTCTCAAGGGTTGAAAATTGTTTTGGATTGGCCAAGTCTAAGTCCTAACACAACCCTACTGAGATGCTGCTGTAAGACAAGTAAGCTGTTCATGCAAGGAAGCCCTCAAATGTCAGAAAACTGAAATAGTTCTGTATAGAAGAATAGTCAGAATTCCTCAAGGATGCTCTTCCACAATGATCAACATTCACAGGAAACACTTAAGGGTAGGTCTACTAAATTGTGTTAGTTACCGCATTAGCAGTCAAACTGCACGGTAAGCAGAAAACCTCTGTGGTATCTGCAGGGGGTGTTCCCAGGGCAGGCCCTGCTGATATCACAGAGGACTGGATTTCCCATGGAGACCTTGCTTATCTGCTTTGGTACATTTCATGGGAAAAATCCCACAGTGCCTGCCGAAGCAGGTACCGTGGGTTCCCACGGTAAATCTATGGGGAGAGATATTGCTACCCGCCCACCATCTGCTCAGAATGGACCCGCCCCCCCCCTCTACAGTATTGTTAATGTCGCGGTACTGCAATTCACGGCAACAATAATCCGCACTAAAATAGTGCTGGTCTCCTCTGCAGCACCAATCTCCCCTGGACTGGAGCACTCCTCAGATCTCCTGCCTTATCATGCAGCCAACACAAAATGGCTGCCATTACACGGTGCTGACATCAAGCCTCACGCTAGGGGGTGGCACCATGAGATAGCAACCATTTTATCTGCCATCGCGATCCAGCCTCATTTTGGCAGTCATCATGTGAAATCCTTTTCAAGTGGTGGCTGCCAGCCATGGCTACCCCTAGTCCCCACCCCGATCCTACCCTTAGGGACCTGCATGGCTCAAAGATTAGACATCTACCTGTAATATCTAATTCTTTCATGGGTTAGCTGCTACCGTGGGGTGTTAATCAGTAGCAGCTAACGTCCTTTAGTAGATATACCCCTTAGCTGAGGTTATTCCTGCTCAAAGAGGAGCTACCAGCTACTGGATGAATGGTACACAAGGACACTTGCTGAATACATCATAAAAATAAATCCTTTTAGCCTGGGTTATTTTTTTCAGTGAAGCTATCCTTCTTTGTTATCAGGGTTTAAAATCATATTTTCACTATAGATTGTGCTAAAATATGACCACCCTAAGGGGTTCACAAACATTTTCTCAGCACTGTATTTTGTCTGCTTTAATGTCAGTCTTAAGGTAATGGATTACCCTCTTTTCCTCGTTTCACATTTTGCACTGTTTCTCCATCTCTATTGTTATGTTTTTAGTCACTTATCAATAATTAATTTTTTCCTTTCACTCAAATTGAATAATTTATTTCTCCTCTCTCTCTCTCTCTCCCGCTTCTGAGTGATTATTTCTCTCTCTCCATCCTAGTAATTAATTTTCTCTCACATCTTTCGACCAACTCATTCATTATTTTTTTTGTCTTTACCACACTAGGGATGCATTTTCAAAAGTGAGGCAAGATTAGTGCTAGAGGAATTGGTGAAGCTGTACATTTGTCTCTGTAGTTTGCTCGTGTTTTCGTGCTAAATTGAACAGTTTTTAGGGACACGGAAGTGTACTTTTACTAAAGGCTGGTAAGGGTGCCGCATTTGCGAGCACTAAATGGCATCATTAAGAGTCCCAACAGGGCATGGAGTAGGCCTTCCGGTGTTAAGGTACTAGCGGCCAGTTAGCAGGCATTAACATGACATCAGATGGTAAGGGTCCCCAGGGTCCGATGAATGTCCGCTAAGGTTGGTTACCTTAACGGGAGATAAGGGAGTCTTACAGCACGTCACATTACAGGTGCTGGATGGAAGAAAAGGTAATAGCTGATGGACATATCACAGCCATATGTTCCGTATATGTTAGACAGTAAGCATGAGGATAATGTGGGAGGCAGGTGGATGTCATCACTGAGGGGTGCTCAGCTCATTGGGGTGATGTCAGTGGGTGGCAGAGAAGTGGGGATGTATGTGCTGCTGAGGAGTTGCAGTGGCTGAGCATGATTGGTGACCTGCATAACCTCTACAGGTGATATATGTGTGATATGTCCTAGGGAGAAAAGTGCCATTATGTGGGCCTGGGCCTGCCAGCTGTCATGACAATACATGAGTGATCACAAAGCCTTTGTGGAGAACGATGCATGGATATGGAGAACGATGCATGGAGGTGGAAGGAAGTGTTGCATGGGCTTGCTGACACATTGCGCCCCTGCTGCAAATCTGCACCTAACATTGTGCATAATGACATTTGCGGGGACAAATCAATATGTCATGTATGGTTCAGTAAGCATCACACTGGAAATGTTATGTGTTATTGTGACTAACCAAGCATGCATTAGTCAGGTCTGAAGTATGTGCTCTGACTCCCAGCATGAATGATACAGAGTGCAGGCTGTTCGGCAATGGCTGCGTGATCATCTTGGCACTGAGGGTCATGGCAGCAAGTATGGACCACAACTCTCTGACAATAAGGTGTTGGCTGGCAGGACTCACTACAGTATGGACATCCATAGTAGTCTCATGGTCTGAGAAGCAATTGGGTTATCAAAGGGGCGACAGTTTGAATCCTACTATTAGTCTGTTCACCCTCACACAGATGATATATGCACACATGGCTACTGTTACTGATTATGGTATTAGTAATGCTTCCAGTTTTGATGGCTTTATAGGGTCTGCAAGATAGACACACATCTCTCAAGGGCAGGAGGTAGCAGCAGCACATCCTGTCTGAACCACTGTCCTACACAAACAGGATGACATGCTACCAGTAGGGGAGTAAGTACAGTGAAGAGTTGTATGGGATGTCTAGAAATTATATGACGTACGTCAGTCCCTGCTCAAATATGGATAAGGAACTGCATGCTACAGGGCCACTTTGTGAACACTGCACTCAACATAAAATGCACACAGCACTCTCACAATTTTGCCACATGTGTGGCCCTAAAGACAGAAAGCAAACAAATTAGATCCAAGCCAAGAAAACATGTCTGGGCACACAAGACCTTCCACAAGATAGGTGAACTATCACCATGGCTGCACTGGTGCTGCACCATTTGTAAATATGTCAGCCATGTCTAATGAAAATATATACCACACAGCTAATAGTCAGCTGTGATTAGCACAGTGAAACATTACCTGCTCCATACTGGAAAGGCTGAGCATTCGATACCCCCCCCCATCCCCCATTGTCCACATTAATTGTATGTAAGATCAATGAATATCTCCAGGGGTCATCTAATAGACCCACAGCCTGTTACTATGTCTGCTGTGCACTGGGAAAAAGGACCCAGATGTAAAAAAGACCTTGCAGGTTGAGAAAAAAAAGCAAGCAGCAGAAGAGATCCGTAGCATAGATTTCTATTACATATATACTTGTCTGGCTCCAGAGACGGCCACCATATTCTGCTACCCTCCATAGCAGGGTTTTCCAAACCTGACTCCTAGACAGTTGACTTTTCTGGATATGCATGATAGAGGTTTGATGACCCTGCCTCCATTGTACTGTATGTCAATCTGTCTTATGCATCGTCATTGTGGAGATCAGGAAAACCTAGCTGGCTGGGGAGGCCCCAGGACTGTGAGGTAACATATATGACTGTGGTGAAAAGACATCTGATGAATGCCTGGCATGAAAAAGGTGGTCTGGCCATTGCTTAGGTCATATGGCAGCACATGGTGTATAAATGTTGAGCGCAAGAGTCCACATAGGCACAACATGTGCAGGCCAGGTCTGATACGGGTCACTCACTCCCACGGCAGTATCTCAACACGAATGAATGTGGATCACAGAGTCTGCAGGAGCACTAAATATGCAGCCATATATTGAGAAGAATGTTGATGTTCCACCTGGAGGTCTGTTTGAAATTAGGGGACATGTGGGTAACATACATGTTATATCATATTGCAGACAGTTTGCATTGAACTGGACACACATCAGCTGGAATAAGCAAGCATGAACTATATTTATTAGCACTTGTAAGTTTAAAAACATAAACACAAAACCAATAAAAGCCATCACCAAAGAGGCATATTTCACAAGGGGACGCCCAAATGTAATCTGGGATATGAAATCCAGAATGTCAGTAACATCATATTAAATTAAATGAGAACTGGGACATAGGCAGGATATTATTGGCACCCTTAGAAACATTGCAAATCATTGGGAAAAGATGTACTTCATGGGCAAAGGCCAAGGAGGACCCCACTGATCAAAGACAGAAATAAAAAGCTATGCATGATCATTGCCCAAACCCACCTTAAGCAACCCAATCCTTATGGGAAAATGTTCTTTGAAGAGATTACACCAAAAGTGAGCTCTTTGGCAATGCAGACCAGCGATATGTGTACAGCTCAAGAAATGGGGTTCATAAGGGAAAAAATACACTTCCTACAGTTTAAGATGGTGGAGGTTCCATAATGTTTTTGGGCTGTGTTACTGTCTCACGATCTGGATGGCTGCAAGGTGTTAAAGGAATCATGAAGTCAGAAGACTACCAAGGTCTTTGGGAGTGCAATGCTCTACCTACTGTCAGAAAACTAGGTCTATGTCAAATGTCATGGGTTCTGCAACAGGAGAATGACCCAAAACATACATCCCAATGCATGAAAGAATGGTGAAAAAGAAAAAAAAAACTGGCCAGCAATGAGTCCTGATATCAGTGCAATAGAGAACCTTTGCATGGAGCTGACATCTACCATTGGTAAAAGGAATCCAGGAAACATTCATGAGCTGGAAAACATCCCAGTTTAAGAGGGGGAGAAATGATCAGCAGACTCATATAAGGAACCCATAGATGGCTAAAAGAAACATTTGGATGTTGACATCACTAGCAAGGATGGTGCAAGGAAATATTAGTGAAGGGTGCCATTAATCCTGTCCAAGTCATATTTTGTTTTCTTCACCGCAATGATAATGTCCATGTCACAGAGACATCTCTGTTGTTGCTGTGCACCTTTGGGGATACTATTAATGTATTATGATGGCATACAGTTGGAATATGTACATATAGTTGACTAGCTATTGTAACACAACATACTGCAAATGCAGGGGTGCTGGTAATGTTGACCACAAGTGTATAAACAAATCCAGTCGGTTTGAAAAGAAGAACCACATTCCCAGTGCAGTAAAATAAGATGCACCTGAGATCAATTTTCAGGACTCGCAGGACTTGCATCCACCAATGATGTATGACTCTAATCTTACATGGCCACATTCACTCCCTGTTCCATTTTCAAAATGGTGAAGACATCACCACCAAACAAAAAAACATACCAAAAGATCTTCTAGGTCAAGGAGGGAGTAGAGGAAACAGAAGGAGGCAGAAGCTGTAGAACCCCTGGCTAGACAGGAGCCTCATGGTGCCTCCTGCTCACCTGTGGGAGAGGGTGCCAGACAATGGCAAAGGTCCCTCACCTCCTTCTGTAGCACTGCCAGCTCTCTTCCTGCCTTCACATCATTGGCCTGCATCTGATGCATAGTGTCCTGCACCTCCCGCATAATTCCAATTAACACACCTACTGCACCAGCCAGGTCACAGTCAGAGCTGGCTGGCCTCAGCTGCCAGCAACAAGGTTCTGGGTGCCAGCCTCATAGCAACATAAGATATGTCATACTGACTCAGACCAAGGGTCCATCAAGCCCAGTATCCTGTTTCCAACAGTGGCCAATACAGGTCCCAAAAACGTACACAGATTCCATGCTGCTTATCCCAGGGATAAGAAATGGATTTCCCTAGTCCTCTTTAATAATGGTTTTTGGCCTTTTCCTCCAGAAACTTGTCCAAACCATTTTTAAACCCAACTACACTATCAGCTTTTACTACATCCTCTGATAACAAATTCCAGAGTTTGATTAAGCGTTTAGTGAAACAAATATATTCTTCTATTAGTCTTAGATGAGCTACATTGTAGCTTCATTGCATGTCCCCTAGTCTTTCTACTTTTTGAAGCAGTAAACCACCATTCATTATTTTATAGACTTCTAACATATCTCTCCTCAGTCGCCTTTTTGCCTAACCTTTTAAGCTTTTCCTAATAGGGGTATCCTTCCATTCCCTTTACCATTTTGATGTATCTTCTCTGTACCTTTTTTAGTTCTGCTATATCCTTTTTAAAATATGGCGACCAGAATTGCACACATTATTCAAGGTGTGATCTCACAATGGAACGATGCAGAGACATTATAACATCTTTTGTTTTATTCTCCATTCCTTTCCTTATGATTTCTAGTATTCTATCTGCTTTCTTGGCTGCCGCTTCACACTGGGCAAGAAGTATGAACATATTATCCACAATGATGACTAATCCTTTTCCTAGGTGTTGGTTCCTAAGGTGGAGCCTTGCATCATAACTGTAATTTGGGTTGCTCTTCCCTAACAGGGTTATTCTGAGCAATGAATAGCGGGGATGAGAAGTTAGATGGGGGCGGGAAAGGGGAGGATTGGAGGTGGTGTTAGGGTGGGCAGTGGGCAGTTATTGGCCCTGGACGTACAGGGCCAATTATAATGCCGGCCCTGTATCGGTGCTGACGACTTGAACGGGGAAGTTATTCCATCTCTGAGGTGGAATAACTTCCCAGATACCACAGGATCGGAGGTCCCGGGGCTGGGAAGGGAAAGCAGGGGGTAGAGGGCATTCCCCACGGCTTGACTCTGGCCCTGGGAGACCAGATCGGGGGTCAGGCTGTGGGGAAAGCAATTTGGAGGCATGCGGCCAGGGATTGCAGCTTTTAAATGGAGCCATGGTGCCATGGCATAGATGCCATAGCGCCGCAGCTCCATTTAAAAGCCCCAACTGAGTTAGTTGGGCAAGGCCTGTACGTGCTGGCCAGGCTGAATCGTGGTCCTGGCCTGCACGTACAGGCCTGTTCGTGATTCCAATCCTGTAGGGCTAGACCTGCCCCACAGGATCGGAATCACGACCCCCTCTGTGCGTCCTGTTCCGACTAGGTACACAGAGGGCCTGGACGTTGGGGATGGAATTGGGCTCTAAGTGCATAAAGGAACCTTATGTTCCTTAAGTGCATAACTTTGCACTTAAGGACATAAGATATGCCATACTGGGTCAGACCAAGGTCCATCAAGCCCAGTATCCTGTTTCCAACAGTGGCCAATCTAGGTCACAAGTACCTAGCAGTATCCCCAAAAGATAGAGGTTCCACAATGCTTGTATTGGGTCAAGCAGTGGAAATCCTGGGTCCCCTTTAATAATGGTTTATGGACCTTTCCTCCAGGAACTTGTCCAAACCTTTTTTAAACCAGGCTACCCTAACAACTTTTACCACATCCTCCTTTAACAAATTCCAGAATTTAATTACACGTTTTGTGAGAAAACATTTTCTCTTATTAGTCTTAAATGGGTCATACAGTAGCTTCATTGCATGTCCCCTAGTATTCCTACTTTTTGATAGCATAAAGAATCGATCTACACTTACCCATTCCATTCCATTCATTAATTTATAGACCTCTATCATATCTCTCCTCAGCTGTCTCTTTTGTAGGCTGAAAAACCCTAATCTTTAAAGTATCTCCTCTTAGGGGTATCTTTCCATCTCTTTTACCACTTTGGTGGCACTTATTTATTTACATTCTCTTATATACTGTGCTATTCAGCATCAGTGTGGTTTACATTGAACAAACTGAAATTACATTGAACAGGGCATTATAACTTGGAGATAACTATTTTACAGGGAACATGGGCTATGGAGGGTTAAGTGGCTTGCCCAAGACCACAAGGAGCACCTGTGGGACTAGAAACCCCAGTCCTTCCGGCCCAAGGTTGCTGTCCTCTAGTGGGTTTTGAACCCCTGACCTTCCAGCCTGAAGTACCTTGCCCCAACCACTAGGCCACTCCTCCACTCCACTCTCTACCCTTATTCCTCCATATGCTATACTCCATTGCTTGCGGTCCCTTCATGACCGCAGACTGGTCATTCCTTCCCTTGCTCACATCAAATATGAGTCCATGCGATGCTCCACTTTTTTCTCCCAGGTCCCATCCATTTGGAACTGCCTCCCCTCTCACATTTGTTTAGAACCTAAAATTTAAAACCCTCTTAAAAACCCTCATTTTCAAACAGGCTTTCGATGTGGGTATGCTCTAAGCTGCAGCTGCATCTGTATAACTGACTCTGGTTTGAATGTCTATACGATCCTCTATCTCCTGTCCACTTTCCTATCCGACATTCCTATCCGACTTCTCTGTACCTTTTCTATTTCCACTATATCCTTTTTTAAATACGACAACCAGAATTGCACACAATATTCAAGTTGGGTCGCACCATGGAACGATACAGAGGCATTATAATATCCTTTGTTTTATTCTCCATTCCTTTCCTTATGATTCCTAGCATTTTATTTGCCTTTTTGGCCACCACTACATACTGGGTGGAGGAATTCAACATGTTGCAGAACAGAGATGCACATGCTATGATGCAATTGCCTGGCTCATAGACTTTTTGTGCCCGATATTCAAGGGTTTTTTCAAAGCTGCAAACAGTGTCAATGGCATAGAGTGGGATATTCAGCGACACTATCATAGATAGTGCCATTGAATATCCCCGATTAATACTGCTACATGCCCCAGTGCTAACCGTGTAGCATTGGGGTGTGCTGTAGGCATTCTGAGGGTGGCACCAGATGCTAACTGGGCAGTGGTGATATTGCATCTCTGCCTGGTTAGCAACCCACGTGTAAAGATAAATGCAGCAAAAGCTGGCCTATCTTCTCCCATAGGAGCTAACCGGGCAGTGACTCAATATCGCTGCTACCTGGTTAGTTTCTGGGGTGGCGGAGGTTGTGCGGTGACCCCAGATATTCAGTGCTGGGACTGGATATGACCCTGGCATTGAATATCCAGATTTAGTGTTCAGTGCTGGCAGCTAGGCATTATACTCGCACCTAGCCACCACTGCTGAATATCGAGCCCGTTGTGCTGAAGCCATGACTGAGCATTCAAATAAGGCAGATGCATGAAAGGATCCTCCAAAGCATAATGATAGCCATGATTTCATGCTGCATATAATATAGTGTCAGGCTTGGTTGTTGATGCAGAATGTGCAGGAGTGGGTACTCGTGTGAATACCCTGCCTATTGTCATCTCATCTGCCCATGCTGGAAATACCAGCTGTGCACAAGATATGAGCGCTGTCAACACAGCAGCATGGCCCTGACAGAATATGTATAACTAGTGTCCACAATGAGCTGGGTACAAGCTGCTCATAGATGTCACACTGCCAGACATGTGAATACTACATGGACTGCTGCTTGCAGGCAGGGCTCATGCTCCCGAGCTCTGCCAGAGGTCTTACAGGACAAAGGGAAGGATCTGAGAGTTACCTCTGTTAACACCTTTGTTTGCCACCACAGAAAGGCCTTTACGCCTCTCACATCTCATTGACAGTTAAGTTGTGTTAATACCATATCAGTCTTATGACATTCTTGTGGGACTGTTGCAGGACTCCCATTTGTTAATGGCCTGTGCAGTGAGAATCTCATGTCATTCAGCTGGCCACCCTACTAGTTATTTGTGTATGAAATGGTGCAGGTAGACAGCTAAGGGAGCACAGTCTGAGGAAATATGTATGCACACTGTGATATATGTATGTATGAGACTGCTAACAAACTCTGGAACCACAGATCTTGTCACCACAGATGGGCACCCTGGTATGCTCCCTACATGCTGTCTACAGGCCAGTCTCTGTGTGTAATCAGAAAGCACTGTGGCAAAGCGTTTGGAAGTCACCCATGCATGACACAAGATATAAGATGTTGCCTGAGACAGCAATGGGTTACGCACAGCCAGACCTGTGACAACATTTACCTGTTATTGTCCTCCCACCACCACCCCTGTGTGAAACTGGCTGCAAGGCGACGTGTGCTGCCTCATGGCTATGACAGGAGGGTGGGGGATAGTATGTGCAATCTGAGCCTTTCACACTCACAGGGGCCTGTGGGAACATCTTTCCAGCCATGTTATGACACAGAGTGCACGTTAGTGAAGCTCTCAGCTGCCACCATAGAGGGAGGGGCACAATGCTAATGATAAAGAAGAAAGGGCAGGTGTGTCATGGTGGTAAAAGGCACCATAGCAATATCACGACATAATGCATAGCGAGCCTTTCTTACTGAATAGACTACACTGTGAGCCACATTAGAGGAGAATGATGGCATGCATCTACCTCCCCCACTGCTAGTATCACAATGTGATCCGTTGTATGGCCACAGATGAGACAGTGAGAAGATGTGTAATAAGGAAGTGTTTCCCATCCTTGCCACTGGTTGCACATATACCGAGAAGAGTGGTCACAAACTTGGCAGCTTAGATTTAATGCTAAACAATGCAGGGTCATGCATTTAGGATGCAAAAAATCCAAGGGAGCGGTACAGTGTATGGGGTGAAGTACTTCTGTCCACAAAAGATGAGCGTGACCGGCCGTGATTTTTTCTGATCTTAAAGTGCAAAACAAGTCAAAAAGGTGATGGCAAAAACCTGAAGGATGCAGGGGTGCATAGGGAGAAAAATGGCCAGCAGAAAATATGAGGTGACAGTGCCTCTGTATAAGTCTCAGGTGCGACCTCATTTGGAGCAGCATGTGCAGTTCTGGAGATCACACCTTCAAAAGGAAATAAACATTATGGAGTCTGTGCAGATGGTGGTAGTAAAATGGTTAGTGCTCTTCATTATCAAGCCTGTGGGGAAAGACAAAGATCTTAATATGTATATGTTAGAGGAAAGGCGGGATAAAGAAGATATGGTGGAGTGGAGTGTGGCCTAGTGGTTGGGGCAAGGTAGTGGAGGAGTGGCCTAGTGGTTGGGGCAAGGTACTTCAGGCCAGAAGGTCAGGGGTTCAAATCCCACTAGAGGACAGCAACCTTGGGCCAGAAGGACTGGGGTTTCTAGTCCCACAGGTGCTCCTTGTGGTCTTGGGCAAGCCACTTAACCCTCAATAGCCCATGTTCCCTGTAAAATAGTTATCTCCAAATTATAATGCCCTGTTCAATGTAATTTCAGTTTGTTCAATGTAAACCACACTGATGCAGAATAGCACAGTATATAAGAGAATGTAAATAAATAAAAATATGGTAAAGATCTTTAAATACCTCTGTGGTATCAATGCAGAAGAGGAGAACCTCTTTTGATTGAAAGCATGCTCTGCTATGAGGGAATATAGGATGAGGGTGAAAGGGATAGACTCAGGAATGAAATGCAGAAATATATTTTCTATGGAAAGAGTGGTAGATGCGTGGAATAGTCTCCCAGTGAAGGTAGTAGAAATGAGGACAGTATCTGAATTCAAGAAAGCATGGGACAAACACTGGAGATATCTAAAGGAAAAAGGGGACCACTGTAGTTGCTATGGAAGGGCACACTAGATAGGCTATATGGGCTTTTTCTGCCATCATGTTCCTATGTGTCATTGTTTCTCAGAAGGGCTGAACTTAGACACCATACGTGATGCCCATAGAGCTCACAACCAGTTAGTAAAAGAGCACTCTATTTGGGGATGGTTTGAAATATCTTAGTGCTGAACTTGCCCCCATGTGTGAACTGTGTCCTGTTAGAGATGGCTGTGGAGGAGATGTACATCATACAGACAGGTGTACAGGGCTACACACAGAAAACATACAGTGTGAACATATGTATAATGTGTACTGTCTCACAAATGCATGATAAAGCTCTTGCCCATAGTAGAAAGCATGATCCTCACAACATCCCCCTGGGCAAAGTAGCCATACATTACAGCTGGATGAAGACATGCCTAATGGCCAATTTTGTAAAGATGATTGCTGGAAACCTATGCACTGATAAGTGTGGTGTGTGTGTGTGTAAGTTATATCAACTCGCCTTCCTGCTGGGGCCACAGCTCCTCCAGCACCTCAGCTACCACTGTTGGACACTTCTGACACAGTTCCTGTGCCTTCTTCCTCAAATCCTCAGGTTTTCAAAGGAAGAGTGAAGAGTTGAGTTATATGTTCCTCACATAGGTGACACATATGAAAGGTTACACCCCCATGTCAGACTTACTGAAAAAAGCAGTGTGCTCAGAAACTGGATTACTGAAGACATGTTATGTATATCTGACTATAGGCACATTGTTCCCTTTACACTTTCCAGCACATTACAGTGTTACCCTGTGTCACCTGGTGCTCTTCTTGCATCTCTGATGTGACCCACATGTCAACACATGCGTCTTGTAGCAGTGTGTTGGCCAAACATTTGTCTGTACTACTACAGAGGCCATTTTTTCAGGGTCCGGCATTATCCCAAGTGTAAAGCTAATCCAGAATGTTAATGTGGCCCCCAAAGTGCAAGGGCCAGGAACTGTGGTCTGACTGAACCTAGCTGGAACACAATCCAGAGGGCTGTGTGCCATCAGACTTGTGCTGTGGCCACCATGTGCCAAACATATGGCCTTGGATGAGGCCGCATAAAATCAACTGTGTGTCTGTCAGTGTATGGTCACATACTCATGTAGGTGACAACTCAGGCCAGATGTAGTTGTGAATGTGCCTGCATAGACTTTCTGTTATGTATTATGGATGATGTTTGGCATGGGAATGAGCCCTGCTTGTTCTAGAATGCACAAGGTACAGATCATCAGACATCCTGACCTGCACCCTGAAATCATTCCAGGAATGGCAGTGAGGGTGTACTATCGACCGCCTGGCCAGAATGAACAAATGGATGATAAAATGATCAAAGAAATCAAGGAAGCTAACAAAAGTTACAGCACAGTAATAGTAACACAGGTCTGTGACTAAAAAGCTGTTTGATTATTTTCATCTAATTTCCATGTATTTTGGTGTGCTGAAAACAAATAAAATATTGAAAAAACTCCTAGACGTCATGATTTGCCACAACATGCAAAATTGTCTTCAAATTTATCAATTTTTTTTCAAATTACTATTAATTAATTCAAATTACTATTAATTAATTCACATAAGTGCATTTAAGATATAAAATGCCAAAAAAAACTAAAAGGGGTTGTCCGAGTTATGTAAAAAAAAATATAGCACTGTAAATCTGATGGCCAGCAATACATACATAAGCTAAGCAAGTTTTAAGTCCGTGCTTCTAATGGTAGAAGGGGTTAATCTTTCCTGAAGAATCCAGTGGGAGGGAGACACAGGGCAGATAGCAGCATCTCCGGTCAGTGCAGGGGGGCGTGGCCAGCACTGTGACGTCTCATGTACAGACACAGAGCTGCTCTCTCCTGCATGCCACACTTGTGCATGAATCATCATCAGGTTCTTGGTTCTAGGCTGTTCACACTTTTTCATCGCAATTCGTGTTAGCTCGTCATTCTTCAACCGTTATGTTATGGCTCTGCGAAAGTGTATTAACCCTTTCCAGGCCAAGCCCAAAACTCTCAGGATCCCAAATTTTGACTAAATATTCCTATCAAATGGTATATAATACATGACCATAGCAGAAGGAAAATCACTATTAGAACATATTGAATAAGACGGGTACAATTTTCCTGAAATATGCAAAAATTAACCCGGCTGCAGAATGTGGATTAAAAATTTAAAGTAGGCCTTCAAAGGGTTAATTCTCCAGACAGTTTCTGTTTCATCTGTTGTGAATATACAGTGTTGAAGCAACAGCAGAATATTACAGAATTTGTGAAAAAAGTATACTTTGCATACTTTGGACTAAAAATTGGAGATCAAGATAAAGTCTGGGCACCTCATAAAGTGTTCACACGGTGTGTTGAGGACCTCCAAAACTGGTTCAAGGGTAAGAAAAAATCTTTCCGTTATGGGATTCCTATGGTATGGCGAGAGCAAAAGAACCATAGTGACGACTGTTACTTTTGTTCATGCGATATGAAAGGGTTTAATTCCAAATGGAAGCATTCCATTTCATACCCCAATCTTCCCTCGGCAATTCGTCCCATCCCCCAAGGCACAGATGTACCAGTACCCAAGCCCTCTGCTACCTTGGAAGAGATACCTAGCTCCGATGAAGGTGAAATCATACCTGAACCAGATGACGAATCAAGTTCTGACTTTGAAGATGATACAAGACCAAAATTGTTTTCTCAAGAGGAGATGAATGATTTGGTAAGAGACTTGAATCTTCCCAAAGATGCCGCTGAGTTACTCGGATCAAGGCTGAAAAGCAGGAATTTATTGTTGCCAGGAGTGTCATCTTCATCGTTCAGACATCGTGAAATGGAGTTTGTTCCTTACTTCGCCCAGGAAGACAAGTTGGTTTATTGCATCGATGTAGAAGATCTGATGGGTCAATTTAAAATCCAATATGATTCAGAGCAATGGCGTCTTTTTATAGATTCTTCAAAAAGAAGTCTCAAAGCAGTTTTACCCCACAATGGTTTTTACGCTTCCATACCTGTAGATCATTCCGTACACTTGAAGGAAACCTATGAGAAATTGGAATTGGTTCTTCGTAAACTTAAATATGAAGACCATGGTTGGCAAGTGTGTGGAGACTTGAAGGTCTTGTGCATGCTGCTCGGGCAACAAGCTGGGTATACCAAATATCCTTGTTTCTGTGTCTATGGGACAGTCGAGACCGACAAAATCACTGGACCAAGAAGAGTTGGCAGTCGAGGGTGCTAACAGTCGGTGAAAAAAAATGTCCTCCGAGAAACTTTGGTACCTTCCCATAAAGTTCTTCTACCACCTCTCCACATAAAATTGGGATTGATGAAGCAATTCGTAAAATCACTTCCAAGAGATGGAGAATGCTTCAAATACCTGGTCACCAAGTTTCCAGGCCTGTCGGAGGCAAAATTGAAGGAAAGTGTGTTCGTCGGACCAGACATTAGAAGGCTTATAGTTGATTAAAAGTTTGTCAATACCATGACGGATCCTCAAAAAGAAGGGTGGATTGCATTTAAAGAAGTCGTACAGAAATTTTTAGGCAATAACAAAGATCCTCACTACAAAAAGATCGTCGGACGAATGCTGAAAGCATTTCAAGCTTTAGGTTCCCTGATGAGTTTGAAAGTGCATTTCCTCCAGTTCCACCTTGACTACTTTCCTGAAAATGTGGGAGCTGTGAGTAAGGAACAAGGTGAACGATTCCACCAAGACATTAAAGAGATGTAAAGGAGATACCAGGGAAAATGGAGCATTACAATGATGACAGACTACTGTTGGATGCTTCAGAGAGACATTCCAGATGCTACTCACAAGCGTAAATGCACCAAGAGGAGCCTCACAAGGAAGAAGAATCGAGTTTAGTGTGTGTAGGTGAGCTCATTTCAGTTCAAAAAAAGATTTTCATGAAAATATTGTAATAAAACTTTAATTTTATGTCTATTTCCATTTATTTTCAGGTATTGCCTTATTTAACATAGTTACCTAAATTGTCAGGAAATGTGATGTCCTATGATAAAATGGAGGTCATTTTCGGATTCAGAGCACCAAAAAACACAAAGATTACGTGGAATAACTAAAACAGCTCTCGAAAAAAAATTTGGGGCCACATTAACATTCTGGATTTGCTTTACACTTGGGATAATGCCGGTCCCTGAAAAAATGGCCTCTGTAGTAGTACAGACATATGTTTGGCCAACACACTGCTACAAGACGCATGTGTTGACATGTGGGTCACATCAGAGATGCAAGAAGAGCACCAGGTGACACAGGGTAACACTGTAATGTGCTGGAAAGTGTAAAGGGAACAATGTGCCTATAGTCAGATATACATAACATGTCTTCAGTAATCCAGCTTCTGAGCACACTGCTTGTTTCAGTAAGTCTGACATGGGGGTGTAACCTTTCATATGTGTCACCTATGTGAGGAACATATAACTCAACTCTTCACTCTTTCTTTGAAAACCTGAGGATTTGAGGAAGAAGGCACAGGAACTGTGTCAGAAGTGTCCAGCAGTGGTAGCTGAGGTGCTGGAGGAGCTGAGGCCCCAGCAGGAAAGCGAGTTGCAGCACAGTAATAATAATGAGTGATTTCAATTACCCCGGTATCAACTGGGTCAGTGTCACGGCAGGACATGCTAGGGAGATAAAGTTCCTAGATGAAATAAATGACTTCTTCTTGGAGCAGCTGGTTCATGAACCGACTAGAGGGGAAGCCTTATTATACCTAGTCCTTAGTGGAACACCAGATCTGGTGCAAGAGATAAGGGTATTGGGGCCACTTGGCAATAGTGACCATAGCATGATCATGTTTGATTTAACTAGTGGAGGAGGGATGGTAAGGAAATCCACAGTACTACCTTTTAACTTTCGAATGGGAGACTATGATAAAATGAGGAAATTAGTTAAGAAAAAACTAAAAGGAGCAGTTGCAAAGGTTAAAGACTTACATCAAGCTTGGGTGGTGTTTAAAAATGCTATATTGGAAGCCCAGAACAGCTGTATTCCACGCTTTAAGAAAAGTGGAAGGAAGTCCAAAAAACTGCCAGCATGGTTTAAAAGTGAGGTCAGAGAGGCTGTTGTTGCCAAAAAAGCATCTTTCAGGAAATGGAAAAAAGAGCCAAACGACAAAATCTGGAAACAACACAAGCACTGGCAAGTTAAATGCAAGGCATTGATAAGGCAGGCAAAGGGAGAATTTAAGAAGAAGCTTGCTGTGGAAGCAAAAACGCATAGTAAAGACTTTTTCAAGTACATTCATAGCAAAAAACCTGTGAGAGAGTCAGTTGGTCCAATAGATGATAGAGGGGTTAAAGGGCACTAAGAGGCGACAAGGCGATAGCAGAGAGACTGAATGAATTCTTTGCTTCGGTCTTTACTGAGGAAGATGTAGGAATGTTACCCATGACTGAAGTGTTATTTAAAGGTGTGGAAGAACTGAAGGAAATATTGATGCATCAGGAAGATGTATTACTAATATTGAAGAGTAGCAAATCACCTGGACTGGATGATATACATCCAAGGGTGTTGAAAGAACTGAAATATGAGATTACAGACCTGCTATTATCATTAAAATCATATGTAATACCTGAAGATTGGAGGATGGCGAACGTGACACCAATTTTTAAAAAGGGTTCCAGGGGCGATCCAAGAAACTACAGACCAGTGAGCTTGACATCAGTACCGGGAAAAATGGTAGAAGCCATTATAAAGAACAAAATTGCTGAACATGTAGTTAGTCATGGCTTAATGGGAGACAGCCAACATGGCTTTAAACAAGGAAGATCTTGTCTTACTAATCTGTTATCTTTTTTTGAAGGTGTGAATTAACAGGTAGACAAAGGTGAGTCGGTTGGTATAGTGTATTTGGGACTTTCAGAAAGCCTTTGACAAGGTCCCTCATCAGAGACTTTTGGCAAAACTAGAGTCATGGGATAGGAGGCAGTGTACTATTGTGGATCAGGAACTGGTTAAAAGATAGAAAGCAGAGGGTAGGGCTAAATGGCCAATTTTCCCAATGGAGAAAGGAGAATAGTGGTGTACCCCAGGGATCTGTGCTGGGTCAGCTGCTTTTTGACATATTCATAAATGACCTGGAAAAGGGAATAGCAAGTGAGATTATCAAATTTGCAGATGACACAAAACTATTTAAAGTTGATAAAACCCAAGAGGATTGTGAAAAATTGCAAGAGGATCTTGATAAATTGGAAGACTGGGCATCAAAATGGCAGATGAAATTTAATGTGGACAAGTGCAAAGTTATGCACCTAGGGAAGAATAACCCAAACTATGGTTACACGATGCAAGGTTCCACATTAGGAACCACCACCCAGGAAAAAGATTTAGGCGTCATTGTGGATAACATGTTAAAACCCTTCGCCCAGTGTGCAGTGGCAGCTAAAAGAGCAAATAGAATGCTAAGTATCATAAGGAAAGGAATGGAAAATAAAACAAAGGATATTATAATGCCTCTATATCGTTCCATGGTGCGACCACACTTTGAATATTGTGTGCAATTTTGGTCGCCGTATCTTAAAAAGGATATAGCGTTATTAGAAAATGTTAAGAGAAGAGCCACCAAAATGGTAAAGGGGATGGAAGGATACCCCTATGAAGAAAGGCTAAAAAGGTTAGGGCTGTTTAACCTGGAAAAGAGACGGCTGAGGGGAGATATGATAGAAGTCTATAAATTAATGAACGGAGTGGAATGGGTAAAAGTAGATTGATTGTTTACGTTATAAGAATATAGAAAGACTAGGGGACATGCAATGAAGCTACAGGGTAAACTATTTAAGACTAATAAGAGAAAATATTTTTTCACTCAACGTGTAATCAAACTCTGGAATTTGTTACCGGAATATTTAGTAAAGGTTGTTAGTGTAGCTGGGTTTAAAAGTGGTTTGGACAAGTTCCTGGAGAAAATGTCCATAAACCATTATTAAAAAGTGACCCAGGATATCAATGCTTGACCCAATACAAGAATTGTGGAACTTGTGTCTTTTGGGGAAACTGCTAGGTAAGTATGACCTCGACTGGCCACTGTTGGAAACAGGATATTGGGCTTGATGGACCTTGGTCAGACTCAGTATGGCATATCTTTTGTTCTTATGAACAGAGTATGTGTGAACCTCTGCCCAAATCCCCGAGGTAAAGTATGTGGCCCATCTTGGGGTCTCAAATTCCCACTGTCAGAAAGTGTTGGATCTTCTAGTTCTGTCCTCATCTTGGGAAATCGCAGTGCCAGGGACAAAAATGCATCCCCATGGGATTCCCACATCCCCAAGAGAGTATCCCCAAAGCACTCTATGAAATGTAACACTTGCCAACTCAGCTGCATCTAGGCTGTACCAAACATGGTCAGTCATAGTAGATTGTGAACAAGGTGCAGAAGGGCACCTGCATTGCCTCACCACTATCCTTTGCTTCCTCCCCACATCCAGGGCTTATGGAGGTGGCCACTGTCTCCATATGTGCAGCCTTGCAAAGTCACCCACTTTCAGGAGTGCACCCTGAACTAAGTCCAGGATTTCTGGGTTGCTGACTCTGAAACATCATGTGTCACGCAGCACTGCATGTGTGGTGTGGAGAGGGTTCCACAGGGGGGGGGGGGGTAAGAGGGTGGTGTGTGGGCCAGATAGATCCATACAGTCATGCCTTTAACAAAAATTCCCCCCCCCCAAAAAAAAATGGCCCTCATCTAATAGGCAACCCATACTCTTTGCTCATAGGCATCTATCTCACTGTTGGCCTGTGAGTTATGCGGCTGTGTCACCCACCCATACACTACGTGGGTACAGCCAGCTGCACAAATCACTCTGTATGTACGTACATATAGCTACCATGAAGATGTTGGCTCCATACAAACAACACAGACAGACAGCAGTCTAGTGAATGGACTGCTTTAAAGAATCAGAGTTTATGCCACTTCAGAATGATCCTAGATAGGACTGTGTGGATACATAGCCATGACATGGTCATAGCTTGGTCACAGTGAGAGTGGCCTCTCAGCATGAACATGCTGTCAGTCAGTCCATGCTCATGCCAGAACCATGTTAAGATGGCTCAGCCATCTACCAAACCTCTGACTTATGTATATCCTGTGCAAACTTCTCTGTGTTAGACAATACCCAGAATCCTCTGCTCCTCATTTGTGTACCCTTGTAGTTTGAACTTAGGGACAGCTAGTGTAATGCAAAGAGCACTGGAAACTGACCCAGAGACTGGCTGTGAGTGCATTTTGGCCTACAGTGGCCTATATCTGTCACATACCATTAGACTCTGTCCATCTACACAGGTTTTAGCAGTGATCATTGAACATAGTGCTATGCTCATACTCCCATATTATGAAATGTCCCTGGCTATGGACATTGCGAATATGGCCAGTGCAGCACATATGTTCTCCCACGCTCCGGATGCAATTCCCCCCCCCCCCCCCCAAGAGCACATGGAAGTATGGCAGGTTGGACATGGGGTTCAATGTTGGTATAGTTGCTGGCTATACATATGCTGCCATCCCCAGCCTGTTTGCATTCTATCATCCTTGTGGCTGTCACACTCAGTGCCTGTGGAGAGTGGGTGAGGCTGTCATGCAGGGCCTTTGATATAAAGCATGCAGAGACTGAGTTGGCCCTCAGAGCTACTGCCTTCCAACATGGTGGCAAGCAATGCAGAGACCAACATGACATCCTGTGGTACATTCCTCCAGCTGGAGTTGTGCACGCACCATTCAGAGGTCAGTGTTCATGCTGACTCTTGTGGTCAATGATCAATAGACAGTGCTGAGATAGTGTATATTGTGTGCAGATGTGCCTGAGACGGACATGCCTATATGTGCATACTGTGCATGAAGCTAAGAAACCCCCAGAATTTACTCTGTGACTGCAGCATAGGACAAGAGCACAGATTCTTTAATGTCTCACCAACTCAGTGACTCTATTAGATATTCACAGAGGCCAGTCCTCCACCATGGGGGCTGACAGTGTTGCCACAGATACAGCTATTATGTCAGTAGGCATTAATCAGGCCTCTCACCTGTGCAACCAGATGTGTCCTGAGGCCGGAAGGCTCAATCAGAGATGAGATTTGCTGCATACACACATGTGATGGAGCTCTCCTTGGTGAGACCGTGTCTCCCCAGCTTACTCCAATCAAACCAGCAGGCGATATGGGAGCTGTGCAGCAGTGTCATGTTGGGAGGTAAGTGGAGGGGCATGCTGTGGGGATGGGCTTTGAAGATGGTGTAACTGGGAACGCATTTGAATGTCACAGCTTTGGGGACAACATGTGTACAGGCACAGCTAGTCAGCCAGTGACTCCCACAGGTTGCAATTACTTAATGAAAACCAATCTTCTGCCTGTAAATGGTGTTTCACGCAGTTTGTGGAGTTGCTGGCTAACTGATTGTGCAGCATATTCTACACAGAACTATAAAACCTGGGCATCACATGCATGCACAGTGCATTGCTGCAGCTCACAGTCCTCTGGACACACACACGCACATGACCCAACTGTCCAAAATAGGTTTCAGTTGGCATTCTTACTTGGCCCTTAGGCCTCCTTTAATGCTTGCATGTTGTCAATGCCCATACTGTGTGCGTGCATGCTAGTTGTGTCCGCACATATCTCTCATAATGCCCACACAGTGTGTAGGCACTAGTAGCACATGCTGCCATCCAGCCAGTGGTGCATCTTCTCAGTTTGGCAGCAGAGTGTGAGGACTCAGGCTGGACCAGATAGGGAGGGTTGTACATGGTGATACAGCTCTGTAAATGTAGGATAAGGTTAACCTACCTGGACTTAACATTCCTGATACATAGGCTGGTCTTGCACCCATGACTCTTCTCTCTCACACACAGTGGCCATGTGTTTGGAGCCACAGAGCCACCATATGTGACTACAAGTAAGAATGTGAATGCATCAATTCATATGTGTATAAGTGGTCATTGTCTTGATACATAAGGACATGAGCTGGGGTATGAGTATGTCTGTGTAGCTCTCTACAAGGTATATGAGGCTGCTGTGGGAGAGGGACATCTTGTTTGGTTGGTATGTAGAACTGCATTGATATGGTGCTGATAAAACTGACATTCATGTCTTACATATGGGATCTGTCCTGCCAGAGGGGCAGGGCATGATACATCAACACACACATGCAAGACCCTGGGTGACCTAGCAGAGTGACCAATGTAATCATTTCATGGAAGGTGCTTATTTATTTATTTTTGTTTATTTAACTAGGCTTATATACCGCTTTTCTACCAGTCAAAGCAGTGTACATTCAGGTAGTGTGTATATATTTTTTCCTTGTCCCCGAAGGACTCCCAATCTATGTTTTTGGATCTGAGGCAATGGAGGGTAAGTGGCTTGCCCAAGGCCACAAGGAGAACCTGTGGGACTACAAACCCCAGTCCTTCTGGCCCAAGGTTGCTGTCTACTAATAGGATTTGAACCCCTGGCCCTCAGTAACTTGCACCAACCACTAGACCTGCTTGTGGGCCAGTTCTAAAATAATCTCATGGTTGACAGGCCACACTGTGTAGTACAGGCTTAGATGGATGTGGCATGTAAATGAGTGCTTACTCATGAAAGTGTTGCCAGTTCATACACAAGTCCTGGTCATCATTTGGCAACTGAAAAAGCAGTGTGGTTATCTTTCCTCTGAGATGGGGTGTTATAATATTGCCTAATCTTCCGGCCTCAGTGGCATATTTTTCCCCCCTGTCAAAGTGCTGTTACAGGGCTGATTACTGCAGGCTGTAGGGGTCATAGGTGGACACAGGCAACCTGTGCCCACTTTGGGACTAATCATGTAGCCAGAAGAAACCACATGCACAATCAGGGCATGGAGGTGATAGCGGTTGACAGACAACACTTCCCAATCTTGGGTGTTACAGGTGCCACATATGTGCTGTGCATAGGCACTGTTAATTGTACTTGCCTGTGCATTCTCTCACACTGTAGGTTATGTTTCATACACTGTTGTCTCTCATTGGGAAATGCATGGCTACTCATGACTCACAGTACCCGGGGCCGGCACATCCACTAGGAAAACTAGGCAGGTGCCTAGGTCTACAGATCATGGCAGATAGCATGCCAATCGATCCCTCCATCCATGTAAGGATGGCACAGCTGATGCTTCAGTGCTGTGGGCATCCTTCAAGCAGTGGCACACATGCGGCTAGTCACACCATACCACTCCTGCTTCCCTCCAACAGGAAATGTCGAAAAGAGGCAGGGTGGCTTGCTGTGTGTACGTGGGTTGCTGCCTTAAGCCTTGCCACCACGGAAGGGAGGAATCACCATAGGCTCTGCTTTCCCTGCCAGTGACATGCTTGCCATGCCCCTGACTATAGACACAGCAGCATTGCAGCTGTCACACAGCACAGGGACTAAGACATTCTGCACCAGGCAGAAACTGCTGCCGCTGCTGCCACCACCCACACCCCTACACACTGCTAACATGGCTGCATGGTGGCAGTGGTGGTGGCATGATTACTTTGTGACAGCGATGACATGTATGTGTGCAACTGCTGTCACAGCAGAGTCTCAACAAACATTGTGGATGTACACCCTAGGCAGCTACCTTGTCTGCCTAGCAGGCTAAATGGCCCCGCTCATTCGCTCTATGACACCACCTTTGCCATTTTGGCACCAACAGCATAGTGCCCTTTAGTGAAAGGGCACCATGCTGTGATTGCCAATAGGCCACTACCATCACTTATTCAGGGCTCCAGTCTGGTTGCTACACACTGCCTACATGTGAATGGTCTCTTTGTGAGGTGTTTAACGGGCATGAATGGCTCTCTGTCTTACAAAGCAGCCTTTAACACCAGTTATCAGCTGGCATTAAGATTCTCGGCAGCTCTATCTGTAATGCACGGTAGTGGAACAGCCATTAGGGGAACATACCCTGTCTCCGCCTACGCTCTGCCCTATTAACACCCTTTCTCCATCCCTTTGCAACTTACCACCCGGTAACAGTTTACTGGCCAGTAAGCCTAAGCTATCGGCACTTCCCACAGTGGTAACCGCTACTGGATGCTGATAATGCACGCACATTGCACCTTTGAACCCTTATCGGTCTTTAGTAAACGTACCCCATTGTAGCAAGATAGATGCATAAATAGGCTAATGACTGATTCACCCAAAACTGGAACTTAGAAAAAGTACAACCAAGAGATGTTTATCGAGTTTGATGAATAATATAATTACATTCTTGTGTCAGTTTTCAAAAATACATAGTTGGCAGTGGCAGCAATCACATACATTTTTTTTTCTTTTTTTTTAAATTCCAGAGATTTTATTATTTAAATTCTGGCCATATAAGTCATTCTACGCTCTATTTTACACAAGACATCTAGGCCAGAAATGGAACTTCTAAGTCTGGATGCTCGCCATTCCTAGACTGCTTTATAAAAGGCCTGCCGAGTGTAGAACTTTTTATAAAATATGTATAGGCCACAGAAAGTTCACTTGGCAGATTCTATGTAACGTAAGTGCTGATTTTCATCTTTTATGCAGAAAAGAACCACTGATTATGGTGTTAATTCTATAAACTTTCTTCCATGAGCAAGCCTTGTTTTGCAAAATGCAATGTGTGATTTCGAGTCAGTGCTGACTCTTGGCGACCTATGTTGTCTTTAGGAAATAGTGACAAAATAAGCAGGTGACCTGTTATAAAATGTCCCTCTATGAGGGGATGTGACAAGCAAAAAATGGTGAAATTGTACATAACTCGCCTTTAAGCATGATATTTTAGTGCAATGTAATTTAAGTAACAATACAGAGCTTAAAAGGGAGAGAGAGGAGGCATTGTGAGTTAAACTAGAAAGAGGGAAAGAGAAATCTATTTGCTTTGGTGTGATATACAGACCTCCCTCACAAGAGGAAAAGGTGGACAGAGAATTAATTGAAGACATACGCAGCATTGCTAGGAAAGGGGAAGTGCTACTGATAGGATATTTCAATATGCCAGATGCTGATTGGCACATTCCTGCTGCAGTATCATCTAGAAGTAAGGAGATCCTCGATTCTCTACAGGGAGAACTATTCAGGCAATTGGTAACAGACCCCACACGTGAAGGTGCCATACTGGACTTGGTGCTTACCAATGGTGAAAGTGTTTCTGATGTTGTAGTGGGAGATCATTTTGCATCCAGTGATCACCAGATGGTGTGGTTCAGTATTAGGACTAGGGCTGTTAGAATCCATTCAAAGGTGAGGATCTTAGACTTTAGGAAGACTAACTTTGTCAAGATGGGCCAATACCTCAGGGAGTCGTTAGTGGGATGGGAACAGCTGGGGGATGTAGAAAAACAGTGGGCAAAACTAAAAGGGGATATTTTAAGGGCAACCAACCTTTTTGTTAAAATGGTAAATAAAGGTAAAAGGAAAAGGAGACTGCTATGGTTTTCGAAAGAAGTAGCTTAAAAAGTGAAGAAAAAGAGGGAGACCTTCATGAAATAGAAGAGATCACAGAGAGAGGAAGACAGGCATCTGTATTTGGAAAAACTTAGAGAAGCTAGCAAAGTAGTCAGGAAGGCAAAGATTGAAAAGGAGGAGGAAATAACCAATGCAATAAAATGGGGCGATAAGACATTTTTCAGATATATTAGTGAGAAGAGAAAGGGCAAAAGTGGTATTGTCATACTCAAGGGTGCAGGGGAGGAATATGTAGATGCTGATAAGGATAAAGCAGAATTGCTTAACAAATATTTCTGTTCTGTGTTTACAGATGAAGAACTAGGAGCAGGACCTCAGAAAACAACCACAAACAGGAACAGAAGCGAGGGACATCTTGAACAATTTTCAGAAGACTGTGTTCGTGAGAAACTAGCTCAACTTAAAGTAGACAAAGCGATGGGACCGGATGGGATATACCATAGAATACTGAGGGAACTTGGGGACGTTCTAGCAGCTCCACTGACTGACCTATTCAATGCCTCGTTGGAGTCGGGAGTGGTGCCAAAGGACTGGAGAGAGGCTCATGTGGTGCCTTTACACAAAAGCGAAAGGATGTGGTTGAAAACTACAGGCCGGTTAGTTTAACTTCGGTGGTGAGTAAATTATTGGAAACGTTGCTGAAAGAGAAAATAGTGAGGTTTCTGGAGTCCAGCAGATTACAGGATCGAAGGCAGCATGGATTCACCAGAGGCAGGTCTTTTCAGACAAATCTGATTGATTTCTTTGACTGGGTGACCAGGGAGTTGGACCGAGGGAGAGCACTAGATGTAGTGTATTTAGATTTCAGTAAAGCCTTTGACACTGTTCCTCACAGGCGACTTATAAACAAACTTAGCACCCTAGGGATGGACCATAAAGTTACTGCTTGGGTTAGAAATTGGTTGGGTGGGAGGCGACAAAGAGTACAAGTAAATGGAGCTCAATCTGAGGAGAAGGATGTTACCAGTGGTGTGCCCCAGAGATCTGTCCTTGGTCCAATTCTTTTTAACATCTTTGTTAGTGATATATCGGAAGGGCTGTCGGGTAAGGTTTGCCTCTTTGCGGATGATACAAAATCTGCAATAGAGTAGACAACCAGGAAGGTGTAGATAACATGAGGAGGGATCTAGCTAAGCTTGAAGAATGGTCTAGAATTTGGCAGCTTGGATTTAATGTAAAAAATGTAAGGTCATGCATTTGGGCTGCAGCAATCCAAGGGAGCAATATAGTATAGGGGGTGAAGTACTTTTGTGCACTAAAGAAGAGCGGGACCTAGGCGTGTTTGTGTCTGATGATCTTAAAGTAGCTAAACAGGTAGAAAAGGTGATGGCAAAAGCTAGAAGGATGCTTGGGTGCATACAGAGAGGAATGGCTGGCAGAAAAAAGGAGTTGATAGTGCCTCTTTGGTACAACCTCATTTGGAGTATAGTGTGCAATTCTGGAGACCGCACCTTCAAAAGGATGTGAACAGGATGGAGTCGGTGCAGAGGGTGGCTACTAAAATGATTAGTGGTCTTCAATATGAAGCATATGGGGACAGACTGAAGGATCTTAATATGTACACCTTAGAGGAAAGGCGGGATAGAGGTGATATGATTGAGATGTTTAAATACCTCCGTGGCATAAATGTTCAGGGAGAGAGCCTCTTTCAATTGAAAGCAAGTTCTGCTTAGAGGGGACATGGGATGAGGGTGAAGGGAGATAGATTCAGGAGTGATATGCAGAAATATTTCTTTACGGAAAGAGTAGTGGATCCATGGAATTGTCTCCCAGTGGAGGTGGTAGAGACGAGGACAGTAACTGAATTCAAAAAAGCATGGGACAAACACAGAGGATCTCTAAAGGTAAAAAGGGGACTGTTGTAGTTGTTGATATGGAAGGACAGACTAGATAGGCCATGTGGTCTTTTTCTGTCATCATATTTCTATGTTTCTATGTTTCCATGTTTCTATGTTAATAGGATGCAAAGCATTCAAATACATGCAAATCAACTCATTAATATGCAAAATGAATAATGCAGCTTGAGTTTGACTCTGCAAGCTGCATTATTTATGGAAAAATAATGCCAGCTTTGACCTGGTGTTCTTTCCTTCCCAGTAGCATTAGAGAAAATAAGGCCATTTTAGAGGAAGTCAAAAAGAGGCCAATTCCACAGGTGCACGTCCGGACATCCAGAAATCTGGACAGCATGGAGATGCACCTGATTCTGATCCTGTTGGAGCTAGACAGCCCCCTGGAAGCAGAATCACAGCATAGATCCTGGACATCCAGGATGTTCTCTGATTCAGGAACTTCCCCGGCTAGCCCAGTCAGGCTCCTGCTTGGAGCTGCAGTACCATGGAGTCGTGTAGCAATGGCACCGCGGCTCCATACAGGAGCCACAATCCCTATCACACACCAAAATGTCCCTTTCCCTACCGTCCAAACTCCAATTGGGCCCACTGTGGCCAGGGTCAGGCTGCGGGAACCCCCTACACCCCTTCACCTCGCTTTCCATACTCGACTGCTGCAAATGTCTCTATCTAGGGGGACTTAGTTCACCTCTGAAGTGGAATAAGTCCCCTGTCCAAATGGCCGACCGCAGCCATACAGGGCTGACCCTGCAATCGGTCCTGTATGTCTGGGGTCAGATGCCTGTCCACTGCCTACCCTCGTTCCATCTCCAGCCAGCCCCCTCCCGCCCACAAACAGAGCTTCTCGCACATCTCAGATCTACATGTGCACCTTGGCATTTAGCAGGGCTGGACATTCAAACTGGATGTCCAGATACGCTAAACTCAGGTCGGAATCTACCCCCAAAACAATATTTAACATGCATTATCAAAATTTGGGGAACAACTGCATGGGTTTAGTAGGGATGCAATAGTAGAACTCTCACTGCATGAGCATTTTCCAGTTTTTATAAAACCTAAACAACAATTTGCCTGTATGTGTTTTATAATTAGACAATAGTGGATCTAAAAGTCAAAACACAGAAATATACTATAAACGTCTAGCAGCTGTACACACCAAAGATTTCTGGACTCATTTTGGTCACTTAACCATCCTAGAGAGCTTTTCTCAATAGTCAAAGATCTAATCAGAATACCTCATAACATCGACGCAGACCACTTAGCTGCTGAAATATATGCAAGATATCTTCAAAGCAAACTCACATACATAATTTACCAAACCTGCATCCTTCGCCAGCATCAAAATGAGATTCCTCAGATAATTGGACAGAGTTTTACGCAATCTCCAAAGAATATTGCACCAACCTACTAAAATCTCTTAATACAACAATTTCACCCCTCGACCCCTGCCCTACCACGTGGATAAAAGCTATGTCTCAAGAACTAGCACCAATGCTATGCAGAATAGTAAACCTTTCCCTCTCACAAGGAACTATGCCACCACAGCTTAAAATCTCCTCAATAAGACCACTCCTAAAAAGCACAGCATCTGACCCAAGCTCATCATCTTCATACCGTCCAATATCCAGCATACTGCTTCTATCCAAAATAATTGAAAAAAAAAAAAAAACAACCATTCAGCATCAGCTCCAGGACGATGTAGACTCAAACTTCCCTCTTGTCCCACAGCAGCACAGATTCCGAGAATCTCATGAGTTGAAACATTATTCACATCCCTGATGAACACAGTCCTTAAAGGGATTGAAAATATCAAATGTGGCTTCTTACTCATTTTCATTGATATTTCTGCTGCATTTGACTCAATAATACACTCCCCACTCCTAGACAGGCTGTCAGAGATTGGAATAAGCGACACCCCACAGACCTGGTTCCACTCCTATTTATCAAACAGAAGGACAGAAGTGAAGATAAAGAGCAGCAAATCAAAATCATTCTCGCTACAACAGGGCCTATCTCAAGGCTCAGCATTATCTGCTTTACTTTTCAACTTATACATACAGCCAGTCTGCAAAATCATACAGAAACACAACATACATTACCACCTATATGCAAACGACCTTATGATATATTCCCCAATTGACACCACAAATCCAGACTTCTCAACCATCTCCACATGCATGATAGAAACAACCAAATGGTTAGCACAGCACAATTTAACAATCAACAACAATAAATCTAAAGCCCTCACAATCACAAGAAAAAACCCTCCAAATAATCTGCTAATTGGAAATTGTCCATTTCCAATCAAGAATGAGGTAAGATATCTGGGAGTACATCTGGACCAGAGGATCAATTTCCAATCTCACATCAACAAAACCACCTCCAAAGTCTACTAGAAAATGAAGATACTACAGAACTTATGACCCATATTAGAACAGAACCACTTCAGTTCTGTCTGCCAGGCAATAATGACCCTGCAGCTAGACTACAGCAATACGATACTCCATGGTGTACCAAAAAATGCAACACATACTCTGCAATTGGCACAAAATACAGCTGCTAGATTAATTACAGGATCAAAGAAACATGAGCATATCACCCCCGCCTTAAAAGACCTCCACTGGCTACCCATCTGATCTAGAATAGAATATAAAGCCAAAATGATGGCCTTCAAGATAATAATAACCAGTCCGCTGAATGCTTAAATGAAATAATCAAAAGAGTCCCAGACACACGATCAAGGAGGAAGTTCCAACAAAACACTCTCTCAACAGCCTGCATACCGATCAACTCTTCCCAAAGAGTGCTTTACAGGGTATTCAAATATTACACCCCTTCATTATGGAACTCACTTCCACATCACCTAAGAGCTATTACAGATATCACCGACTTCAGAAAATATCTAAAAGCCTACCTTTTCACTGAACACTACAACAACATATGAAGCACACAATCACAGGAATGAAATCCCTGCTCAACTGTCCCCTCCCAATAAGATGTCACCCAAACTAAGTACCTATCTAATGTATATAGTTGTAACTTTGTAAACAGTTAAATGTAAATTCATTATACCGTTCCATGTAAGGCTTATTCTGTTTCACTATAAAACGCTTTGATAAAATGAAAAGCGGTATATAAAAATGTTAAATAAATAAATACATACTATTTAGATTATTTTCAGAAACCAAAACATTGGTTCATTCATCTGATTTGTCTCCATTAAAGTCTATGGGGAAACTGTTCTATAATGCAACAATCAAACCTCACTTTGTTGCATCAGTGATTCTGAGAGCTAAGCTATTGGTAGCTTAACTACTGGCAGGGTCTCCCAAGATGGACAAACCACCCATCTGGGCAACAGCAGAAAGTGACATGTTGGCGGCAACAACACTAGAATTTCCTGCGCAGAAGGAAGGCCTAGCAATTTATTTCCGTATCTTGCCATGAAAACCCAATGGATTGTCAGAACAAAACAAATTGCACTATAATACTGGAAGATGAGACACCCAGGTTGGAAGGCACACAACTGGCTACTGACGACTAGCTAAAGACTTTCAGGTGGTCAAGAATGAAATGCAACATGCACAAAGCGATCTTTTGGGTGTCAGCAAACTGCAATGGACTGGCATTAAGCACTTTAAATCTGATGATCACATAGTCTACTATGCTGAAAATGAAAGACAAAGATATTCCATTTATAATCGAGAAAAAACTTGTAAAAATTATAATGATATATATTGCAATCAGTGAACACTTAATTTCTATTTGTCTACAAGGAATGCCCATCAACACAACTATAATTCAGGTATATGCCCTAACAACAGCTGAAGAAGAGGATGAAGTTGATGAGTTCTATGAACAAGTATAAGCTGAAATTGGCAGAAAATGCAAACAGGATATCCTGATAGTCATGGGTGCTTGAACACAAAGTTGGCAAAAAAGAAGAAATCAAAGAGTTTGGAAAATATGGACTTGGCAACAGAAATGAAGCTGGAGAAAGACTAATTTTCTGCAAGAACATCTATTCATCTCAAACCCCATCTTTCGGCAACACAAGCAACAATTGTACACATGAACCGCACTCAATGGATTATACAAAGATCAAAATTGACTACATCTGTGAAAGTCAATGATAGAAAGGCTCTATATAACATTAACAAAGAAAAAACCTGGAGCTGACTGTGGTACTGATCACCAAATTCATGCTAAAGTTGCAAAAGAGCAAGCCACTCATGAAGGTAGCAAAATATGACCTTGAGAATATACTACTGGAATTTAAAGACTGCCTGCAAAAACAAATTGCTGCTTTATATACAAATGAAAGAAATCCAGAAGGTTGTGTTGGAAGAAAGTAAGAAGTCTCTTCAAAAGGTGAAAAAGCAAAAATGGATGACCGAAGAAACTCTGTAAATTGCCTAGAAATATAGAGAAGTTAAAGCCAGAGGAGAAAGTGAGGCAATTGCAGAACTCAATAGAGATTTCCAACATGCAGCAAGACAAGACAAGAAGTACTACTATGACACATGCAAGGAAATAGAATCAGAAACTATTAGAGGAAGAACAAGATCAGCTTTCCTAAAGCTATGAGAGTTAAAGAAAAAAAAATCCCAGTCTCAAATTGGAATGCTACAAGATGCTCAGGGATCCATGTTGAATGATGCTGAGAAGATCAAGAAAAGGTGGAAAAATATACAGTCATTATACCATAAATATCAAGTGGACTAACAGCCATTTCAACCTGTACCTTATGATCAAGAACTACTGGTGATGAAAGAAGAAGTCAAAGCAGCATTGAAACTCTTATCAAAGAACAAAGCACCACACATTGATGGCTTTCTCTTTGAAGTATTACAGAAATCAGATGCAGCTGTTACCAAACTTCAAGGCTCTGCCAGGAAATTTGGAAGACAACATCATGGCCAATTGACTGGAAAAGATCTGTGTTTATACCAATACTAAAGAAACTATCACACAATCCCTCTGATCCCACATGTCAGCAAGATTCTACTCAAGATTATTCAGCAGAGACTACAAACATACCTCAAATGGGAACTGTCTGAAAGGACAAGAAATGAGAGACATCATCATTGTGGATGGGAGATGGATCCTTGAAAAGACAAAATAATACCAAAAGGATATCTATATGTATTTTATCGACTACAACAAAGCTTTTGACTGTGTAAACCATGAGAAACTGTGGGCCACATTAAGAAGCATGGGTATACCAGAACAGCTGATAGTTCTCTTGCCACAACCTTTACATTGATCAAGAAGCAACAGTTTGAATGTAAGAAGGAGAAACAGAGTGGTTTAAAATCAGCAAAGGTGTATGACAAGGCTGCATACTTTCCCTCTACCTGTTTAATTTATATGCAGAACAAATCAGAGAAGCAGGACTGTATAAAGACAACCAAGGTGTGGGGGAAGACTCGTCAACAAATGCTGCTGATGATACCACATTACTGGCTGAAAGTGAAGATGATCTGAAACATTTGCTTCTCAAGATCAAGGAATATAGTTTTAAAATGGGCCTACATCTTAACTTAAAGAAGACAAAGATCCTGACAACTGGCATAAATCATTAATTCCATTGTTGATGGAGAAGAAATTGAAATAGTTGATAACTTTAACCTACTTGGACCAACTAGCAATAAAGAAATAACAAACAGTCAAGAAATCTGATGGCACATTGCTCTTGGCAGAATGGATATGAAGGACCTAGAAAGATTCTCAAGAACAGAGAAGTCTCTCTCCATATAAAGATTCAACTTGTTCAAGCCATGGTATTTTCAATAAAATCATATGGATGCAAAAGTTGGCCAGTGAAAAAAAAGAAAACCGATGCCTTTGAATTATGGTGCTGGCAAAGAAAACTGTGTATACCATGGACTGCCCAAAGAACAAACCAGTCAGTACTAGTGGAGAACAAACCTAAGCTTTCTTTAGAAGCTCAGATAACAAGACTTTGACTTTCATACTTTGGATACATCATGCAAAGAGAGAGATCGTTAGAGAAAGACATCATGTTTGGCAAGGTCAACGCAAAAGAGGAAGGCCAGCAATGAGATGGATTGATACAATGACTGCAGCTATGGGTGCCATTCTATCAACAATAAGCCACCTGACTGAAGACCGAACAAAGTTTAGGATAACTATCCAGAGGGTTGTCATGAGTCGAAAGTGACTCAATGGCACTTAATAACAATGACAATAAAGTTTGCCATATATTTTCAATCAAATCTGCTTAAACTTGATGCCAAACATCTGTATCAGCACTACAAGCCATCAAGAGTGCCATAACCCCCCCCCCCCCCGTGCAAAACAAGAGAGGTAAAGAGCATGTGCCTGTAGCATAAGTATCAGAAACCATCATCAGAAAGTCAAAGTGGTAAAAAGAGCACTGTGAGCACCTCAGATAGGGGAAGAGGGCAAAGCAGCACCACAATTAGTGAAAGAACACCAAGGCACATTGGGGCATGTTTATTAAACTGCAACAGCATGCATGGACAAACGTATGTTTAGCATGCCTTTTTATCGTGGTGTGGGCATAGCAACCATGGTTGCTGCAGAGGTCGCGGCCATAGTAGGGATGTACCAGTTCCATGGTAGTTGTGAATACGCAGCCATAGCACGTGCACACAGTGAATAAGCTTGCAACACTCGCCCAGCAATCATTAACTACAAATGCATTATTAGGATGGCAGTAATCTACTGAACCACTGCAGACAGTACTAAATGGGCTCCTACCCCAACTACAGGACAGTAAGGGTAGTAACAGACTAGTGTAGAACAGAGAGGGATGACCGAGAATAGGCACAACTGGCTGCACAGCCCAGAGCAATGGGGCTAAGTACAAGAGGATGGGACATGCAAATAGGAAAGCAAACAGATGCATCAAAATGTGCTGTGCCCCTAACTGTGGGAGAAAGGTGACAATGTGACATCTTAGGGTGTAGGGGGCCTTGTATGGGATCAGACAGGGTGTCCGCATTGTCCATCAAGGGGGACAGGTATATGAAACTTCTCACCCTGAGGCGCACAAGGTGCCTATTCACCTAGGCAGCTGTGAACAGGTAGCCTAGGCAGGTGCCCAGGTACTCTATGCTGCCAACATTGCCTGTTTGCCCCTTTTTTTTTCATTCTATGTGTTTGCCTTACCTCTGCACTTCTTATTTCCCAACACTTGTGTATGAACTGCACATTTGTGATGTTCTAGCAAGGCGGGTGAAACTACTGCCTGATCAGAAGTAGCCAGTAGTTATACCTGTGTTAACATCATCTTGGTACCTCTAGAGTGCAAGCGACCATCAGCAGTTGCCGCCTACTTTTTGATTTGACTCCACCCTAACCTTGCTTATCCACATGCCACTTTGGTAGCATGGTGGTTTTAGCACAGCCACCTTCTAATCAAATGTTGCTGGCTACGATGGGACAAAAAAACACGCATTAGCCTTGCACTAAAGCCTGCATTCCCAGCTGTGATACTTTAGTAAACATTTATCTATTTATTAATAGTATTTTGCATGCTGTCCTTTAGCCAAAGGCTGTCAGAGAGGTCTAAAAGCCACATAAAACAGCCAGAGTGATGAATACATAAATCATAGTAAATAAAATAAAAGTGACAATGACATAATAATGCAAAAATATAGGAGTGAAAAAATAAAATAAAATTTGACAATTAACAACTAACAGATTGGTTAATAACATGGAAGAAAATGACATTGAGAGCTGTAAAATAGCAAGAAGACCAGCACAGCACTGAGATCAGCTGCAAGGTCCTCAATTATGCCAGGAGAACCAGCACAGCTCAGCACCCAGTTTGGCTGGAAGGCTCTAAATTACACTGGTCAACATTGAAATCCTTACTGACTTTAAAAGGCCCTAATTTGTAGTATCTTGGTGAGCTGAACACAAATATAACATTACAAATTTTTTATTAGCTCTCATTTTGAAGATATGGCATGTAGTTCATTTTTGACGTTTTCACCATGTAAATTTATCCAGTAGAACATCAACAACATCCCAAATAAACCTTGAATGATGTAATATTGCATCACATTGCATAATACCAGCATGCACACATCATCCAGAGTTAATTGCATCATTTTCTGATGCAATGCAATAATGCATGAGGCCGCGGGCCGGGTCCCGCGGCCGACAGTAACTCGTGCCCGGGCCCGGCCTCGGCCTCCTGCACGTGGTAGGCGTATGGGGGCGGAGCCTGGGAGACGGATCGCCGCACGGTGGTGGGGCGATCCCATTGGCTCCAGCGCTGGGGAGGTGGGGGCTAAGGGAGCCGAGGAGAGCGGGGGGGGGGGGCGGTAGGCTAGCGGCCTGCCTTCAGCTACAGCCTGCCTTCAGCATTGCTGAGCTGCCCAAATCACGGGGGGGGGGCCAATAGGGGATTGGCTGGGGCTGACCCAGTCTTCTACAATAAAGTGTGATAGTCCCTTCTGTCTCCTGCAATACAGTATAATAGGTAGGGCATGGCACGCTCTCCCAGGGGCTGCGGGGGCAGCGGACAGGGAGGGGAGTTGGAGCTCGGGCTGGGGGGAGGGGAGGCCGGTCTCATGTGACCGGGGGGTGCAAAGGAACCAGGGCTGGTGGGCAGTCGTGGAGGAGGGCTGGAGGAGCCTCCAGGCCAGGGGAGCGGGGATGGGGGGGGGGGCGGAGGGGGCCGCGGGGTGTCTGCTGGGGGGGTTACTAGTCCGGGGCTAGCCGCGGGTATGGTACCAGTGGGGCTTGAGGCTCAGGGGTCGGCAGACGTGGGGGCGGTGGGGGGCGGGTTAGACTCGGGGGGAGCAATGGCGCAAAGGGGGTGTGGGGCGATGGCTGGCAGGGGGGCAACGGGGGGGATGCCTGACGTGGGTTCCAGTGCAGGGGGGGCCTCCTTGGGCCCGGGCGGGGCGGGGGCATATGCGTCATGGTTTCCGGGAAGCCAGGGCGGGCAGTATGCACAGGGGGAAGGGATACTGGGTTGGCCACCAGTAGGTCAGCCCTGGGTATGGGGCCATGGGGGCAGGTTTGGGGTGAGTGGAGTGGCTCGGGATTCCCTTGCCGGGGGGTGCAGCTGAACTGGGGGGGGGCTAGCTGGGCGGCAGGGGGACTGGGTACTTCCTCGTGGCCGCAAGGAGGGGGGCTAGGTTGGGGGGCAGGGCTGTACAGGATGGGTCCTCCTCCGGTTTGTTCCTCTCTTCCACTACAGGTGCCGACGAGCGGAGCGGCGACAGCGGGAAGTGCGGGGGGCAGCCAGATGATGGCCCTTACCACGGTGCGGGCCAGTCCGGCCGTTGAGGCGCAGGAGCAGAGTGAACGAGTGGTGGCGGCGGCGGCCGAGGGTGCTGGAGACTCAGGTAATGGGGGGGGGGCGACAGGTTGGTGGGGGGTGAGACGGCGGAGGGCGGCCGGAAGGCCAAAGCGAAAAGGAAGCATCGGCGGCGCTGCAGGCGGAGTTCGTCCTCGTCGTCTTCTGAGAGTTCGTCAGATGGCTCGCAAGTGGGGAAGCGGGCTGGGGGAGGGTCTGCGTCATTGTGGTGCATTGCGCGGAACTTTGGGAGGGAGTGCCGCGCAAGCTCCGGCACCGTATATTGAAGCGTAAATATATTGATGTTTTTCGGTTGTTGGAAGGTCGGAAGCGCTCGGGGGAGAGTAGGAAAAAGCGCAAAGAGGACGAGAAGGCGGGGAGGGTGCGGAAGGTTTCGCGCAATACGTTAAATTGGACGCGTGCTTTCCTACGGCTAGCGAGCGTTTTGGGGCATGCGGAACCGAGTCAGTATGGTGAGTTGTTGGCATACGTGGATGCCATCCTGGCAGCTTCACAGGCGCATGAAGGCTGGGCTTGGCTTAATTATGACGAGGAGTTTCGGGATATGATGGAGGAGAATAAGCAGTTGTCCTGGGGGATGAAGGATGTTAACTTATGGCTGACACAAATGTCGGCCAAGAGAGGGGGTGGGGGTGGGGCGGCGGCGAGGACAACGAGCCAAGCGCTGGCGGCTAGTGGCCGGTCCTTTCGGACGCCGGGGGCAGCGCCTGGGTCGTCCTTGGGGGGACCGGGGGGGGACTTATGCAGGCGCTACAATAAGGCTTCCTGCCCCTTTCCGGACTGTAAGTTCCGGCACGCCTGCTCGCTGTGCGGCGCGGGTCACTCAGCTGCAAAGTGCAGTAGAAAGGGGGTGGTTGGGTCGTCGGGGGGCAGTAAGTGATACGGGGTTCGGGGAGTTGGCGCCTACTCCCGTGAACGTCAAGGCGTTGAGGCCATGGCTACAGCGTTATATACGGGATAGGCACGGGAGGGCGGGTAGGCTGTTGTGGTTGGGCTTTACTGAGGGGTTGCGAATACCGTTTCAAGGGGAGGTGGCAGCAGTGGCGGCCAGCAATCCCAGCTCTGTGCGCCTTTTGGCGGGGGTTGCCCGGCGTAAGATCGCTACTGAATGTGCTCTGGGAAGGGTGGCGGGGCCATTCGGGCTCCCCCCCCTTTTCGCCTTTTATGATATCACCGCTGGGAGTGATTCCGAAGAAAGAATGCGGGAGTTATCGGCTTATCCATAACTTGTCCTTTCCGCCTGGTGATTCCGTGAATGACCATATACCAAGGGAGTTATGCTCGGTGCGGTATGCCCGCTCTGATGAGGCGCTGCAGTTGGTGCGGCTTTGTGGGCAGGGGGCGTTGCTGGCGAAAATCGACATCGAATCTGCCTTTCGGTTGCTGCCAGTGCACCCGTCGGCTTATCCTTTACTGGGATTTAAGTTTGACGACCACTATTATTACGATAAGTGTCTCCCGATGGGTTGCGCAATTTCCTGTTCTCATTTTGAGGCCTTCAGTTCCTTCTTGCATTGGGTCCTGGTGCAGCGCTCCAGGTGTAAGTCGTTGGTCCATTACTTGGATGATTTCTTGTTTGTAGGGGCAGCGCGGATGGAAGGATGTGCGTCACTGTTAGGGCTGTTTCAGGAGATGGCGAGGGAATTTGGGATTCCGCTGGCGGCGGATAAGACACTAGGGCCCGTGACGTGCCTTTCGTTTCTGGGGACTGAACTTGATTCCGTGGATTTCGTGGTGCGCTTACCGCAGGATAAGGTGGAGCGGCTGAGGGAGCTGGTGGCGGCGGTGGGGTCAGCTACGAAAGTGACGCTGAAAGAGTTACAGGCTTTAGTGGGTCATCTGAATTTTGCCTGTTGGGTTATTCCCATGGGGAGGCCGTTTGCGCGGAGGCTGTCCCTGGCTATGGCAGGGATGCGCCGCTCTCATCACCGCATTCGAGTGACAGTGGGTATGCGGGAGGATCTGCGGGTCTGGCAAGCGTTCCTCTCCGAGTTCAATGGCAGTGCTTTGGTCCAAGTGTCTGAGCTGACAAATGTGGACCTGCAGTTATTTTCTGATGCGGCGGGTAGTTCCGGGCTTGGTTTGTATTGTCAGGGAGTGTGGTGTGCGGCTGCATGGCCAGCGTCCTGGATTGAGGTTGGGTTGACGCGTAACGTGACTTTTTTGGAGTTGTTCCCTATAGTGGTGGCGTTTTGGGTGTGGCCGGACAGGTTACGGGACAAAAAAGTCATGTTCTGGTGCGACAATGCGGCGGTGGTGCAGGTGATCAATAGGCAGTCGCCCAAATGCCCTAGAGTGGCGGCATTGATGAGGTTGTTCGTGCTCGCCTGTCTGCAGCTAAATGTCATGGCCAGGGCGCGGTATGTGCCTGGTACGCAGAATGCTATTGCTGATGCTTTGTCCCGTTTCCAGTAGGAGCAGTTTCGAACCTTGGCCCCGGAGGCGGACGCCTCGTCGGCGGTGGTGCCGGAGCACCTGTGGCAGATTGGGACCCAGCAGTGTTAGAGATGTTGCGATCCTCTATAGCTCCAGGTACGTGGGCATCGTACGTGCAGGGGGATGCCAAGGTGCGTGAGTATCTCAGGCAGAGAGGTTGGGGGGGCAGAGATGACAGGACAGTGGGGGCATTCATAGTCTGGGCTAAGGGGCAGGGGTGGTCTAGGTCAGTCGTATGGGCGGCTTTGGCGGGTTTCTCCTTTTTTAGTAAAGCAGCGGGTTGGGGTAGCCCATGCGCGTCCTTTCTGGTGAGGCGGCTTATGGCGGGGTGGGCGAAGGACCGGCTGCCTAGTCGGGACTGGCGCCGCCCTGTGTCCAATGACCTGCTCGTGCTTATCTGGGGCGTGTTGCCAGCGGTAGCGGCGTCGGAGTTTGAGGTGGTACTGTTTCGGGCGTTATTTGTCACTGCCTTTTTTGGGGCGTTTCGGGTCAGTGAGTTGGTACCGAAGTCCCGTGGGCGGGGGTGTGGGATGGGTTGGAGGTCCAACACGTAGAGCTGACTGAGTCGTCAGCGCGTATCTTTCTGGCACGCTCTAAGACGGACCAGCGCAGGCTTGGCAGCTGGGTGTCCTTGAGAGCAATTCTGGGCCTATGTTCCTGCCCGGTGCTGAATTTGCGGGCATACTTGCGACAGCGACCGGGTGTGGCGGGCGTCTTGTTTCGCCATGCGGACGGAACACCTGTCACGCAATTTCAATTTATGGCGGTGTTGCGTTTGGCGCTGCGGTGGCTCGGGTGTGAGGAGCGGCAGTACGCATCCCATTCCTTCAGGATTGGGGCGGCGACCAGCGCGGCGGCGGCTGGTCTGGAGGGTGCGGTGATTCAAAGGATCGGACGGTGGCGGTCTGGGGTTTATGAGAGTTATGTCCGCCTGGACCAGGTCTGAGGGTGCAGGCGGGAGGGGGAGGTTGGGGGGTGTGGGGGGGGGGTTGCTAATGCTGTGTTTCCTGTTGCAGGGTGGCCTTCTTGGTCCGAAGAGGCGAGAGGGGGCCCGACCGGCGATTGGTGGATTATCGGGCACTCCTTCGTCTACTGGGCAGAGAGGAGAGCCGTGCTGCGCCCGCTGGGTCCACATCTGGGATTGGCTTCCCGCAACGTCCGGCTGCGGTGGATGGGGGAGCGTGGCATGCGCTGGTGGCAACTACTTCCTTGTGTGCGGCAGCAAGCGGAGCGACGGCAGCGCCCGGTGGGGGTGTTGCTGCATTTAGGAGGCAATGATTTGACCAATTGGACGTGCCGGCAGCTCATTCGAGCAGTGCAGCGGGACATTCGCATGCTGCAGGAGGATTGGCCTGAAGTGATGATCATATGGTCGTACATTATTCCACGGCCGGCTTGCAGTCTCAGCGGCGGTGGTCGCGAGGCCTGGCAAAGGTCAACAGGCAGATTGGCCGTTGGGTACAGTTGATGGGGGGCTGGCAGGTGCAGCACCCGTGGGCATATCCGAAATGTGCAGGCTTATACCGTATTGATGGTGTGCACTTGTCCCCTGTAGGTCAGGACCTTTTGCTAAATGATTGGCAGGAGGTTCTGGAGAGGTGCACTGGTCGCAGCTTTATCGGGGTGGGGCGGTGCGAGGTTAGATGAGCTACCTCGCACCGGTGGCGGGGTAGAGAGCCCGCGCTCGCTAAGGCGGCGGGGCTTTAACCGATTTGGGACCAGTGGGGGAGCGATGGGCTTCCCGGGGTGGGGCGAGACATCCTGGTTGGGGGTCTCGGCCCGGTACAAGGGGTTGGGGGCCAGCCTTTGCTACTAGTATGGCGAGGCAGGTGGCGGGGGCGGGTGAGGAGAATGCTCCGCCTTGCTACTAAGATGGCGGGAGGGGGCATTGTCCGGTGCCGGGGTGGGGGGTTATTGTTGGAGAGATGTTGAATATGTTTGCCCATGTTGGGCAGTTACTACAAGTGTAATAAAGCTGCGACCAAAATTTTGTACCATGATTTGTCTCTTTGGTGTTATTGAGAGGGGGAAAGGGGGGGGCTGGTGGAGGGGGGGAAGGCTGGAGAAGCAGAGGCGAGGTGGGCCTCCGGGTCAACAGAGTTAATGCATGAGGCTGCGGGCCGGGTCCTGTGGCCGACAGTAACTTGTGCCCGGGCCCGGCCTTGGCCTCCTGCACGTGGTAGGGGTATGGGGCGGAGCCTGGGAGACGGATCACCGCACGGCGGTGGGGCGATCCCATTGGCTCCAGCGCTGGGGAGGTGGGGGCTAAGGGAGCCGAGGAGCCGCGTGGCCAGTCTTTTCGGCGCGGCTCCTCGGGCAGACGGCCGCGTTCCCGCCCGCCCTCCCAAGGGTTAAGGTTGTGGGGTTGTTGCAGCTGGGGGAGGCGGGGTAGAGAGCCCGTGCTTGCCAAGGCGGCGGGGCTTTAACCAATTTGGGACCAGTGGCGGAGCGATGGGCTTCCCGGGGTGGGGCGAGACATCCCGGTTGGGGGTCTCGGCCCGGTACAAGGGGTTGGGGGCCAGCCTTTGCTACTAGTATGGCGAGGCAGGCGTCGGGGGCGGGTGAGGAGAATGCTCCGCCTTGCTACTAAGATGGCTGGAGGGGGCATTGTCTGGTGCCGGGGTGGGGGGTTATTGTTGGGGAGATGTTGAATATGTTTGCCCATGTTGGGCGGTTACTACAAGTGTAATAAAGCTGCGACCAAAATTTTGTACCATGATTTGTCTCTTTGGTGTTATTGAGAGGGGGAAAGGGGGGGGTGGTGGAGGGGGGGAAGGCTGGAGAAGCACAGGCGAGGTGGGCCTCCGGGTCAACAGAGTTACTACTGCCAGACGGCTGCTGAAGCCATCTGACGTCAGCAGTGTACTATACGCAGTCGGAAAGGAAAGTAATCTGGTATTCTGTTCCGATATTGAAAGCCTCATGAATGCCTTAAAAATCACTCATGACCCACAAGACTGGAGACTATTTTTAGACTCTTCGAAACTGAGTCTGAAGGCTGTACTTTTGAACAATGGAAACCGTCTTCCATCTATTCCAGTAGCACATGCCGTCCACATGAAAGATGCATAAATGAAGAAAATCACTCCATTACAACTTTAGGCAATATAACATTAACTCAACCTGTGGAGATTATGATTATCTTAAATTGCTTGTCTTGCGCTACTTTGGCCTCAGACTCGTCGGCACTGTAGCTTAATTATAAAATTTTGATAAAGTGCTTGATAGCATCAATGGCCTATGTGCACTTTTTTTTTCAATGTAAAGATGATACCATGGGTACATTTTCTCCTTCTTTCAAAAGAAATCAAAAGACTGCTTAGCTTTTAAATATGTCCCAACGCCATCTTTTGGCGCCCTCTTCATGCGTTTCACTCTTGAACGAGTTTCTTCAGGGGACTTTTTAAAAGCTAAAAATAAGCAAAAAAATATATCCATTATCAAATTCTTTCACGTTTGTTGCCTCCCAAAATATTTTAAATTTCTTACTACTAAATCCACATACCTTTGAGCCAATCACTAAACGTTTGCTGCAGACGCTGTTCTCATTGAGGTTTTAGAAAATCACAAATTCTTTAGGAAGACGCCACGCATGCGGGTTAAGAATAGGAATTACCTTATTATACCTGTCGGAGACCCAACGTCATAAACCAGATCGAACAAGCTTCTTTTCAATCTCCTTCAATGGATTCACAGACATGCTCCCCAATCAATATGGGTATTTAAACCTGCTGGTGCCAAAGTTTACGGAAGCACAGCAATGTATTGAGTAACATCCAAGGTTTGGAAGAACAAACCATTCGCTGCGTCTGGTCTCGGGATAGAAATTTAAAAGAAAAACTAAGCCCGGCGGTTTTGCGACCTCCACTGGAACAAGAGAGAAACCAGTCATCAGGCCACAAGAAATGTGGCCATTGTAGTATTTGTGCAATAACTGTTGACTTACAGTATTTTATTCATCATGGTAAACATTACAGTTTAAACATCAGCACTTCTTGTGATTCCTCTTTTGTGGTTTATGCAGTGCAGTGTCCTTGTGATCTGTTATACATAGGAAAAACAATCAGACCATTTAAATTACGTATGGCAGAACACAAAAGCTGGTTAAAGCATAAAGTCATCTCAGCACCGATGGTTCAACATTGCTTGGAACAATCCCACATTTTTGAGGATTTGCAATGCTTTTGTATTGACAAGATCGTTTCAGGTTCAAACGGTAAATCGCAGGAACAAACACTTTTAATAAAAGAACAGCGCTGGATATTCATTTTACAAACTTTGGCACCAGAAGGTTCAAATACCCATATTGATTGGGGAGCATGTCTGTGAATCCATTGAAGGAGATTGAAAGGAAGCTTGTTCGATCTGGTTTATTACGTTGGGTCTCCGACAGGTATAATAAGATAATTCCTATTCTTAACCCGCATGCGTAGCGTCTTCCTAAAGAATTTGTGATTTTCTAAAACCTCAATGAGAACAGCGTCTGCAGCAAACGTTTAGTGATCAGCTCAAAGGTATGTGGATTTAGTAGTAAGAAATTTAAAATATTTTGGGAGGCAACAAACGTGGAAGAATTTGATAATGGATATATTTTTTTGCTTATTTTTAGCTTTTAAAAAATCCCCTGAAGAAACTCGTTCAAGAGTGAAACGCATGAAGAGGGCGCCAAAAGATGGCGTTGGGACATATTTAAAAGCTAAGCAGTCTTTTGATTTCTTTTGAAAGAAGGAGAAAATGTACCCGTGGAATCATCTTTACATTGAAAAAAAGTGCACATAGGCCATTGATGCTATCAGGCACTTTATCAAAATTTTATAATTAAGTTACAGTGCCGACGAGTCTGAGGCCGAAGTAGCACAAGACAAGCAATGCAAGATAATGTAAGATAATGTAAGCAGGCTTTCTTACTTATCTTCCTTGATATTTCCTCAGCCTTTGACAGTGTGAATCACAGCACCCTCTTATCCAGGCTATCACAATTAGGCTTAAAAGGAAAAACTTTTAATTGGTTTAAATCCTACATATCAAACCGTTTCCAATATGTTCAGGTAGATCATTCCCAATCTCTTCCATTCCCACAAGAACGAGGGATCCCTCAAGGATCTTCTCTCTCTGCCTTACTCTTCAATCTCTATCTTCAACCGATTTGCAAAATCTTTAAATGCCACAACCTAAATTATTTTATCTACGCAGACGACATCATGTTGTTCGCCCCCTGTGACATAGATAACCCTAATTATGACAAAATCGCTACTTGTCTATCTGAAGCAGCACAGTGGCTCCGCTCAATTCATATGGATATAAACTTCAAAAAGACTGAAGCTCTTTTTGTATGCAGAAACTCTAACTTCACCCCCCCCCCCATCTGTCATTAACCTGATGGACATCACCCTTCCAGTCAAATCGGAAATAAAATATCTAGGAGTTACTCTAGACAAAACACTAAGCATGTCACATCACATGAAGCAGACCGCTAAAACTATATTCTTTAAACTCAGAACCATCCAGCAACTTAGACCCCTCATTGACATTAATGATTTCAGAACAGTTGTCCAGGCTCTTATAATGCCACATTTAGATTTCTGTAAAGGATTGCTCCAAGGTACTTCTAAGAAGAACTTACACATCCTACAAAGAGCCCAGAACGTCACAGCTCGGATCATTTTTAGAGCCAAACTTTCTGACCACATCTCCCCAATTTTATATGTTCTCCACTGGCTACCTATAGCCAGTAGGATTCAATATAAAACCCTAGTCACCATTTTTAAACTCATTAACGACCTAGCCCCCTCACATCTTTCAACATTAATTCATACCCCCTTAGAAAACAGAATAAGAAAAAGAGCAAACCTCAACATGCTTCAAATTCCTAACTCTGTGAGAAACCTGAAGCAAATAACAACCAATACTGCCTTCTCTTATTATGCACCAAGGCAATGGAACAAGCTACCTCTTAACCTAAGAGAGATTAAAGACCTTCGTTCTTTCAGGAAGGAGCTTAAAACATATCTCTTCGCCCAACACTACTACAGCTTACAGCCCACACTTGATCATATAACACAAGAATACACGACGCAACTGACACAAGTTTATCCTACCTAATTCAAAGTATCACTCTCCATTCCACATCTTCATTGATAACAGTGTACATTGTCCTACTATATGATAATCAACTCATCAATGCTGCTTTTAAATAGCTCTCTGTAAATAGTAAACAACTGTTGTAAATAGTTCTCTGTAAATAGTTAAATTGCTAAATAGTTAAACATGTACCATTAACCGGGTAGCCAGACCCGGCGCTCACCCTTACCTTATACCTTGCTTCCCCCTACCCCGCCTCTTGCCCCAACAATCAACAGCATTTCTCTTTCTTTCCCACAAATTACTCTGACAGCCAAGTATGGTAACAACTGGTCGCAGCTTTATTTCCCATAACAACAAAACCATAACAGGAACAATGCACTTCCAACCCCCCCCCCCAGCGGAGCGATGCGTCACCAACCGTGCTACTAGCAAAGCGACCTCGCCTCCGCTGCAACCATGGTCCGACCACCGGCAACATTCCGACCACCCCTATCCGACTTCGCCATATTACTAGCAAAAGTCTTCCAGGGGTAGTCCGGGTCGAGGGCACCCCGCCCCCGTCCCGAGTCGCCTAAGGCTCCGGACCCCGGAAACCTCCGGGATCCCGCCACCGGCACGGCGAAAATTTAGATGTGCTGCCCCCCCAAGCACCCCAAGCTGCGACCAGTGCGGCCACCCTGAACAACTCGCTCCAAGACCTCCTGCCAGTCGTTCAAGAGCAAGTCCATCCCTACTGGCGAAAGATGAACACCATCCGCCCTATACAACCCTGCACAGGCTACATCAACCCACCCATGCTGCACCTGAAATCCCCCTCTTTCACAGACCCATCTCCCAATCTGACGATTTATCTTGGTAAGTCTGCGGGACCATCTCCTCTGGCCCCATGAGGCCTGACGCGGAATGATGTCCGACCAAATCAAGATGACTCTGTCCAGCAAACGTAGCAAAGTCGAAAAGTCCTTCTTCGCCGCCCTTATAAGCTGCTTGCAAGACCACTCCGACAAATCGTTGCCTCCAAGATGGACCAGCACGACTGCTGGTCGTCCTCGAACCCGCAGATGATGACGAAGCAAGGGCAACAGTTGAGTCCACCTCAGCCCCCGCTCGCCAAGCCATGAAAGCGTCACCGCAGCTGGGTCGAGGCCAAGATTAATCCCGATGGGCCGCACCGCAGCTCTCCGACCAGCCCAGAAGACAAAAGAGTGTCCCAGCATCCAACAGCCCCTCTCCATAAGACCCCCACCTGGAAAAGAAAATAACAGCATTAGTAAACCCCCCCCCCCAACCCTACCAGGGCTCCTCAGAGCCTCACATAACCCCGAAAGGCCTTAGAGCGCCAGCGGCCAATACCCTGGATCTGAGCCCCCGACATACCCGCCGCAGCCGCACTAGTGGCCGCCCCAATGCGAAAAGAGTGAGCCGAAAACAACGCCGGATCCCTGCCGATCCTACGCAGGGCCAGGCGTAACACCGCCGTCACTTGATACCTAGTCAAATACGAAGAGTCCCTATGCACGAACAACGCTTCACCACCACCCGGGTGTACCCGCAAGTAGTCTTCAAGGGCCGCTACCGGGCAAGTGAGTCCACCGATACTCCCCAGCACCACCCACAAACCTTTTCCCCACTGATCCGTTTTGGACTTAGCTAAAAGTACACGCACCCGTCCCGGCTCCGTCCACACATGCTGTAACCGCAAACAATTACCTAAAGCCAACTTCCCCGAATCAGCCGCCAACTCGCCGACCCGAAAGGCCCAAAAAAACGCTAAGCAAAACACAGCCCGAAATAAAACACCCTCGTAAGGCGACGATGCCACCTCCGACAACACAGAACACAAACTCTGCAACAAATCATGGGTAATCGGGAGCCTGCGATCCCGCCGTAACGGCAGCGCCCGTTCCCACCCTTGCAGTAAACGCCGAGCCAGGCGCCCCTGCCCTACGCCCGGCCACCCCACCGCCCGGGCAAAAAATTCAAACCCCGCCAGATGGCCCCGGACCGCCGATCTCGGGAACCCTTTGTCCTTTGCCCACCCCACATAGCTCCCAAGCAGATACTCAGACACCTCGCTCCCATCACTCCCCGCACCATGCAGATACTCCCACACCCGCGCACAGCCCCGCCGATAAGAATCCCACGTGCGCTCAGCCACTGAATTCCTTAACAGGTTCTTCATCGTGGTAGGCCACAGCTCCACAAGTTCCAAGGGACCCCGAGCCCCTCCTCATCTGCCGCCAGCACCAACTGCCGAAACCGCTCCCACTGCAAACGAGAAAGAGCATCAGCGATGGCATTAGTACGACCCGGAATATGTCGGGCCTTTAAGTCAACATTCAAACGCAAACAGGCTAGAACGACTTGGCGCATCAAAGCCGCAACCGTACGGCAGCATGGAGTATAACGATTCACAACGGCCACCACCGCCTCGTTATCACACCACCACACCACCCTACAGTTGGACAATTGCTCCGGCCATAACGCAAGCGCCACCAAGATGGGAAACAATTCAAGAAAGGTAATATTTCGCAGAAGCCCGGCATTCTCCCATTCCAGCGGCCACCGCTCAGCACACCAGGCACTGCCGAAATATATGCCCAGCCCAACCCCACCCGCTGCATCCGAATACAGCTGCAAATCCTCACTGGAGATCTCTGCATCCCGCAACACCGACGTGCCATTAAAGTTGCTCAAAAAGAGCGCCCAAATCCACAAATCCTCTCGCATAACCTTAGACACTCGGATACGATGGTGAGGCTTCCGAGCCCCCGCCGTCGCTGCCGCCAAGCGCCGAAGGAAGACCCTGTCCATGGGAATGACCTTACACGCAAAGTTAAGGGACCCTATTAAAGCCTGCAGCTCCCGCAGAGTCAACTTGGAAGATGCCAAGGCATTCGCCACCAGCACTCTCAATCTCTCCACCTTATCCGAGGGCAATCGGGCCTCTAAACTTTGCGAATCTAATTCCACACCTAAGAAGGTCAACCGTGTTGTCGGACCTACCGTCTTACTCTCAGCCAACGGCACCCCCAACTCACAAGCCAGACTACCAAAACCAGCCAACAGCTCACTGCACCCTACGGACTCTGCTTCACCTACAAAGAAAAAATCATCCAAATAGTGGACAACCTCCCTTCTGCCCACGCGCCGCACCAAACACCAGTGCAAAAAAGAGCTGAACTTTTCAAAATACGCGCAAGATACCGCACACCCCATGGGCATGCACTTGTCAAAATAAAAGGCCTCCTCAAACTGAAAACCCAACAACCTGAAGGAAGACGGATGAACCGGCAACAAACGAAAAGCCGACTCGATATCAACCTTCACCATCAATGCCCCCCGCCCTGCTCTCCTGACCAACTCCATGGCCGTGTCAAAAGACTGATAATGCACGGTGCAAAAATCCCGCGGAATCAAATCGTTCACGGACGACCCCGCCGGGGAAGAGAGATTGTGAATTAGCCGAAACTTCCCCGGCTCCTTCTTGGGAATAATACCTAACGGTGATACAACAAAATCCGGGAACGGCGGCTGCTGAAAAGGCCCCGCTATCCTCCCTAACCATAATTCTTCCTCTATCTTCCCCCGAGCTATCGCCCCCCACCTCCGCACACTAGAGGAATTGCACGGCGACGCAACCACGACCACGCCACGCACTGGAACCACAAAACCCGAAGTAAAGCCCAACTGTAACACTAACCTATCCCGCCTCCGTGAATAAGAACACAACAAAGAACACAAACACGGAACCCGAATAGGCGAAGGGGCCAGTTCAAAAAGCCCCCCCCCTATTTGAGGACGGATGGCGGCTGAGGCCCGGGCACTTTTTTGACACATTTTGCTGCTGCATGCGGACCTCCACAGCTTGAGCAGGCATGCCGGAATTTACAATCCGGAAATGGACACATTGATCGATTAAACCGCCAGCACACATCACTTCCGCCTCCAGGGGCCGGGCGAGCCTGTCCTGTGGCGACTGCCCCCCGAAAGGAATGAGCCGCACCCCCAACGACTATTGCCCCCATCTTCCCTCCGCTTCCCCCGGACCCCCCTCCCTTGACTGACATCTGTGTTAGCCACAGGTTGATGTCTTGGGTGCCCCAGGTTAAAAATTTATTCTCCTCCATTTTATCCCTGAATTTTTTGTCGTAGTTAAGCCACGACCAGCCTTCATGCATTTGAGACGCTTCAAGAATCGAGTCGGCATAGGATAACAACATCCCGGACTGTTGAGGAAAATGATGCCCCCACACGCTTGCCAACCGCAAGAAAGATCGCACCCAATTAATGACATTGCGCGACACCTTCCGTAACCGACCCGCCTTTTCGTCTTCCTTTTGCTTCTTCTTGCTGTCCCCCGAACGTTTCCTTCCTTCTAACAATCGAAAAATATCGATATATTTGCGCTTCCTAATCTTTCGCCGCAGCTTCCTGGGGACACCTTCCCACAATTCCGACAAGGGAACCAAAGATGCCGCACCCCCACCAGCTGAACTCGCCTCGACCCCCCCACTCACGGTCGCCCCTGGCCCACCGCCTGCAGCCACCGAGGCGCCAGACGAATCCGAAGACGATGAGGAGGAAGAAGAAGAGGTACGTCGATAACGACACCCCCGCTTCCGCTTTCTGCGCGCCTTGCCCGGCCGTTCGGACCGCAACCCGCGCTCCAGCAATGCGCCACTGTCAACCGCGCTCGACTCACCTGGGGTGCCGTCGCTGCCACAAGTCCTGGATGAAAGCAGGTCATCGCCCCTCGGCTCCGCCGACCGCTGAAGATCCGCCGCTCCTGACACCTGGCCGCCAACTCCAGCTGCACCCACTGCCGCAGGGGGCCGTGAATCGATACTCCCCTCACCGCAGGAAACCACCGCAGATGTGGCAGGGCCCATCGCCGCCATATGGGGCACCTGTGAAGACAAAAGAGGAAAACCCAACGAAGACAAGCCCAGCGCACCTCTTGAAGGCCATGCCCCAGTCCAATCCACCCTCGAGGAACCTTGACCCCCCCCCAATCAATGCTCCCATCCCGACTGCTGCCCTGGCGGTCCTGACCAGCCGGTAGGCGGGAAACCCACTGCAGGAGGAACAAAACCCCCGCCCGGAGATAGCCACCCCCACGCATCCCCCCCAGCCGCCCCAAGTACCTGCCCGGGTCCCGCCCCCGCCCCCCATTGGCCCAAGGAGTTAACTCCCCACCCCTGCCCCTGCTCCCAAGCCATCCTGCGAAGCCCTCCCCCTACGCCCTCCACCTGCCCCCCCCTGGAACCCGACTCCCTATCCGGGGTCTCATTATTGCCAGCCGCAGGGGACAAGGACGACTGCGGAGGCCCATGACACTCCGCCTGCCCCGCGGACCTTCCACGAAGCCCTGCTCGAGTTCGTGACCCCCTACGCCCCCGAACCCAACCCCCCGCACCCCTCGCCCCCTTTTCCCTGACCCCACGCTCACTAGCACTCTCTGACCGTGACCCCGCCGCATTTGCTACCCCTTTTTTCTTCTGCCCTCTTTTTTGCCCCCCCGGGCCGCCTGCCCCCCCCTTTTCCACCCCCACCACTTGCCCGCTTCTGACCTGCCATTCCTTAAGGTTGGCAGTCCTCCTTCTTTTATTTAAGTACTTTATGTATCAATTTTATTTTATGTTATTTTGTTTTAAACCAGGCTCACACAGCACCACCCCAGGCACCCCCCACAGCCTCAAATGCACAGCGCGCTGCACAGCAAACACCCGCACACCCGCTCACCCGTGACAGCCCTCCCCGATGCAGAGCGCTGTCCCCAGGCCCACCTGCTTTACGAAGGCTGTGGCAGGCAGACGCGAGCCCACCCTGCTACCCAAGGCACTTGCCTGCCGTTCAGTTGTGCCCCGATCCTTGCCGCCGCCAACGGGATCCACTCCGCATGAGGCCTGCTCTCCCGCCGCCGCTGGATGCCGCGCTGACCCCCCGCCGACCGACCAAAGGTTGCTGCCGTCCTGCCGCGCCTCCCGCCTAACAGCCTGTGCTCTGGAGAGTCTCCGACACGCCAGAGCACATGGCTGCCTGCACCCTGATTGGCTCCGCTCGCCCGACTCCACGAGCGGAGCCAATCATTTCAAATAATGCCCCGCGCACACGGCCCTGCACGGCCCCGACCTCCACCACCTCCCCCTTGTGCACGAGCAGGGTCCCGCGCCGGGCAAAGCACCCGGTTATGCGCAGGCGCCGGGACCCTGCCCGCGCCTTTATTTGTATCATAGTTATTTCTTGTGCCAAAATGTTCTATGTAATTTAATGTTTTCAACTTGTTCTCTGTAAACCGCCCCTGATCTCTGGATGGGGCGGTATAGAAAAGCACACAAATAAATAAAAAAATTAAAAAATAATGATAATCTCCACAGGTCGAGTTAATGTTATATTGCCTAAAGTTGTAATAGAGTGATTTTCTTCGTTTATGCATGTTACAATCATCACTTCAAGAATAGACGAACAGATATTGTAGAGTCCACATGAAAGAGACATACGATAACTTAAAGCATCTACTGACTTCCATTAACTATAGCAAGTACAGCTGGCACCTCTGTGGTGACTTGAAGGTAGTTGCCCTTTTAATGGGACTGCAGCAGGGATATATAAAATACATGTGTTTCTTATGTGAGTGGGATAGCTGAGCAAGGGATTGGTACTACTTGCAGAAGGAATGGAATCACAGACAAAATGTAACAGTTGGAGAGAAGAATATCCAGCACCCAGCTCTGGTTGAGGCTCACAAAATCCTGCTACCACCCCTTCAAATCAAACTAGGTTTGATGAAAAACTTTGTGAAAGCCATGGACCGCATTTCGCCAGCTTTCCGATACCTGCATGAAAAATTCCCTCGACTCAGCGAAGCAAAGATTAAAGAGGGAGTTTTGTGGGTCCTCAGATTCAAGAGCTTTTCAAAGATGACCGGTTCAACAACTAGCTGCAGGGTGATGCGAAAAAAGCATGGAATGCTTTTTGCCTAGTGTCAACAAACTTTCTTGGGAATGTTAGGGCAGAAAACTACAAGGAACTAGTAGAAGACATGCTGATGCAGTATCAGAAACTTGGCTGCAATATGTCTCTAAAGATCCATTTCCTTGATTCCCATCTTGATTTCTTTCCTGACAACTGTGGTATGGTTAGTGATGAACAGGGTGAACGTTTTCACCAGGATATCGCAACAATGGAGCAAAGATACCAGGGAAAATGGTCCACTTCAATGCTGGCTGACTACTGCTGGACACTCCCCAGAGAAGCTTCCGAACAGCTGTACAAGAGACAGGCGAAAAAATCTAAGAAGTAGTCTATGACTTGGTTTTTTACAGGTATTAACCGAAGGCCTATTATATTTACTATTGACATGCATTTTGTGATGTAAACATTAATTCTTGTAGATTACAAAAAAACTAGAGCCAACTTTGCAATTTTACTGTCATATTCATGTTCAGCATATAAATATTGATAAGAAAAGACTATTTTTATTTCAGTAACATGACATTTGTAAAAATTTGTTGACCAGTGTTATAAAAATGAAAAATGGATATGGCCGACTAACTCAGTACTACAAAGGTTTTATCACAAAAAACTCTCAGTAATTAATTATTACAAAGTGCCTCAGTCAAGCTAACGATAAATAAAATAAATAAATGTTGAACCTCAATATATCCATTTCTTTTACATAAATAGGAGTTAATTCATTTGAAAAAAAACAAATCATCATAGGTCCAGAAAAACTTCTTATACAGTTTGTTTTTACTTTTTTCTATTTCATTTGAGATATTAAATTCTTCCTCAAAAATTACTTTCCAAATTTCATTGCATATTCATATTAAATTCAATTGAAAATTTTCAATTAAAAAACTTAAAAAAACAGAACACTTATCTGTAAAGGTCCTTTTAGTGTTTACACCTGATAAAGATGTTTGTTTCACAACCGCTGCATCAGGAGATTATTCACAACATTCGCTTCATCGCATCTAACATGGCAATATCATCTTTTTTTTTTTAAACTCTGTTTATTAATTCACAGCAACATAACATACATCATTTTAACTATACACATACAGCGCATCCCGGAAGGGGCTGTCTCTTGTCCACCACTCCGAGGCTCATCAACAGATCATTATCGTGCATACACCAATGATTCATATTTATTTATTCCCCCACATTCCCCCTCCCCCACCCACCCACCCCTAATCCTCGCAGCCCCCTTCCCCTGGTCTCCCTCGTTAGGCACATACATTATTGCGTTACCCACTTATTGGCTAATACAACATTAAGCGCATCACCTCCCCCCCTATCCGCCTCCAAGAACTAACCTAACCCACCTGTAACACTTCATTCCGAGTGCGGGGTCTCAATTTTTGTATGTATGGCTCCCAAATAAGCAAAAAAGAGGTCCAACGTTGAACATTCCCTCTAGCTCCCCTCCTCTCCAAAAGCATCAGCTGATGAAAGCTATTATGCCATTCCCAAAAGGTAGGGGCTATGGGTTCCCTCCGCCTGTGAAGTATCGGGCCCTTACCCACCAGACATGCTTTCCATACTAATAGTCGCTCCCACCTCCCTTTCGGGTGGAGTGGTCCAAGCTGATCTAACACCACAAAAGCCCCCGTCCAACAAATATGCTGCTGTATGACACTGCTCATTTAATTACCAATCCTCCTCCAGTAAAGGTGAATTTTCTGACATCCCCACCACATATGCCCTAGGTCCGCCAAGGGACACAAACACTTTGGGCAGCCTCCATCCGCCGTAAGGTTTCATCGCAATGCGCATCTTGGAGAGAAGTATGCTCAAATTATACATTTGAACTGTACCTCTCTCTATCGAGCCCCTTCCACCAACCCCATAATGCTGCCTAAGGCCCAGCTGATTGAGCCAGGGACCACCTCCCGATTGAACTCCTCTGCCCACAGGACCACCTCTGCAGAATAGTCTGGCGGACTAACATAACCATCTAACTGTCTCTTTAGATCTGCGATTGTGGGCAAAGAGTCTGCTCCTAATGCAAAAAACTCTAATATCTGTGTCGAGCGCTCTACCAATAGCGCACTCTGCGGAAGAGAAGCAATATAATGAGAGAGCTGAGCATAGGCAAAATAATGTCGGTTACTCAGATCATACTCCCTGCAAAGGGTCTCAAATGGTTTACACTTCCCCTTCTGATCTACCACATGTCCAATATTTTGTATTCCTAATCTCTTCCAGATCTGGAACACAGGCGCCTCCGACCCCGGGGTAAACCAAACTTTTCCTTGTAGAGGCAACCAACTTGAGACCTCTGGAGGCCCGCCCCAATATCTATTCAATTGTTGCCACGTATGCCGTGCTGGGAGCACCAACATACTACGCCACACTCTGCCAGGCAGGTGTAAGCTCTCCAAATGCAATGCCGCCAGCAAGGTCTGTGGGGCCACAAAGGCCTCCTCTAGTGCCCTAGGACAGGGGTGGGCAAGTCCGGTCCTGGAGAGCCGCAGACCAGTCAGGTTTTCATGATGCCCCTAATGAATATTCATGGACCTATTTCCATACAATGGAAGGCAGTGGATGCAAATAGATCTCATGTATATTCATTAGGGACATCATGAAAACCTGACTGGTCTGCGGCTCTCCAGGACCGGACTTGCCCCCCTGCCTTGGAGTATACACCTCCGTGTTCCCTAACCAGTCACCAATATGCCACGCCTGGCATGCCTGAGCATATGCCCGCAGATCTGGAATTCCAATCCCTCTGTTTCTCTACCCTCTCCTTAATCGATGCAGTGGGACACGAGCACTCGCTCCTTTCCATAGAAATCTCCGGATCTCCTGATCTATACTATTTAAGTCTCGCCTCATTAACCACACTGGGAGAGTTTGCAACCAGTAGAGCACTCGTGGCAGGATCACCATCCCCAATGCCTCCACTCGGCCTAATAAAGACAGCGGAAGAGGGGTCCATGCTTGGAGTTGTGTTCGGGTTTTAGCAAGGACCCGTTCAAAAATTTTCCTGTACAGCTCCTTCGGCTCTCTGGTCAAAAGAATCCCTAAATATACAAATGAGTCATCTGCCCACTTGAGTGGGAAGCTCCCTCTCCACTGCCCCCTGAGCGTTCCAGCCACATCTAATGCCTCCGACTTATCCATATTGATGCGAAGCCCCACAAAACTTCCAAATTGAGAAAATTCCTCTAATAAGTTAGGCAATGACGTTTGAGGAGACAGCAGATGCACCAGCATATCATCCGCAAAAGCGGCCATCTTAAACATATGTTGACCAATGCATACACCTTGTACTTTCTTGGACGCCTCTATCTTTCTCACCAGGGGGTCCAAAGTCAGCACAAACAACAGGGGGGAAAGCGGTCAACCCTGTCGCGTGCCTCTCTTTAGGCGAAAATCGTCCGACAGCACGCCGTTACAGAGCACTCCGGCAGTCGGCCCTGCATAGAGAAGCTCTACCATGTTGCAGAAAGATGTCCCGAGACCATACTGTGGCAAAAGAAACCTCAAATATGCCCAGTTCACCTGATCAAATGCTTTCTCCGCATCAAAACTAATCAAAAGCGACTGCAACTCTCGGTCCCGTACCCACTCCAGCGAGACCAAAATTTCTCGCAAGTTCCGCACTGCATATCGTCCTTTCACGAACCCCACTTGGGAGTCATGCACCATTTCACCCAAAACCTGGGCCAAGCGATCTGCCAATACCTTGGCCAGTATCTTTAAATCAAACTTTAGCAAAGAGATGGGTCTATAGGAAGCAGCCTATGTGTGATCCTTCCCTGGTTTAGGTATCAATATAATGTGTGCATGGTTCGCCCCCTATGTAAACCCCTTCTGTTCTGCCCTTTTATGAAATACCACCACAAGAGGCAGGGGCAACAGCTCTCCCAGCAGCTTATAAAATTCTGCCCCAAATCCATCTGGGCCAGACTCTTTGTAACAACTCGCCTTTTGGATAACCCGTTGGACCTCCTCAACAGTAACTGGAGCATCCCATTTTGCCCTCTGACTTTCTTCCAGCCTAGGTATTTGCACTTCACACAGGTATTTTTCCATACTAGTCAGGGATCCCTCCCTCCCCGAGTACAACTTTTGAAAGAAGGACCGGAACACTTGGGCAATCGCCCGATTTTCCTTATGCAGTTTCCCCTGGTCATCTCTCAGCGCCGCCACTGAGCGGGCACCTCTACTGCTCTTAAGACATCTTGCCAACAGCTTCCCCGGCTTATCCCCATAGCGATAGAGCTGATAGCGATAGTAAAGGAACGATTTCCTAGCCCTCTGATGAAGCATTTCATTGAGGGCCACCTGAGTCTCCCACAGTCTCCTTCTATTTGCTGCTGAGGGGCTGTTTGCCTGTCTCCATCTATCCCTGCCCACCTGCTGTTCAAGTTGAACAATCTGTTGCATCAACAATTTCCACTTCCTTGCTGCGTAACCAATAATGTATCCCCGCAGGACTACCTTCGCAGTCTCCAAAAAAAGCTCCGGGGTCTCTTGATGTTGTGCATTATGGTCCACATACTCTTGCCACCTCTCTTTTAAATAAATATGAAACTCAGTGTCTCTATACAAGTCCATGGGAAGCGCCAAATTCGAGTCTGCGAGGTAACATCATGCCATTCCAACTCCACCCACACAAAAGCATGGTCTGAAACCTCTGTGGAACCAATTTGCGCGTCTTCTATCTGGGCAGAAAGTAATTCCGATACCAACACATAATCAATCCGAGCACTCGAACCATGTGCTCGTGACTGGTGAGTGAAGTCTCTTTCCTATGGGTGGAGCAAATGCCAGGGATCCACCACCCCCAGGGCCGGCCCGTCCATTGAGCGAGAATGTTTTTTGCACAGGGCCCCGCGTTTCAGGGGGCCCCGCGCAAAAAACATTCTGATCCTACTAAAGTAAAATTAAAAAACAAAACAAAACTGTCTTCTCCGCTGCCGGGGCCGCCGCGGCAGAATCGAGTGTGCCGCGGGGCCCCCCCTGCCCAGCACAGCCTGCCCGCCCCCGCTATCCGTTCTCTCTCGTTCAGCTCACAGTCACCCCGCGCCGGCTTTCAGAGCGCGAAGGGACTAGTTTTCCCTTTCGCAGCTCTGTTAAGCCCGCGGGGGCTGATGGGAACTTCCCATCAGCCCCCGCGGGCTCAACCGTGCAGCGAGGGAGAAACTCTTCCCTCGCGCTCTGAAAGCCGGCGCGGGGTGACTGTGAGCTGAACTAGAGAACGGATAGAGGGGGAGGGCAGGCTGTGCTGGGCAGGGGGGGCCCCGCGGCACACTCGATTCTGCCGCGGCGGCCCCGGCAGCGGAGAAGACAGCTTTAAAAAGAAACAAAATCCCTCGGCTGGACTGGGCTGGGGGCTTAGGAATGCTGATGGGCGGGGGGCTGGGGGGGGTTAGGAATGCTGATGGGCTGGGCGGGGGTTCGGAATGCTGATGGGCTATGGGGGGGACTGGGGGGGTAGGAATGCTGATGGGCTGGGGGGGTTAGGAGTGCTGATGGGCTATGGGGGGGCTGGGGGGTTAGGAGTGCTGATGGGCTATGGGGGGCTGGGGGAGGTTAAGACTGGCAAGGAGGGGGGTTACGACTGGCGCTGGGCTGGGCTGGGCTGGGCTGGGCTGGGCTGGGGGGGGTTAAGACTGGCAATGGGCTGGGCTGGGCTGGGGGGGGTTAATTGTGGTAATGGGCTGGGCTGGGCTGGGCTGGGCTGGGGGGGGGTTAAGACTGGCAATGGGCTGGGCTGGGCTGGGCTGGGGGGGGTTAAGACTGGTGCTGGTCTGGGCTGGGCTGGGCTGGGGGGGGTTAAGACTGGCAATGGGCTGGGCTGGGCTGGGGGGGTTAAGACTGGCAATGGGCTGGGCTGGGCTGGGGGGGTTAAGACTGGCGCTGGGCTGGGCTGGGCTGGGGGGGTTAAGACTGGCAATGGGCTGGGCTGGGCTGGGCTGGGATGGGGGGGGGTTAAGACTGGCAATGTTCTGGGATGGGCTGGGCGGGGGGGGGGGTTAAGACTGCAATGGGCTGGGCTGGGCTGGGCGGGGGGGGGGGGGTTAAGACTGGCAATGGGATGGGCTGGGCTGGGCTGGGCTGGGGGGGGTTAAGACTGGCAATGGGCTGGGCTGGGGGGGTTAAGACGCGCTGGGCTGGGCTGGGCTGGGGGGGGTTAAGACTGGCAATGGGCTGGGCTGGGCTGGGCTGGGCTGGGGGGGGGGTAAGAATGGCAATGGGCTGGGCTGGGCTGGGCTGGGGGGGGTTAAGACTGGCAATGGGCTGGGCTGGGCTGGGCTGGGCGGGGCGGGGGGGGTTAAGACTGCACTGGGCTGGGCTGGGCTGGGCTGGGGGGGGTTAAGACTGGCAATGGGCTGGGCTGGGCTGGGGGGGGTTAAGACTGGCAATGGGCTGGGGGCTGTCTGGAAATGGGGCTATGGGGGGGTAAGGAGGTAAAATGGCATTGGGGGGGCTAGGACAGGAAATGGGCTGATGGGGAGGGGTTAGGACGTAATGGGCTGTGGGCTGCTGGGGGGGGTTAAGATGGTAATGAGCTGTGGGCTGATGGGGGCTGTCTGGAAATGAGGTGATGGGGGGTTAGGACTGCTAATGGGCTATGGGGGGGGTTAGGACTGATAATGGGCTATGGGGGGCTAGGACAGGAAATGGGCTGATGGGGAGGGGTTAGGATTTGAGGTGGACTGATGTGGTTAGGACTGGTAATGGGCTGTGGGCTGATGGGGGGGTTAGGACTGGCAATGAGCTATGGGGGGCTGACTGGAAATGGGCTGATGGGGTTAAGACGGGAAGTGGGCTGATGGGGGGTTAGGACTGGTAATGGGTTATAGGGGGGCTTAAACTGAAAATGGAGTGATGGGGGGTTAGGACTGGAAGTGGGTTGATGGGGGGCTAGGACTGGTAATGGGTTGGGGGGTTGCTATGACTGGAAATGGGCTGAGTGGAAGGGGAGGCTTGAACTGCAAATAGCTGATGGGGAGGGAGCTTGGAATGGAAATGGGCTGTGAGGGAAGGGAGCTAGGACTGAAAATGGGCTGATGGAGCAGCTAGGATAGGACTGGAAATGGGCTGTTGGGGGAGCTAAGATTGGAAATGGGCTGTGGTGGGGGCTTGAATTGAAATGGACTCATGGAGGGGCTAGAACTGGAAGTAGGCTCATGGGGGGCTTGGACTGGAATTGGGCTGAGTGGAGGGGAGCTAGGATTTGACATGGGCTGATGGTGGGGCTAGGAAATGACTAGAAATGGGCTGATGGGGGCTAGGATTGGAAATGAGCTGATGAAGGGACTCAGACTGAAAATGGATGGGGGAGCTAGGACTGGAAATGGGTTGATGGGGGGCTAGGACTGGAAATGGGCTGATGCAGGGACTAGAAGGGAATGGATGCTGGGTGAGACTGGAACTAGAAGGGAGCTGATGTTGTGGGAGGATTAGAATGGGATGGGGCTGGGAGAGTAAAATGGAGAGGGGAAAAATATTTTGTGTGGGAGGGATGAAAAATCTACAATTGGCCGGGTATTGGGAGAGTAAGTGGGGATTGAGGATGGAGGGGTAAAATTTGTGTGGATGAAATAGGAATGAGGAAAGAGCAAAAGGAGAAAGATTAGTATGTTAAAGCAGATGTAGAGAGAGAGAATGGAAAAAAAAACTAGAAGAGAGAAGAAAGAACAAATGGACAGCAGATGATGGACAGTTAGCAGAAAACATGAAGAAACCAGAAGAAAGTGGCTGGAGCAATTGCAACTGAAAAAAATGCACAAAAGGTAGAAAGCTATCTCTTTATTTTGAATTTATTAACTGGAATATGAAAGCTCTGGGAAATGTGCATCATTAACGTCTGCGCTTTGTTTGGTACAAGAGGAAATTAATTTATAGTTTTATTTCTACAGTGTTGTTGTACATTCCAAGTTTGGCTTTTGGGGTTCCCAGTTTAATTTGCCTTCCTGTTTCTAAATTGTGATTCCTTGTTTGGTGATGGTCTATGTTCTGCATGTGTAACTGAGCTGAGGTATTCTATTTATGTAATTCCTATTTGACATTGCCACTTGTTCTCTTTCCCCAGTATTCTCTGAAATGTACTGGTTTAATATTTGCAGTGTTGCCTTTTGATAGGTAGAGTATGGTACTTTGTGAGTCCTGGTAATGCTGTCAGGAAACGGCGGGTTTGCTATGGGTTCTAAATGGGCAGCGTTTGTAGTAGTTCCTAATGTGCCTGGCGGTTGGCACTGGATTATAGTAATATAGAAATCTTTTAGTCTTTCTTTATCCATACACTCATTAAGAGACATGTTTACTAAAAGTTAGTGTATGGTAACATTATGCAAATAAGGCCACTTATGCAAATGAGGCCCCGCACCGAGTCTCCGCACATGGCCCCGCACCCCCCTTGGGCCGCCCCTGACCACCCCTAATCTGCGCCGCAGGCTCTGCAGCGCTCTAGTAGTCTGTGTCCGTTCTCCATCTCCTCCCCCCCTAGTCGTATCCAGCTCAGTGTCTAAAACCCCATTAAAATCTCCTGCCAAGATCAAAGGAACTTCTGGCATCTGCTCCACCCAAGAGCCCAAACCGGCATATAGTGACCGGTCCAGCACATTAGGATCTGTGTCACCAGTGCCTCCAGGTATGATTTTAACTCCTTATCCAGAATGGTATCCGGAATTCCCAGGAAGTGCAAATTATTATGCCGAGATCTGTTTTCCAGATCATCGAGCTTGGCTTCCTGCCCCTGCAGCATTGCTCTCATGCGGCCTACCTCTTGCTGCAACTCCAGCACACTTTCCTCCGTCTGTCCAATCCTGTTCTCTGCCTCCTGCATCCGGCTGCCCATGGCTTCCACTGAGGTCTGAAGTAAGTCCATTTTGCCCTTTAGGGCTTGAAATTGAGAGGAGAGTGTCCCCGCCACCACCAGCGAAATCTCCTCTACAAACTCCGGTGCGGCTGGAGACCTGGGCGTCAGAGGCTGCTCCGCCATTTTGTGTTGCACTGCAGATTTTTCCCTCTCACGACATCACGCTTTTACCGCCGCTTCCATTGCCTCCACCATCGCTTAGGTTCCCTTGCCTCCTCTCCCCTATGCAGCGTTTGAGCAGCCTCCTGGCTGGTAAAAAACGGCGATGTTACATCGATTTTGCCGGCGCAGAGGAGTAGGGGGGGCCTGGAGCTCGAGCGGCGCCCGTCCACTCTCACTCACCGCATCACATGACTCTCCAGCAATATCATCTTTTTAAACAAACTTTCATTTCATTTCCATCAGGCCTAATTGCTTCCGATTTTAGAACACCAATCATCTTCTATCATCACCATGTCATTCATCTTCAGACCAATCCCAACCTTTTCAGTAGAGTCCATTCAGAAAAACACTGCACATATTATCCCACCATTTAAACTATGTGGTTTTGAGGTAGTTAATATGAATATCCAATACTGTTCTTTTTGTAAGAGTACTGCAGTTTGCCTTGATCTCACCTTCATGTACTGTCATGCACAAATCTTAGGGTTGTGCATTCCTTTGAAATAAAAATGGGAAATGTCAATGATATGTCTCATTTCATTTAGTATCATTTTTGAATGGAAATAAAACAGGAAACTCCAAAATTTTGTCACTTCCTGGTTTTCATCAATAGGGGTGCACAATATTGAGCAACAGTGTACACTACTGAGCCATAGTGTGCACTATTAAGCCATTATGCATGCTATTTAAACATGCATGAATAGCATGCACTATTACATAATAGCGTACGCTATGGCTTAAGAGTGGGCACTATGGTTCAAAAGTGTGCACTATTTGCCCATAGTACTTGCTATAGAGCAATAGCATGTGCTATTGATGAAAACCAGGAGGGAGACGAAACAAAGCAAAAATTTAAGCACACTAAATGGAAAACAAAATGAAATTAACTTATTTGCCTATACATCCCTATAATCTAGTGCCTTACAAACCAGATCTTCATACCTAAATCCCTTTTTCACACAATGCTGTAGCCCTTTGAGGTTGCTTTTGGATCCTGATCCTCTTGGTCTCCTTGTGTTTCCTTACCTTTCCTTATTTGTATCCTTGTTCTCAGCTGCTACATTGTCTGTCTTGACTAGATTGTAAGCTCTGACGAGCAGGGGCTGTCTTTTGCATGTCTCTGTGCGGCACTGTGTACGCCTTGTACTGCTTTATAAATGATCAGTAGTCGTAGTAGTAGTAGCAGTACCATCGGTGCTTCTAACTTCTGCTTCTTCAAACAATGTTTATCTTCTCTCATTCTCACCTGGAATTGTTTTCCAATATATACTGTATTACATGGGCAGCAAAACTGTCCGAAGTTGTCCTCTCCAGGCAATTCCTCCCCTCCCCCTCCCCCACAATAACCCACTCACAACACACAACTCTCGTCCAAACCACTCCCACATTGAATATACTGAGGTCCTTTTCTCTTTATTTATTAAATTAGGTTGCTGAGATTTTTTTGTGATATTCTTTTGTAGCATTGAGTTAGTCACCCGTGACCCATATGCATTTTTTCATTTTTATAATTTTGGGCCTTTCAGCCCATCTGGGTGCTGCGCTGTGCTGGTTCTCCTGGCATAATTTAGGGCCTTGCAGCTGATCAGTGCTGTGCTGGTCTTCTTGTTATTTTACAGCTCTCAATGGTCATGATCTTTCATGTTATTAACCAATCTGCTAGGTATTAATTGTCATATTCTTCTTTTATGTTTATCTCCTATGTTTTTGCATTGTTTATTATGTCATTGTCATTTTCATTCTATTAACTGAAATATAGGTATGGAGAAAGTGTCACAAAGCAGATGGTGAAAATGATATCAACAGCCCATTACCAGTCATAACCCCCCATCAGCCCACCTCCAGTCCTAACCCCACCTCATTAGCCCATTTCCAGTCCTAGAACCCCCCATAGCCCATTACCAATCCTACCCCCCCCCATCAGCCCATTACAAGTTCTAACCCCCCTCCCCCCTGGGAAATAAAAAAAAAAGAACCTGGCTGCTGAAGCCACTGCTGCCACGGCAGCAGGAAGTGCCCCGTGGCCGCCCCGACAGAGCCCTCCTGTCTCCCTCAGCGCGGCTTTACAGAGCCGTGAAGGCTGTGTAAAGCCGCACTGAGGGAGACAGGAGGACTCTGCCGGGGCAGCCACGAGGCACTTCCTGCTGCTGCAGCAGCTCCTCTCCTCGGGGTTTTTTTTTGGTTTGTTTTTTTAAGGCCGGCAGCGGCAAACTCACCTTCCGTTTCCAGGCAGTTGCGGCTCCCAGGCACTTAGAGAACTGCGGCTGTGCTGTGACTGCAGTTTTAAATGCAAACGAAGCTGGTGCAGAGGCTTCCCACATCTCTGAAGGACCACTTGCAGCTTTGTTCTGCCCCCAAAGGAATTTACTCCTTTGGGGGCGGGACAAAGCTGCACGGGGTCCTTCACGGAGGCGAAAAGGCTCCGCACCCGCACTGGTTTTGTTTGTATTTAAAACTGCAGTCACAGTACAGCCACGGTTCTCTAAGAGGCAGGGAGCCGCTGCTGCCTGGAAACGGAGGTTCAGTTTGCCACTGCTGAGAAGCAGACTTGGCAGCAATGTGCATCTTTTTTGGGGGATTTTTTTTTTACTTTTGAAGATGAAGTGAGGTGGCAGTTTTGGGGGGCATTTTTTGCCGCCCTCAAGACTTTGTCGCCTGAGGCAGCCGCCTCACTTCACCTCATTATAGAGCCGCCCCTGAGTGCATCCTGTCACTGTGGGTGTGCACATGGGCAGAGCCTGGGCAGAGCATAGGCAGATCATGCTAGGAGGCATGTTGATTATAGGTATGGACATCTATATAAGCTCTAGGACTGGGTAAACTTCCACACCTTAACTTAAGGCACATTCTCTGCCACTTGTGTTAGTATTTTATAAAGTCATGAATGCGCATGCTAAAATTTATGGAATAGGTATAAAATATGCAAGTGAAACATGTGTTAAAGGCACAACTTTTTAAAAGTACCCATCACATTTGCAAAATACTGCAAGTAGTATTCCTTTTTTCAATCGTTCTTCAGCAAATTGCCTTATTTCAAAAAATATCTTTTTAACATCCACGTGATTTCTAAATCATGGCCAATATATTTTTGTTATTTTTTTTCAATTATAACAGTCCTTATAAGCTACAATCATGCCCGTTGATGGATTTAAATGGAAAATAAAAGACTGTTCTGTTTCTGATTATTAATCTAGTTCACCCTATGAGGATCACAGCAGGGGAAAATTATTATCGGGAATCTGCCTAAAAGTGCAGATATGATAAATTTCTTCCATCACAATTAATTTGTTAGAAATCCCATCTAGAGTGTCTCAGTCAGTAGATGCGTGCTTTCTTTCTGTGCTACAGTTTTGGCCACTAGCCACTAACTACTATAGAAACCTACTTCCAGACTTCAAACTAGCATCACATCAGGTACTTTATTGATTTTTGTAGACTGCTGAAGGTTAAATGCAGCTGAAAAGTATTATCAAAAAACTGATTTGTGAAGGCTTCTCTCCTTTTATGTGTTTATATGGGGAAAACACATAGGGACTGAGGTAGATGCAAATAGCAGGGTTGGATGTCCTGGTTGGCCTCCATCCCCGCTATTCATTGGGACCATATGCTGCTAAAATGCTACCCACATGCACAAAGCTGCTGTGTGGTGAGCACTGGATGGTGGTGGGAGGGGGAGGGCCGGAGGTGGGGAATGGGCAGAGTGTGAGTAGGCCGAGGCACCGGACATACAGGGCCAATTCAGGTAACAGCCCTGCATGTCCAGCAGGGTTGCAATAGACTGGGGACTTATTCCACCTCGGAAGTGGAATAAGTCCCACCAATTGCAGGGGTTGAGCCAGGCAGCCTCTCCAGGCAGGCCAGGAAGATCAGGGGTATCCCCACTGCCTGATCCCTGCCCTGGCTGCCCCATACCGAGGGTCAGGCGGCAGGGAAATGAGGGTTTCCTCCACTCTGGCAGTTCTGCACTCCTGCTGGGCATCCCAGTGCCAAGACAATGGGGACATCACAGCACCGGCACACCAGCAGGAGCATAGAGCAGCCTGGACAGGCTGTAGGGAGTATATCCAGTGCCACTGAATAGGGGCAATGCCGGGCCGTCTAGGTGCCCGATCCTGCAATCACGGGATTGTCTAGCTCCTATGGTTGCAGAATCGGGTGCAATTTAGGGCTGTCCATTTTTTGGATGTTCGGATGGCCCAGACGTGCCCCTGTTGGAATCGTGTTCATAGTAAAAGAGGCCCAAAGACTGAGGGGTTTGTTTACTCAAGTGCAGTAAGGATTTGCACTCCCTGCACATTTGGTGCAAAAAGTCATGAATGTTAAGTTCAAAGCCTGTTCAATAACTGTTGGGAGCATGTCTGGTGCCTGCCTACCAAATACTGCACAGGACAGATATTTACCCATAACTACACAAGAACTATTGAAATGCATTTACCACAGCTCATTGCCATAAAAATCCCCCCCAGTAAGCATCCATTAATCTCTCCCTGATCTGTAACCAGAATCCATACTCCCTGATAAGCATCTTTTAACATCCCCCACCCCTGATCCCAATCCAGAATATTCTATTTTCCTGATCTGCATCTACTGTATTAATACCTTCCTCACACCCTGATCATCATTGCTACCCCCACCTTGACAATGAGCATCTTCCAACTCAATAAAAACAACCTCCCCACACCAACATTAAAACACAGTCTTCTGTGTTTCCAATCAGCATCACCATTCAGCTACACCCCCCCCCCCCCATCCCTCTCTTTGCACTTACTGGAGGTGTCCTTGGTGGGTTCTGGAGGAGTAAAAGCAGAAGTCAAGTTAGAGCTCAAGCTGTCAAACAAGAGCGAGTGCTCCTGATTAATTGGGCACACTGGTTGGAGGGCAGGACAGGAAAAGCTGGCTAGCCTCAGCTAGGTCAGGACAGACTTCTGATATGCATGCCCAGTATACCAAGGGATCTTTGGCTATGCCTCAATGGGTTCTCCAAGGTAGTGTGCCAGTGAAATTAATGCCAGAGTCACTGTAGCTAGGACTTTTATCAACAAAGAGTTTCCTGTACTGGAACTCACAGGACACTGGCTCACAAAGGTGGGGAGAGGAAGTGGTAGCTGAGAGAATACTGCTGCTCATGGTCCTGAATCTACTTACTGACATGTCTTCTCTTTCCCCTGCTGCATCATCATTGCCCCCTTGCCTCCGGTGCTTCCTCTCTTCCATTTCAATCAACAGTGACTCTTTCCAGTCAATGTGTTGCACTGCAGAGTGATAGTCCCTTTCACCCCTGGGTCACAGATAGTAGCTATCATATAAGAATACTCCTTCATAAGGGATTTCAACTTTTTCCCACATGTACATGCAAGAAATCCACGAGCACCAAAACCTCTGCAGTGAATCTCTGTCATTGCCAAAAACCCTCTAGCTTTGCCTATAAAATATTCTCCATTGGGATAACAAGACTCAGCAAAGCCCTTCTGGAACTCAGTCCCTCCATGGCATCCTTGAAGGGCTTCAGGACCTTTATGATCTGAGTCATATATGTCCAGTCTTGGCACCGCAGGGCCTTTTGACACCGATATCGGTCTCCAATGACATCACATGCAGGGCTGCCCATTGTTCTATTAAACTTTCATTTCATTTATTAGGTATTTTATCTGCTCTTACAATAAGCCCAAAGCAGGATACATAAAAGCACACATAGTCATACAAATAACACAAAACATGTTAAAATACATAACATACTAACATATTAATAATGTCACAGCAGCAGCAGGAACACCCCTAAAACTACCTACAAAATCTCAGTTAGCTACCCCAAGGGAAGAAAAATGTATTCACTGCCATCCTAAACTCCATGAAATCATCCAAAAACCAAATGCCCACCATCCATAAAAAAGGCAATGAGCATGTCAGTACCCTGGGCCACAATCTGGCTGAGCTCCAGGAAGAGCCAATAATCAAGTACCCTTGGACTGAGTAACCCGAGAAAAAATATACAATTGAAAGTGGACCAACAAGTAACCAAGGCACAGCTGGTGAAATATTCTAAAAGCAATAACCAGTGACTTAAATTGAACACATCACACAATAGGCAGCCAAAGCAGGACCTACAGTATAGGTGTCACATGATCCCTGATCCTAGCCCTGACCAATTATTTAGTCACCACATGCAGGACTCCCCATGCCCCATGGTGTTCACAGGAAATCCAGAATATAATGCATTACAAGGGCAGTGGAATGGCCATATGATTGGGGGGCCCAAGCTCTTCTCTGACTCTGCCCCAATCTCTGCCCCTAGCCCCCATGGTCTTCCCTTCCTGTCCTGCCCTTTGGGATCCAATCTCCAGCAGACAGACAGGAGGAGTCTGACTGCTCTCTTCTCTTCTGCCTGGGGAGATGTGATCCCTGTGGGAACAGGAGGGAAAGGCTGCCATCATATCCTCCATGCAATTTGTGGCTGGCACCTGGCAGGCAAAATTTGGTGGGGCCAGGGCCCATGTGGCCCACCCCATTCCGATGCCAGTGATGAATGACAATAATCCAGCCTTGAAAAAAATCCATGACTGGACAAGCTTGACTACATTGCGACGATCAAAAAACCTTTACAACCTTTGAGACCTACGGCTCCACTGTTAGGACACTGTCAAAAACAGTCCCCAAACTCTTCCCCTGATTCTTTATTTCCGTCTGAAACGCCCGCCATAACAAACTAGATGGGCTAGCATTTTATAAGCGAATGAGCTGATGTGCAGGTGCTTCTGCTGCATATTTGCTCTCATACAGTTCACACCCGCCTTTTACAGTGTGGTAACCCTATTGTGTTTTGGCATTTCTCGATTAGTAGCTTCAGGACAGATTATAGCCCTTTCTTTGCTCCCCAAGTCTAGGAAGTCTCTTATAACCAGGTGCAGTAAATGCGCAAAGCATCTGATTCCAGGAAACTCTCCTTCCTTCACTGATATAACAATGTTTGTCCCATAATATGTTACAAAAAATCAGGTGAATGCAACTGAGGAGGGCAGCAGATGGACTTTTTTCTGTGCTGAAAAGTGTTTGGCTATTGTCTTGGGAGATACCGAATATGAGGAATCCTCATGGGCAGTGTTTCCATCAGTAATGAAAGTTTAATGATGAAGAGGGTCTTGAAGAAGTTGTTGTTCTTTCACAGTTGCATTGGAAGCTGCAGCTGTCGATACTCTACTCTTGAAGAAATTTCTTTTCAGCTTGGTTGGTGGACTACAGGAAAGGTATAGGCATGCACATGGAATTATATGACTCTTCTTTTGATCTTATACCACCGCTGGTCTCACTTACCTTAACCTCTTTCCTTGTTCAACTATTTACATACCTACCTTTTCCAAGCCTTATCATACGTATTATCATACTAGACTTTAAACTAAGGACTAGGAATGTGTCTTTACAACGCTGTGTCACCTAATAGCATTTTGGAATGTTGAAGTGCTCTAACCTCTACTATGATTTCTCAGATATTTAGGCTAAGGTGCCTTTAAGGTTGCACATGGGGGCACTAGTCTAAGAGCCTGGAAGATGCCGTTCAGTGTCCAGTTCCTACATCCCTGTGTTCTCTACTTCTTTTCTAGTCAGTTGGGAGAAGTCTTTCAGCCGACTAAAAAGGTGATCAGACTAGATTGTAAGTTTTAAGCAACAGGGTATCTCTATTTGCTTATACCCCCACACGGTTTCCCTCACAGACTTGCAAAGACTGCATAGTATGCTTGTAACAAAGGAATGCGTTATGTGCCGAACTCTCTGACAGATGTTTTCTCTCTTTTCATTTTGACTGTTTCTAAATTTCTGCAGTTCTTTTGCAGAATTAGTGGAGGCAGCTACCAATGAATTCCCTCCCTTTCTAAAAGTTTCAGAGAAAATGTTTATCTGGTTTGGTGCTGGGCAGGTCTTATAGCCTAGCTATAGTATCATCACCCATGAGGTATGGATGAGCCAGACAGACTTGTTGTTTTGTTTTGTTTTTTTAATTTATTTATGCAATTTGTACAAAACAACAAGAAATATACAATTCCTTGCAAGAAAATAGAGTACCTGTCAGCAAATCTCTAATCATATCCATAGAAAACTAAGATAATGATTCAAACATTACTCCAAATAGTCCACATAATGGGGGAAAGAAGTAAAAGAAATACTTCCAAACAGAGGCATTTTGAAAGCAAGTACAAAATAACATATTCATATAAGGCAGGTGTGACTTAGCTGGGGGGATCCTTTTTCCTTAGGTTTCCTTGTCGATGTTTGGTAATAATTAAGAATGTTAAGTATGCTTTTTCTGATCCAACTGATCTTAATACCTTCATCAATGCTAGAGTTTCTTCCACTGTGTCGCCATAATAATGATATCAGTTGAAAATGTTCTCTTAAGGAATTGTAGTTCTTGGGTCCTCCGTGCCTTTTGGATTTTCTTATTGAATATGTTATTTTGTACTTGCTTTCAAGACAGACTTGTTTGGCTGCTCGTCAAAAAACATCAATAGCTGGCATGACAGCTTTTAAATGGAGCCACGGTGCAATGGCAATATGACACCATTGCGCCGCGGCTCCATTTAAAAGCCTGACGGAGCTATCTGGGCAGTGCCTGTATGTGCATGCCAGGACTGAATTGCAGTCCCGGCCTGCACATACAGGCCTGATTGCGATTCTGATCCCACAGAATCGCGATCCCCTTTGTACATTTGGGTCAGCACAGATGTAAAAGGGCTGGATGAGCGGGACAGAATCAGGCTGTTGGTGTATCATGTGATGCTGCTAGCCAAACTCAAGGATCACTCAATTCGTGCGGCTACTCATCAGATGATGCATTTTTCAGTAAGCATATGAGACTACATGACAACATTCTCTAGAGATGCCTATTTGCAATACTTTTAGATTTCAAATTCAGAATTATATAATAAATTGGACTGGATGGCAAAAGAAAAGATATGAGGGTCGGTCTACTAAGTGGTGCTAGCGGTGCAGGTGTGCTATGTGTGCCGCGATCCCATTGAATAACATGGGACCTTGGCACACATTCCGCATGTGCACCTCTAGTACCACTTAGTAAACCTACCCCATCGTCTCTTAATATCCTACATACTCCAAAGATATTGTCCAATCTTTGTCACTGTATTAAAAATGTGTGCAGCAAGATGTTAGGGACAGAGAAAGATTTGATTTTGAGACATTGTTAGATAAAAGAAAAGGGCAGTCATTTGAGCTAAAAGCATGAGACCTACCATCAATGTTCCCTCTAATTTTCTGTAGGCTGTGTGCGCATAAAATATCAGCTGTGCAGCTTTTGAAGGAAGGTTAAATTTTTATGCGCCACATAACAACACTCGGAGTTATATACTTTAAAATTTGACTACACATCAGAATACAATATGTACACCACATTGATTGCACTAGAAAACATTGTAGAACTTGTGAAAAACGTAAATACATAACAACTTTTAAATTTTAAGACATATGTGTTGTTTTCTATCAGAATCAGAACCGTAATTTTTGTGCGCTCTGCTGTAAAGTATGTGCGCTCGCTCGGCGAGGTGTGTGCGCGCGCACACGCGCACAGCTTAGAGGGAACAGTGCCTACCATGTCAATGTTCATAGTATAATTGATGTTCTTTATTGCTCTTTAGATCTGTTTGGACACCATCAAAAATTAAGTCAGTATGTAAACAAGGGAATGACAGATGCTGGTCCTGTAAACCAGATTCAGGAACGTTCTCACATATGCTACTTTGCTTTTCTCTTTATCTGAAGCACTACTGGAATAACATCTGGTGCAAAATTAGTACTACTTTAAAAATTCAAGTACAGTTAGAATATAATGGAAATTCCTTCCTGTACAAAATCTATTGTCCATGCCTGAGGAAAAGCTAATAGATATCATGTTGTCTCTAGAGGTTCCACTCATCTTACAAAACTGTAAAAAAATTGAGTTATTAGATATTAACATGTGGTGGGATGTTTTATGTATGACATATCATTATGAAGCTGTTATGACCAGGAAGTGAAATGTTTTTACTCGCTTTCTGAGAATATGGACACCTATTAAATAACTTGTTAAAGTAAAGGAGCAGAATTTAAGATTACTTTAAACAGCTAAAAGGGATGGAACTAGGAGGGAAGTAGCCCCACAATCTATAGTCTATTGTTATTTGTACTTGCTAAATTTGTTTAATGTGACATTTAGGCTTTATTGGGTCATTTTTGACTCTGAAAAACCTTAATGAAAATAATTGAACTAAAGAAAAGTACTTTTAAAGTTGTTTCTGTTCTTGAAAATGAACTGATGCATGCAGTTTACCTAACCGATCAAATTAATATATGGTGACATGTGGCCTTCACAGTGCCTCTGTTAACTGAGGTGCCCTTGGAGGCCTGACCCCTATCTTGCTCTCCCGTTGTAGATCTGAGTGTACCACACAGTACATTCTTCGAATAGCAATTGTGGCAAGCCTCTTGGACTGTCCACGGCAGCACAGTCGCATTCCTGCCGAATATTGTGCATACTAGCTCTAGCAGCCCCTGCACAATACTACTGAAACAGGTCACTGAGTTAATTTTATAAAGACTACATATGTGTATATGTAGAGAGTTTCATACAAAATATTACGTGGATTAAATTAGAATGGATTATTTGCCACAGGATTGTTTATGCAATAGGCCCTTCAGTAAACAGTTTGTGTTAATGGCATTAGTGCACTCTGTTTTCAATGGCCATCAGTTTCATAGAATTCAGGGGCAATCGTTGGTTGGGGGCAGGGCAGGATGAGGGGAAGCCAGAAGCCTCATGGGGAGCGAAGCACATTGGCTCAGACATCTTCCTCTTACCTTCCCAGGCTACATGTCTGCACTCACTCTCCCGAGTCAAGACTGTGGTAGAAATTTACTAACAGAGTGCACAAATGCGCCCTGTGGCAAATAATATATTAGCTTGTGTGAACTATTAAAGATGACCCCCTAGTTTCAATATTTTTCTTATATTCATTGATTCATTTATTCTTTATTGAGTCCCGTTGCAGTTATCGGTAGGTGAAGTACCTCAGCCTGGGAGAAAACGGTTCTACTGGGTAAAGTTAACATACTGAGAATTCAAGGCTAGGGGTCATTCAATATCTAGATTGGTAAACTCTGGTGTGTGGGCCTAGAGGACTGGTAGCTATGCTTGCATGGGACAGGTCTTCCAGTGAAGCCTGGGGCAAATTGCTGTGTGAAGCTACAACCTTATGTGAAGGCTTGTAGATAAGAGAACTCTCTCTCTGACCCTCTCCTTATTAATATGCTACCCGATATTACTAACAACCAAGCCTTAAGTATGGAGGTTAGATTACTGAAGACCCTGACAAAGGAAATTTATTTGGATTTAGCTCACTCATTTTAAGTAGTAACTCAAGGCAAGTTACATTCACATATGCTATATATTTCCCTGTCATAAAAACATAAGAACATAAGATATGCCATACTGGGTCAGACCAAGGTCCATCAAGCCCAGTATCCTGTTTCCAACAGTGGCCAATCTAGGTCATACGTTCCTAGCAGTTCCCCCAAAAGACACAGGTTCCACAACGGTTGTACTGGATCAAGCATTGATATCCTGGGTCTCTTCTTAATAATGGTTTATGGACCTTTCCTCCAGGAACTTGTCCAAACCTTTTTTAAACCCAGCTACACTAACAGCCTTTACTACATCCTCCGGTAACAAATTCCAGAGTTTGATTACACGCTGAGTGAAAAAATATTTTCTTTTATTAGTCTTAAATACTTTACCCTGTAGCTTCATTGCATGTCCCCTAGTCTTTCTATATTCTGATAATGTAAACAATCGATCTACGTTTAACCGTTCCACGACGTTCATTAATTTATAGACTTCTATCATATCTCCCCTCAGCCGTCTCTTTTCCAGGTTAAAGAGCCATAACCTTTTTAGCCTTTCTTCATAGGAGTATCCTTCTATCCCCTTTACCATTTTGGTGGCTCTTCTCTGAACCTTTTCTAATAACGCTATATCCTTTTTAAGATACGGCGACCAGAATTGCACACAATATTCAAGGTGCGGTCTCACCATGGAACGATATAGAGGCATTATAATTTCCTTATGATACCTAGCATTCTATTTGGTCTCTTGGCTGCCGCTGCACACCTGGCCGAGGGTTTTAACATGTTATCCACAATGACGCCTAAATCTTTTTTCCTGGGTGGTGGTTCCTAATGTGGAACCTTGCATTGTGTAACCATAGTTTGGATTGTTCTTCCATAGCTGCATAACTTTGCACTTGTCCACATTAAATTTCATCTGCCATTTTGATGCCCACAATCCTCTTGGGTTTTAACAACTTTAAATAGCTTTGTGTCATCTGCAAATTTGATAACCTCACTCATTATTCACCTTTCTCCATTGGGAAAATTGGCCATTTAGCCCTACCCTCTGCTTTCTATCTTTTAACCAGTTCCTGATCCACAGTAGTACACTGCCTCCTATCCCATGACTCTTTAGTTTTGCCAAAAGTCTCTGATGAGGGACCTTGCAAAGGCTTTCTGAAAGTCCAGATACACTATACCAACCGACTCACCTTTGTCCACCTGTTTATTCACACCTTCAAAAAAACATAACAGATTAGTAAGACAAGATCTTCCTTGTCTACAGCCATGTTGGCTGTCTCCTATTAGGACATGACTATCTACATGCTGAGTAATTTTGTTCTTTATTATGGTTTCTACCATTTTTCCCGGTACTGACGTCAATCTCACCGGTCTGTAGTTTCCCGTATCACCCCTGGAACCCTTTTTAAAAATTGGCGTTACATTGGCGATCCTCCAGTCTTTCAACACCCTCGGATGTATACCATCCGGTCCAGGTGATTTGCTACTCTTCAGTTTATCTAATAGTTGTAATACATCTTCCTGATGTATCAATATTTCCTTCAATTCTTCAGCACCTTTAAATTCCACTTCAGTCATCGGTAACATCCCTACATCTTCCTCAGTAAGGACCAAAGCAAAGAATTCATTCAGTCTCTCTGCTATCGCCTTGTCACCTTTTAGTGTCCCTTTAACCCCTCTATCATCTAATGGACCAACTGACTCTCTCACAGTTTTTTTGCTACGAATGTACTTCTTTATTATCTAAGTCTTTATTTCGCATTTTTGCTTCCGCAGCAAGCTTCTTCTCAAATTCTCCATTTTCCTGCCTTATCAATGCCTTGCATTTGACTTGCCAGTGCTTGTGCTATTTCCAGGTTTCGTTGTTTGGCTCTTTTTTCCATTTCCTGAAAGATGCTTTTTTTGCAACAACAGCCTCTCTGACCTTACCTTTAAACCATGCTGGCAGTTTTTTGAACTTCCTTCCACTTTTCTTAAAGCATGGAATACAGCTGACCTGGGCTTCCAAGATAGTATTTTTCAACAACACCCAAGCCTGATGTAAGTCTTTAACCTTTGCAACTGCTCCTTTTTGTTTTTTCTTAACTATTTTCCTCATTTTATCATAGTCTCCCTTTCGAAAGTTAAAAGGTAGTACTGTGGATTTCCTTATTATCCCTCCTCCACTAATTAAATCAAATGCGATCATGCTATGATCACTATTGCCAAGTGGCCCCAACACCCTTATCTCTTGCACTAGATCTGGTGTTCCACTAAGGACTAGGTCTAATATGGCTTCCCCTCTGGTTGGTTCATGAACCAGCTGCTCCAAGAAGCAGTCATTTATTTCATCTAGGAACTTTATCTCCTTAGCATGTCCTGCTGTGATACTGACCCAGTCGATACAAGGGTAATTGAAATCACCCATTGTTATTACTGTGCTGTAACTTTGTTAGCTTCCTTGATTTCTTTGAGCATTTCATCATCCATTTGTTCATTCTGGCCAGGCGGTCAATAGCACACCCCCACTGCCATCGCTTTCCCCTTTCTACATGATATTTCAATCCATAGAGATTCTACAGCAAATTTTGTTTCCTGCAAAACTCCAGCAGAGACCTTACAATCTAAGGGCTAAATTTACTAAAAGACATAATCATGCTAGCATGCCCTAAATGCAGTTGATGTGCAATATCAGTAGAAATATTTTACTTCACAAAATGGGACCAAAAGTAAATATCACATAGCAATGGTTATTACATGTGGAATGCCTTTCGGTATGTCTAGTCAAAGTTTGCACCTGAGGTTAAATGGGTTTGCCCAAGGTCACATGGAGCATCAGTGGGATTTGAACCCTGGCATCTCTGGTTCTCAGCTAGTTGTATTAATGATTAAGCTACTCTTTAATTTTGGCCTTATTCATTTCCACGCATATTCAGTTGTGCTGTGTTCTTATTAAGTGTAAGGGTGAGCCAGAGTTTGGGTTTGGGCCACCGTTGCACCAGTTATGACAGGAGAGAGAATTTTATTACAAGCTGCCTTTGTGGATGTGACTGATCTATGTACAAAAAACATTAATTTCATAAAATCACCCCATATAGATCTGAAGATCAGTTTTGAGCAAATTGTCTAATCCCTATATTCAGCACCGCTGAATATAGGCACAGGGGTATGCGTTGATGTATGTGCATACTTTATACACCTAGGTGCCCAATATTGGCACTTATGCTTGTAAACTACATGTATATACACTGTGATACTGCAGGCCATCTGACACAAAGAAAAAAAGTTTTAAATCTTGGAAAAAACAAGATTTACCCGCAATTACATGAAGGTACACATAGAGGGAGCAGGAGAGCAAGCCTGGAAGCAGAGGAACCACGCCTCTATGGGCAGGACCCAGAAGCAGCTGGTCTCGATTTAAGCAGGGACAGAGCATTACAAGAGGAGAGGCAAGGAGCTTGGCAGAGAGCTTCACAGAGAGCATTACAGGAAGCAGTGCCAAGAGCAGCTCCAGAAGCCGGAGTCAGAGACCGGGGTGAAGTCACTGACAGACCCAGAATAACTCAAGGAGTGAAAGCTACTGGGAGAGCAGGCCGAGGTGAAGGCCCAAGAACAGGCCTAGAGGAAGGCCATACACAACTGCAAGGGGCAGTATTACAGAGTGCAGCCAAGGAAGGAGGTGCTTACCCTTCCAGCTGGAGAGGAAGCCTTGTCCAAGGAGAAGGACGGGGATACAAGCAGAGGAAGATATATCCACTGGAAAGGAACCTTCAAGGAGGAAAAGGTACTTTTAAAAGTTTTTATAAAAGTGACCTGAAAGATGAAAGAAAGATTCAGAGGCATGGGGAAGAGGACATAGCTGAGAGGGCGCGGCCAGTAGCCAACTGCCACAGGGGTGGAGGTGGAAGACAGGCGCCTCAGCAGCAGCCCTGCCTCAAAAGAGTTATACCCTATTCTAAAGCAGGAAAGATATCCTGGGATCACTGGAAACTGCCTGAAGCGAAGGACATTCAGACTAGGCCTCAAGCCTTACACAAAAGGGATTGCAGGAAGTTTAAAGGGGAAACAGTTGGTGCCTGTAATTGTCTACCAAGGCCTAGACCAAGAGAGAAACCAAGGACTAACTTTTATCTGGATGATAAGGACAGTTTTAAACCAGAAATACCAGATAATCTTTATAGGAAAAAGGTTAGTGCTGCCAAAGACTGGAATAAGCAAACTTTTAATCCTGTAACAGCAGAAAATCCAGGGTGTTACAACATACCTAAAAGCCGACGCCCCAAACTGTCAAGTCAACACTGGGATACGGTATGGCATGCTTTTAGAAAGTCAGATTTTAACATCCCTGAGACATCAGATTCGGACCCCTCGGAAATGGAATGGCTGCCAGGGGAATCTGAGGTTATCGAAGCCATCGAACCGATGGACTGTAATTATTGCACAATGAGACGTGTTTGAGTTAAGGGAAGCAAACCCAATGTATGAAAAGAATACAGGAGACCTTATGCTTTGTGTTTGTGAAGGTTAACAATGTTACTTTGAATGTTTTGCTGATTTACATTTTGATACAAGGAAAGTTATCGCTCTGATACTCATAACCGCCTATTTTGAATTTCTTTTTGCGCAAAGGTGAAATAAATGCCTTTTCTGTACCCTACACTTGGCTAAGAGTTGCTTTTTGGGAAGTTGACCATGAGGCTGACACAGAGGGCTGCTACCTCATTGACCCTCACAACAGGTCAACCCTAAAACCCCTATTTCTTATGCGCTCCCCAGCCCCGTGGAACCACTACGCCGCCACCAGAGGGGGCTGCGGGGGACAACACTCATACCTATGAAGGGACATTTTAGAATTGATGTCTAAGTGCGATCTGGGACATCCAGGTCAAAACGTCAAAAAAAAAAAAAAGGCTGTACGTGTGCAGGTTTCATCCTGATTTTAGATGTTTCCCCATACCTGGAATGGATGGTAGCACCCCCAGCCACATAGATGTCCCCATGATAAAAGGTTAGTATGAGGACATCTATCCCATGCTGAATGCACATCCCTACCTGCTGTTTTGTAAGAGGAGATGAGCATTGACATGCCAACCAGAAAACAAGTGCCTGTATTTCCCTTCCATTTACTTTTTAATTGTGAAAAATATTGTGGATATTCTCTCTTCTCTACTCCCTCCAGGAAGTTTGGTGATAGAACGAGAACTTTTCTGAAGCCTATTTGTGCTCTGGAACATGAATGGACATGGGTGTTACACTGGTGGGTTTAGATGTGCTCGCCGGTTCAGGAATTGGGCACACATACACATCTTTTCTAGAATGTCCTGGACACGCCTCCATCATACCCCCATTGAACATAGGCATGTTTGACTCAGAGACATCAACATAGCTGGCTTTGCAAAATGGTTCTGGGAGCGTTTTGGGGATTTACATGTCTAGTGTCCATCATTTGACGTTCAACTCATGAATAGGGCTTCTAAAATGACGACAACCTCAGTCTATGACCACTCAGATGGCCCAGGTTATACCTGTTGTTTTCTGCATCAGAGCCAAACACATTATCTATATATATAGGCAATGAAAATAAAACACCTATGTGTATAGTCTGTGCACATTGGCTTCCCACCACAGGATACTACAAACCCATCCTCCCTGCTCCTAAAACTGCATCATATGTAGAGTGAAATACGTAAATTTTCACTCTAACCCTGGATATTCAATGCCAGGGTCATATGCAGCCCCAGCATTGAATATCCGGGTTTTCTGCACATGCCCAGAAACCACAGTGGTTAACCTGGCAGCAGTGATATTGCATGCTGCCGGGTTAGCTCCTGCGGCTAAAAGATAGACAAGGGTTTTCCTTGCCTATTTTTAAGTCGCCTGTCCCTAACTGGACATCATGCAATCTCGCTGCTGCCTGGTTAGGGACTGTCGCTGCCTCCGCACTTCCCTGGAATGCTCTCGACACGCTCCGATGCTAAGCGATTAGCATTGGGGCGTGTAAGGGAGATAATCGTGGATAATCAGTGACACCAACCATATTAGTGCCATTGAATATCCCGATTGGAAGCATTTTGAATATCGGGCCCTAAGACCTCTGGGGACAGGGAAATACCTACTGTACTTCAAGGTAACTTGTCTTGAGGAGGAGTGGCACTATATGTAAAAACCATTAAAGCGTTGGAATTACAGAGCTTAAAAGTGAGAGAGGAGGCATTGTGGGTTAAACTAGAAAGAGGGAAAGAGAAATCTCTTTGCATTAGTGTGATATACAGACCTCCCTCACAAGAGGAAGAGGTGGACAGAGAGTTAATTGAAGACATACGCAGCATTGCTAGGAAAGGGGAAGTGCTACTGATAGGAGATTTCAATATGCCAGATGTTGATTGGCACATTCCTGCTGCAGTATCATCTAGAAGTAAAGAGATCCTGGATTCTCTACAGGGAGAACTATTCAGGCAATTGGTAACAGACCCCACACGTGAAGGGGCCATACTGGACTTGGTGCTTACCAATGGTGAAAGTGTTTCTGATGTTGTAGTGGGAGATCATTTTGCATCCAATGATCACCAGATTGTGTGGTTCAGTATTAGGACTAGGGCTGTTAGAATCCATTCAAAGGTGAGGATCTTAGACTTTAGGAAGACTAACTTTGCAAAGATAGGCCAATACCTCAGGGAGTCGTTAGTGGGATGGGAACAGCTGGGGGATGTAGAAAAACAGTGGGCAAAACTGAAAGGGGATATTTTAAGGGCAACCAACCTTTTTGTTAAAATGGTAAATGAATGTAAAAGGAAAAGGAGATTGCTATGGTTTTCGAAAGAAGTAGCTGAAAAAGTGAAGAAAAAGAGGGAGGCCTTCATGAAATACAAGAGATCACAGAGAGAGGAAGACAGGCATCTGTATTTGGAAAAACTTAGAGAAGCTAGCAAAGTAGTCAAGAAGGCAAAGATTCAAAAGGAGGAGGAAATAGCCAATGCAATAAAATGGGGAGGATAAGACATTTTTCAGATATATTAGTGAGAAGAGGAAAGGCAAAAGTGGTATTGTCAGACTCAAGGGTGAAGGGGAGGAATATGTAGAAGCTGATAAGGATAAAGCAGAATTGCTTAGCAAATATTTTTGTTCTGTGTTCACAGATGAAGAACCAGGAGCAGGACCTCAGAAAACACCCACAAATAGGAACAGAAGCGAGGGACATTTTGAACAATTTTCAGAAGACTGTGTTCGTGAGAAACTAGCTCAACTTACAGTAGACAAAGTGATGGGACCGGATGGGATACACCCTAGAATACTGAGGGAACTTGGGGACATTCTAGCAACTCCACTGACTGACCTTTTCAATGCCTCATTGGAGTCGGGAGTGCTTCAGTGCCAAAGGACTAGAGAGAGGCTCATGTGGTGCCTTTACACAAAAGCAGAAGTAAGGATGTGGTTGAAAACTACAGGCCGGTTAGTTTAACTTCGGTGGTGAGTAAATTATTGGAAACGCTGCTGAAAGAGAAAATAGTGAGGTTTCTGGAGTCCAGCGGATTACAGGATCCGAGGCAGCATGGTTCACCAGAGGCAGGTCTTGTCAGACAAATCTGATTGATTGCTTTGACTGGGTGACCAGGGAGTTGGACCAACGGAGAGCTCTAGATGTGCTGTATTTAGATTTCAGTAAAGCCTTTGACACTGTTCCTCACAGGCGACTTATAAACAAACTGAGCACCCTAGGGATGGACCCTAAAGTTACTACTTGGGTTAGAAATTGGTTGGGTGGGAGGCGACAACGAGTTCAAGTAAATGGAGCTCACTCTGAGGAGAAGGATGTTACCAGTGGTGTGCCCCAGGGATCTGCCCTTGGTCCGATTCTTTTTAACATCTTTGTTAGTGATATAACGGAAGGGCTGTCGGTTAAGGTTTGCCTCGTTGCGGATGATACCAAAATCTGCAATAGAGTAGACACCCAGGAAGGTGTAGATAACATGAGGAGGGATCTAGCTAAGCTTGAAGAGTAGTCTAGAATTTGGCAGCTGAGATTTAATGTTAAAAAATGTAAGGTCATGCATTTGGGCTGCAGCAATCCAAGGGAGCAATATAGTATAGGGGGTGAAGTACTTTTGTGCACTAAAGAAGAGCGGGACCTAGGCGTGGATGTGTCTGATGATCTTAAAGTAGCTAAACAGGTAGAAAAGGCGATGGCAAAAGCTAGAAGGATGCTTGGGTGCATACAGAGAGGAATGGCTAGCAGAAAAAAGGAGGTGATAGTGCCTCTTTGGTGCAACCTCATTTGGAGTATAGTGTGCAATTCTGGAGACTGCACCTTCAAAAGGATGTGAACAGGATGGAGTCGGTGCAGAGGGTGGCTACTAAAATGATTAGTGGTCTTCATTATAAAGCATATGAGGACAGACTTAAGGATCTTAATATGTACACCTTAGAGGAAAGGCGGGATAGAGGTGATATGATTGAGATGTTTAAATACCTCTGTGGCATAAATGTTCAGGGAGAGAGCCTCTTTCAATTGAAAGCAAGTTCTGCTACGAGGGGACATGGGATGAGGTGAAGGGAGATAGATTCAGGAGTGATATGCGGAAATATTTCTTTACGGAAAGAGTAGTGGATCCATGGAATAGTCTCCCAGTGGAGGTAGTAGAGATGAGGACAGTAACTGAATTAAAAAAAGCATGGGACAAACACAGAGGATCTCTAATGGTAAAAGGGGGACTGTTGTAGTTGTTGATATGGAAGGACAGACTAGATAGGCCATGTGGTCTTTTTCTGTCATCATATTTGTATGTTTGAGCTGCTGCTGTACAAGGCATGATCTAAATCCAAATCCCTTAAATCCCCTATTCTAAGGGAAATATCCAGAGAACTATTGCAGTATCTGGATATTTCCCTTAATTGCCGTTATCCATGGAAACTGAGAAGCTCTATCCAGATAGTGCCACTGAATATGTTTACGGACAGTCTTGGCGCTATCCAGATGATGCCTGGATGTGCATGGGTGGAATGTGGGTAGCCAAGGAAATTATCTGGATAGTGGCAATATCCAGTCTGCCATCCAGATACAAATTCGGATAGCTTTAGGACAAATGAAAATCTGCCCTAAACTATCTGGTTAGCTACTGAGATAGTGCACTGAATATCAATGCTATCTGGATTAATTACTGCAGCTGAATACTGTAAACATATATTCAGCATCAGACAGTGGGGCTAAATAAACATATATACTTGAGGCCAGGGTAACCAAATAGTGATCCAACTATTTATTCCTAATACATGCTAACATTGTATATGACACTGTAGAAAATGGTTCACATTGTTGCCTAAAACTGTCAGAAAAGCCATTGAGTAGATATTTAAGGAAGCTATGTATCTACAGGATGTAACCTGAAGTTTCCTGCACTGTGTTCTTTCTACTTGCTGTGGTTACTATGAATATTATTCACTCTACTTGCCTTACTGGTCTTTATCTGTCATTATATAATATGGGGGGAGGGGGGTGTTCAGTGGCATCAGCCAGCACAGCCAAAGTGGTTGTCCGTCGCTTTAATTTTGTTCCAAATATTCAATGCTGGGGCCATATTCGGGCCCCAGTATTGAATATCTGGGTTGCCCAGATTGCAGTCTTGTAATCCTGGAAGCCAGTCAGTGGCACTATTTAGTCATTGGCCAGATTGCAATACCAGCTAAAGTTAGGACAATCATTCAGCAGTCCTAGCTTTAGCCAGTTAGGTTAACTGGGCAGTGGATAAATATTGCAGCTGCCTGGATAACCCCTGGTGTCACTCCAGAACACACTGATGCTAGCCAGTTAGTGCTGATGAATATCCTGGTGACTGAGATTAATCACGTTGAATATCCACCCCCGCCATGTTACTTTAGCTGGAATTCCAATAGAACATGGTAACCTGGGTGAGATAGGGGTGAGGAGCAAGAGCGCTGAGCATGTTGCAGTTAGCAGAGGGAAAACCACATGCAATCAATGTTGCCATTTGCGTGCATGCACATAACACTACTGCAATAGGGGGCTCAGGCCCACCCATGGTACTTGAGCTGTGCATTAGGGCATGCATCTGCTTGCAACGTCCCTGACGGTTGTTTTGGAGGCATTGCACTTAATACACATTAGTTTTTGCACTAAACATGCTTTAGGTGTAAAACCTAATGCATTTTAGTAAAAGTGTCCAGTGAAATGACTTTGGACTATATATGCACACATATTTGACACATAAAAGAATCAAATAAAACAGACCAATTAAAAAAGGAAATACTAAGAAACAGTATAAAAACTGGGACACTGCCAGGACATGATTATTGGTAGCCTTATAAACAATTCAAATCAGTTTAAACAGAAGAAGCACATTCCCACTGCAGTAAAATTAGACACACCAGTGATCAATTGTCCACACTCATATGACTTGCATCAATCAAGGAATAATGGCTCTAATGTTTAAAATGGCTAAATTCACACCCTGTTCCATTTTTCACAATGATGAAGACAAGAGAGCTGCCTGAGACTGTCAGAAAAGCTATTATCATCAAACATCAAACTTCAAAGGGGTAAAAGGCCATCACCTAACAACCTTGGGATTACTGTGTCTACCATTTACAATGAAATTAAGACGTTTTCTGCTCATGGAACAGTCAAGAACCTCCCAGGACATTGTGTGAAGTGGAAAATTAATCAACCCACACCATACGCCACACACTAAACAAAGAAGGACTTCATGGGCAAAGGCCAAAGAGGACCTCACTGCTCAAAGACAGACATAAACAAGGCACACCTGATCTTTGCCAATACCCACCTTGAGAAACTACAATCCTTCTGGGTAAATGTTCTGTGGACAAATGAAACCAAACTTGAGTTCTTTGGCAATGCAGATCAGTGATACATTTACAGGCAAAGAAATGAAGCTTAAGGAAAAAAAACAACCCCCCCCCCCCCTTCCTACAGTTAAATATGGTGGATGATCCATAATCTTGTGGGGCTGTTTTGCTGCCTCAGGAACTGGAGGCCTGGAACATATTAAAGGAATCATGAAGTCAGAGGACAACAAAAGCATTTTGGAGTGAAATATCCTACCTAGGGTCAGAAAACTAGGTCTGGGTCGAAAGTCATGGGTCCTCCAGCAGAGCAATGACCTGCCACCAAAGGCCACCAAATCAAACTTCATCCAAACCATCCACAAGATGGTGCACTCCTCCCTAACCCAAGGGCGCATGCCAAATCAACTGAAGCTCGCGACAATAAGACCTATCCCGAAGAAATCCACACTCGACAAGAACAATCCAGCAGTATACAGATCCATCTCCAGCATACCACTTTTAGCAAAAATAATCGAAAAAACTGTACAGCACCAACTACAAGAACACATAGACAACCACGCTCCCCTGGACAACAATCAACATGGGTTCCACCCCAACCATGGGGTAGAAACACTTCTGATATACCTCTTCAAAAGCGTCCTCCGCCTCTTAGACAACACCAAGAAAGGCATCTTAATGAACTTCATAGACATCTCATCTCCATTTGACACAGTTGACCACAAAACTCTATTGGATAGACTGCAGAACATCGGTCTACATGGTGCCACCCTGAATTGGTTCCACTCATACCTGACTGACAGACAAATACAGGTCAAGGTAGGACACAACACATCCTGACCCATAAAAGTCAAACAAGGAGTGCCACAGGGATCGGCCCTTTCAGCTCTTCTATTCAACCTATACATCCAGCCAATATGTGTCATCATGAAAGAGCACCACATACAATACACAATCTACGCAGATGACATCATGATCTACACACCCATCTCAGTCAACAACCCGGACTACTCCAATATAACAAATTGCCTCACACAAATGGCAAACTGGCTTCAGAAAAACAACCTATCAATAAACTACAGCAAGACGGAGGCACTGATCATCACGTGAAACCCGGACTTTATCCCCCCACCCGACATCAAGATAAAAGATGCACTCATACCTATAAAATCAGAAGTAAAGCACCTCGGAGTCATCTTGAACAAAGAACTTAACCTCCAAGTACATATAGGCAGAACAACCAAAAGCGCATACCACAGAACTCATCAGAAGACTCATCAGAAGACTCATCAGAAGACTCAAGCCCCTCCTCGACCCAGAGCACTTTCGCACCGTTTGCCAGGCACTAATAACCCCTCTACTAGACTTCTGCAATCCAATATACACCGGGCTACCAAAGCAGACCCTCAGACCGCTACAACTGGCTCAAAACACAGATGCCCGCATTATATCTGGTACTACAAGACACGATCACATCACACCCATACTGAAAGAACTGCACTGACTCCCAATCATCTCACGCATCAAATACAAAACTATCATAAACATATTCAAGATCAAACAACACTCTTTTGCCATAAGCCTACACACACTCATACAACCTGACACAAGCACACGGCCAAGAAGAAGAGGCACCTCCAATCGTGTAAACACCCCAAAAGACTTCACCAAGACCTGCAAAGACACCGCACAACGAGCACCCTCCCTGGCTGCTCCATCCATCTGGAACTCCCTCCCAGATGAACTGAGACTAACCACAGAAATCAAGGACTTCCGAAAACAGCTGAAGACAACTCTGTTCATCGAATACTATGGTCATATCCCTTGAGCCAACATACAAGACAGAACATCAGTTCCTCCCACCACCCCGAGACTGTATATAAGAATGTATAATAGCTCATGATGTATAATAGCGCACTATGTGGATAAACCAACTCTAACCATATCCCCGCCAACACCTACACACCACACTATACACTGCATGAAGACACTTGCCCCCCCCCCCCCTTGATTGTTTGCTGTGGAAACCGCCTTGATTGAATGATAAGGCGGTATATAAATACCATTAAATAAATAAATAAATAAATAATACATATATCCAAAAGTACAAAAGAAAGGTTAAAAAGGAAAAAATGGACTGTTTTAAATTGCCCAGCAATGAATCCTGATCCTATTGAGAACCTTTGTAAAGAGTTGAAATCTGCCATTGGTAAAAGGAATCCTGGAAACATTCATGAGCTGAAACAAATCATAGTTGAAGAGTGGGAGAAACTACCAGCCAACAGATGTATGAAACTTATAAATAGCTACAAGAAATGTTTGGAGGCTGTCATCACTGCCAAGGTCTGTGCAACCAAATATTAGTGAAAGGTGCTATTAATCCTATCCAGGTCATATTTTTTTCTCAGAAAATACTACATCTAAGTTGCACAGACATCTTTGGTTTTTGTTTATACCTTTGAACATACTATTAAAATATTTTGATGACATACAGTTGGAATATTTTCAATTATTTCTCAAGATATTGTATACAACATACCTAAAATACAAAGACACCAAAAACGTTGATCACAACTGTAGATGAATCTACCAATGATGAAAGTGTTTCTGATCTTATTGTGGGAGATCATTTCACATCCAGAAATCACCAGTGTGGTTCAGTATTAGGACTAGGGCTGCTAAAATCCATTCAAAAGCGAAGGTCTTAGATTTTAGGAAAACTAACTTTCCAAAGATGGGACAATACCTCAAGGAATTGTTAGTGGGATGGGAACAGCTGGGAGATGTAGAAAAACAGTGGGCAAAACTGAAAGGGGATATTTTAATGGCAACCAATCTTTTTGTTAAAATGGGAAATAAAGTTAAAAGAAAAAGGAGACCACTATGTTTTCAAAAGAAGTAGCTGAAAAGGCAAAGAAAAAGAGGGAGACCACGAAATACAAGAGATTATAGAGAGAGGACGACAGGCAAACAGGGTCTCCTATCAATAGATCCACCTTCTACATCCCTGCAAATGTGGCAGTAGAGGGGACCATCAACCCCAGTCCTGCTGAGGGACATACACCCCACAGGGCAGTCAATGCAGCTCTATACATATCCATAACACAATAGCAGACAGACATTAGGCCTGGATATGGTAAGCTACACCCCAACACTATCTGATATTCTCCTGCAGCAAGGCATCAGCCGCTGCATCCTGCAAGCCGCTCCATCAAGACACACACCAGCTGCAAACAGCCTGCTAGTTAGGCCATAGTGCATGTTCCCAGTGGAGATGCATGCACCCAGAACTGGGATGTCAGCATACATGGCAAGCAGATAAATCAGTGACTGGACCCCAAAAGGAAACCCATATATATCACATTAGAGAAAAACTATATAGCACTATGGGGGTGCCTAGCCATGCTATGGTCACTGCACAGTCAGGGTGAGAGTGAGCTCTCAGCGGGACATACTGAGGTCACCCTGTCTGTGTAGGTGGTGGCCGGGCAGTAAAATGTCCCAGTCAGTACCCTATGCCCTGTGCAGATGCACCCTGGCCAGGCCACCCTGTCCGGCCTATACCCATGGTACCTTGCTCCTCATTATGCACATTGGCAGCACAATACTGGCAACAGTGCTGGCAGTGTGGGCTGTGGAAGGTGTTTTCAGCCACCACACACTGGATAGACAGACAGCCACCCCCACACCTATGCCAGCATTGTGCCACTATAGAGGGGTTCAGCAGCGATACCCACCACACCAGTCCTGGGCACAGTACAGGCATGGATATGGTACGCAATACTGTTGGGGGTCACTCCCCAGGGGGGTTAACACTGTTGGAGACCAGACCTGCAGCACACACCGCAGACATCAGAATGATTGTTATGATGGAGCTCAATGAGCAAAATGTGCTTAACGTAGGACTTGCTATCTGCCAGTTATCATAGGAAACGTCTGATAGCTGTGTACCGTATACCCAGGTGTAGGGTGGCATTGCTAGGGTATGCATGTGGTAGTATTGGGAGATGCATGCAAGGCCCAATGTCCTGCCTCTCCAGGAGGCATTAGCCTATGGGGCCTGTGGGTGTGGGTGTGGGTGTGTCTGCCCCTGTTGGCTGCTGCTTTACGGCAGAGGTTCCCAACTCCAGTCCTGTTGTGCCAAACACTGTTCGGGTTTTCATGCTGTCCCTCATAAATATGCATGAACTACATCTGCAAACCATGGGGGTGGTGCATAGATATGCAGCACAGGCATCTTTAGTAGAGGCAGCATGGAACCTGAATGGTGTGGGACCCTCCAGGACTGCATTTGGGAGACTCTGCTCTAGGTAATGCGCCTGTGTATGGTGTCTGTGTTTGGTGTGGTAAAATATAGGCGTATTAACCATGCGTATGTTCTCAGCATTAAACGTTTGTCCTTACTATCACGGTTTAGTTGTGGGAAAAATATGTGGACAGGATTTGCAGTAGCCCCAGCTGGCCTTTAAACCTGTGACCTTCTGTTCTTGCACACACTGTCTGTGTGCACTGCACCACCGTGTTGCCACAGATATGCTGCAGTCCCTGGGGAGTCCATGACTGTACATCCAACAGAGCCTGTCTGTTGTGGTGGACGGTGCCAGCCTGCACAGGCCTAGGCCACTGTCTGCTGTGGCTTGCAGCCACTGCCCCCTCCACCACCTGTACCCTTCCACCAACTTGCAGACATGTCCTTATCTGGGAAAAAGCATATGACCTGATTGAGTTGTGGCACTCCAGGACTGAATGTGAGGTACTTGGCTGTAGGTAATGCCCATTGTTATGGTTTGTGTGCGGTGTAGGGTAAAATATGGTTGCTTGAACCATGCTTATGTTCTCTGCAATAAAGGAGTGTCTTTACTATCACTGTTTAGTGGTGGGTAAAACTATGGGGACTGGGTTGGCAGGAGCCCCAGCTGGGATTTGAACCTGTGGTCCTATAGGCACTGGCTGTGTCTGCTGCACCACACTGTGGCCACAGAGGCAGTGCAGTCCCTGGAGATAGGAAACCTGGCCGGACGAGTCAGAAACCCTGCTCTGCACAATTTTACTGTGGGCTCATTTACCTTGTATGGAGACAAACGGGCAAATAAACCTCATAAAAAACCTTGAAAAAAGGGGCAAACACCCATAACCAAGCTGGGCAACAGTGATAGCAATGGGCAACAATAAAAAACACTCCCAGGAAAGCTTCAATAAAATGAAATGATTTTGAAAGGGTCTACGGAGCGTAGACCCTTCCAAAAATCATTTCTTTTTTTTGGAGCTTTCCTGGGGGTGTTTTTTATTGTTGCCCATTGCTATCACTATTGCCCAGCTGAATTGTAATTTTTAACATTTTTGTTTTGCTCATTTTTGATTTTTATTTGCGAGTTTGTTCTGTGCACATGTATCACACTGCTCACGTTTTGTAGGTTTCCCCGGTTTTGCAGTACATTGCTGACGTAAATGGTTTCTCTTCCCTTTAAATCGTCTCTAACTCAAGGTTTTCACTCGCGGTATTTTTGGGTCTATTTTCAGCCCCGCTCCTGTGCGGGGAGCCTCTCCCCTCCCACTTTCCACCCATTGACCCCGTCTCTCCGCCCCTCGGGGACCTTCCTCTGCCCTCCGTACGCCTTTCCCCGCCTCTATCGCACATCAGCGCACTGCACACGTGCGCGGACCCGTTAATGTGACGCGCACGCATGCGGGGCACTTAAGAGCACTTAAGTGCATCATTGCCGTGCGCGGTTTAGTAAACATACCCCTTAGAGAAGCTAGCAAAGTAGTCAGGAAAGCAAAGATTCAAAAAGAGGAGGAAATAGCCAATGCAATAAAATGGGGGATAAGACATTTTTCAGATATGTTAGTGAGAACAGTAAGGGCAAAAGTGGTATTGTCAGACTCAAGGATGAAGGGGAGGAATATGTAGAAGCTGATGAGGATAAAACGGAATTGTTTAACAAATATTTCTGTTCTGTGTTCACAGATGAAGAACCAGGAAGAGGACCTCAGAAAACACCAACAAACAGGAATAGATGCGAGGGGCATTTTGAACAATTTTCAGAAGACTGTGCTTGTGAGAAACTAGCTAAACTTAAAGTAGACAAAGTGACGGGACCTGATGGGATACATCTGAGAATACTGAGGGAACTTGGGTAAGTTCTAGCAACTCCACTGACTGACCTTTTCAATGCCTCGTTGGAGTCAGGAATGGTGCCAGAGGACTGTAGAGAGGCTCATGTTGGCCCTTTACACAAAAGTGGAAGTAAGAATGTGGTTGAAAACTACAGGCTGGCTAGTTTAACCTCGATGGCGAGTAAATTATTGGAAGCGCTGCTGAAAGAGAAAATAGTGAGGTTTCTGGAGTCCAATGGATTACCGGATCCAAGGCAGCATGGATTCACCAGAGGCAGGTTTTGTCAGACAAATCTGATTGATTTTTTTGACTGGGTGACCAGATTGTTTATCTGTTATAAGATATGTTCCATGTAATGTGTACCTTACTGTTCAACTGTGAACGTTTCTGCACTGAGTTCTCTGTAAACTGTCTTGACTAGTAGAAAGATGGTATAGAAAAAAATGTTAAATAAACAAATAAATGTAATAACGGCTTCAGAAAATGCTTATTAAAGGTTTATGCAGCCTTCTATACAGGCCACTGAATAAAGTGTTAATCTGAACTCATTACATAAAATAGAATCTGATAATTTAACAAGGGATAAAACGTTATGACTTTCAATTGCTACATGAAATGGTTAATCCTCAATTTTTGTAAGGTGGGGAGGAAAATGGTTCTACTATTTTAGAAAACCTTTGTTATTGTTCTAAAATGATAGATTCTTTTTAAGAAAATAAGACCATAATACTTGCCATTCTGGGTCAGAAAAAAAGATCTATCAAACACTGGTGGGTATTTAGAAACATAGAAACATGACGGCAGAAAAAGACCACATGGCCTATCTAGTCTGCCCTTCCATATCAGCTACAATAGTCCCTTTTTTTTCCTTTAGAGAACCTCTGTGTTTGTCCCATGCTTTTTGAATTCAGATACTGTCCTATTCTCTACTACCTTCACTGGGAGACTATTCTACACATTTACCACTCTTTCCATAAAGAAATATTTCCTCATATTACTCCTGAGGTCTCTCCTCTTTCACCTTCATCCTATGTCCCCTCATAGCAGAGCTTGCTTTCAATCAAAATAGACTCTCCTACCATGCATTTATGCCACGGAGGTATTTAAACATCTCTATGATATCTCCTCTATCCCACCTTTCCTCTAAGTATACATATTAAGATCTTTAACTCTGTCCTCATATGCTTTATAAAGAAGACCGCTAGCCATCCTCCCTCTGATAATGTTTAATTCAGGTCACAAATAGCTGACATAATCCCAAGAAGTAATCCATTCCATATTGCTCATATCCAGGGACAAGCAGTAGCTTTCCCAAGTCTGGCTGCCTAATAATTGTTTACGGACATTTTCTTCAGGAAGTCATCTGAAAGCATTTTATGTTTTCTAAATCAGTTACTGATCAATCAGGATCTGGATTAGGCTTTGTAAATGTTTCTAATAGTATACTTAGACATGATTTCAATAAATTTCTGGCCCAAGAACATGGCAGAAGAAAAATCTTTGCAGTAAATCTCTACAGCAAGAGTCAATAGAGTCACAAGGCAAACAATGCAGTTAGCATTTTCTATAGAGCTCCAGACCAGACAAACGTTGGGTAAATCAAAAACAGGAACAAAGATCCCCAGGAGTTAAGAGCTAGCTCTCATGGAGACATGATGCCTGCCTTCCAACGTAAAGGTCACCAGGTGGAGACCAGCCTGTGATGAAATGGGGGGGGGGGAGGGAGCGAGGGTGAAATTTGGATTTTTCAATACTTATGTTCAGATTAAAAATGATATGAAACATTTCAAATGAATGTACATCTCTGCGGTACAGTATTGATTAGGTGTACTGTATCCTTGTTGCATGAGCTTATAATCTAAGTATGTTCCTGAGACAATGAAAAATAAAGTGACTTGCCCACAATCACAAAGTGTATTCATTTATTTATGCCTTCAAAAAATCTAGCAGATTAGTGAGGCAAGACTTTTCTTGGCTAAATCCATGTCGACTATGTCCCATCAAACCATGACTATCTAAATGTTCAGTAGTTTTTTTAATAATAATTTCTATCATTTTTCCTGACACTGATGTCAAACTCACTGGTCTGTAGTTTCCTGGTTCGCACCTAAAACCTTTTTTAAAAACTGATTTTACATTGGCCACCCTCCAAACTTCAGATACTGTAGACTATTTTAATGCTAGGTTACCAATTACTAATAGTAAGTCAACCATTTCATTTTTCAATTCTTTCATCCATCTGTCTCTTCCCATCCACTGTCTCCTCATCTGACCTTTCAATCACCTTCTCTCTCCTGCCAGCTCTATCATTTCTTCAGCCACTCTACCTCTTGAACCAAGGCTGTGACAACTCCTCTCTTTCTTCTGGTAGCAAGCCCTGGGCTCTCCCCCAAAGGGTATCACTTGTGCTGTAGCCACTGTTAGCTCCAGGTGACAAGGTTCAGGCTCCCAACCACCCCACTCTTTATTCTTCTTTCTTCACGTGGTGGGGCTTAGACTTTCTGCACTGGGGCTCTGGTCACGGCAGGGTCCTTATTTACTTCCATTTGTGTGCTCTGATCTCCCTGTGACCTTGACATTTGTGCTACAACTGTGCTGGTTCCTGTTGTTTTCCAGTAGCGGTGTCCTGGCTCCCCACCAGCATATCTTTTGTATGACAGTTGCACTTGCTCCCTTCTTTCTTCTAGTGGTGGGATCTTGGCTCTCCTACCACTGTTTTTCTGTACTATGGCAGCGACCTGCTTTGCCATTGCTTTGGGGGTCTCCTAGTCACCCCGTGGCTCATTACCTCTTCCCTGTGTCACAAGCTTTTTCTAGATCTACCTGTCTGTATATGTGCAAAAATAATAGGTGCATATGGAGAGATGTCCAGTCAGACAGATGAATGAACAGATGACTGACCCTTGGCTATAGTTTTTTTTTTTTTTTTGGCAAAAGCATAAAAAAACAAGGGCCCGAAATCCAGCTGCCGATGCTGAACATTAAAGGAGGATATTCAATGCCGGGGTCATATCCAGCTCTGGCACTGAATATCCGGGTTCGCCACATAGCCCGATGGCTAACTCGGCAACAGTGATATTGAGCCACTGCCCAGTTGGTGATACATGGCAAAAGTTAGGCAAGGGTTTCCTGTTCCTTGCCTTTGCTGTGTATCGCTAACCAGGCAGCCACTCACTATCGCCGTTGACGAGTTAGTGATTGGTTCCGCCTCTGCTCCACCCCAGAATGCCAACACGTCCCCATGCTAAGCGATTAGAATCGGGGCATGTAGAGCTATCAGCTGCAGATATTTAGCAGCACTGACTGTGTTAGTACAACTGAATATCCTGCTTAGGGGCATTTACATGTTTTATAGCTTTGTAAACTGTACAAATGACTTTCAATAGTAGGACCAAACTATTTACTCTTTCAGAGTAAACTTGTAGGTTTGAGGACTGTTTTTCAGTTGTTTGATGTACATGAAGTTGACTGTTTATGATGCCAATCAATTATATTGTCTTTTTAGATTTGCTGGTTGCAACATTTAAACTGGGAGTTTTTGATATTTTGCCAGCATTTCATATTTAATTTTTAATTACATTGAGTAAAACAATTTCTACTTGATTTTTTTATTTATTCATCTAGACATAGAAACCTCTGAGCCAAAATATGTCTTGCTCAAGGTAAATTGACTTTTTTCACTTCAGTTTCCACAATATATTTTTTCATCTCATTTGTTCATTTGGATGATAGCACCTAACTGTACAATCAAACTGTTTAATTTGACTTTCTTACTTGAGGCCCCACTATGTTGTAAATTTCTTGAATGATTTTAGTTCATTTATTTAAAAGATTTATATTCCTCATCATCTCATAATCTAAGCAGGTTACAGCTTTACATACTTATCTTAAATACATAAAATAATATCATGACAACAAAACAAATTCCTTAAAACAAAATAACCAAAAGAAAGCAGAAGAGAGAAATACTAACTCAAAAATGAGCAACTTAGTATCTACTTCATTCTGAGGCAGCTCCCTCTATGGGGTATGTTTACTAAACCATCTGAATGTTACCGGCGCTAGTTGCAGTGATAATGTGAAGAATGCCATATAAGGAGTGGCGTTCCAGTCCTAAGGTAGCAAGAATCTGTATCGCACGATAGTGGGCGCCATGGCACGTTAACGTGCATTAACCCTAGGTACATGCCAGCGCAGTGTTAGAAGCTATAACGATGTAGCCCACTGGTTACTGCAATGACTGTAGAGGCAGAGGTCATGGTTTTGATCCCACAGTAGTGTAACCTAAAAAGGCTGTCTGAGGCATTTTCTTTTAATTTAAATCAGTGCTGCCAGAAAAAAACACCCTCACAGTGCCGTAACCTAAGGTGCCTCATAAGGCGCCCTATAAGGCGCCCCATAGGTCACATTATAAAGTGCCCTGTCTGCCAAGGCACCCTATAATGTTCCCTATAGGGCACCTATGAGGCACCTTAGGCTACAGCACTGTGAGGTTGTTTCTGCTGGGAGCACTGATTGAAATGAAAATGAAAAGCCTCAGACAGCATTCCTAAATAACACCACTGTAGGATCAAACCCTGACCTCTGCCTCCACAGTCATTGCACAGTCATTGACGTAACCAGTAGGCTACATCTCTATAGCTGCTACCAGACTCCTGGCTGGCTACAGAAAGACTGCAGGTCACCACACAAACTGTCTTCTGTGGTTACCAGGATAGGGTAAACCCACCCATACCCATGATGCACTGCAAATGCAGATCAACGGTCTACAGCTGATCACATAATGGGGTATGCACCCCCACAGCACCTTGGCCTGGTAGGGGAAAATGACCATGTGTGTTACTGGCACAGAGTAGCTACAGACCGTGACATTGTGTGGGTCCTGTGCTCACCCTGAGGGTGAGGTGGGGCACCCAGCACCAGGTCCGCAGCACCTGGCTTAGCTGACATAGGCTATGCTGCAGGTCCCCATCAGTGCCAGTGTGTGATAGGTAGTCCTTGCAGACACACCTAGGATACACCTGTGTCCATCTGTATTTCCCAGTAATGTCTAGCCCTTGTGGGCTATGATACACCCAGAATAGTACATATCCTGTGTGGATGCCATGGTCACATGTTATAGGTGAAGGGGGGTGTGTTTGGACCCAAAAGCGGATTAGGTAGCACCACCCAACCCGCCCTCTGTGGCTCAGGGTGGGGGGACAGGATCTCCCACCAAAAGATCCACATTGTACATCTCTGCAATGGTGGCAGTAGAGAGGACCATGAACCCCCAGTCCTGCTGGGGAACAGGCACCCTACAGGGCAGTCGATGCAGATCTGTATGCATCACATAAGGCAATGGCAGACAGGCAGAATGCTGGAGAAGTTCAACTGCTCCCCACCACTATCTCACCTCACATCCCAGGTTCCGGTAATACCAGAAACATCAATAACAAAGAATTACCGAGCCAACCCCCCCCAAACAAAAATATTTTTAAAACACTTATCTTTTTGTCGGATGAAGCCAAGGGAAGTCAGAACTACTCTCTAACCCCTCCAGATGGCCTTATCCATTTTATTAAATAATTGTATTTCATTCAGAAAACTTAGCTTAATGTCCACCAAGATCCTTCAAAGAGCAGCACAACACAATCCTCTTCAAACTTAGCATGACGTGCACATTTCGGGATCCGTTCCCTGTATCAAGTGCAATCTCTTTCAAGCTGTGCCAACCGCCAAATGTCGCCGAGCTCACTTACTCGGTATATTTTCAGAAGGGAGTATTTTATTGGCTATCAATAGCCGTCATTTAGCAGAACAATCCAATCAGATAGTAGGAGCGCCCCAACACATCAGGGGAACCCCACCATGTCATGGAATACATTACATGAGGCTAGCCCAGGGGTGGGCAAACCTGGTCCTGGAGGGCCGCAGACCAGTCAGGTTTTCAGGATATCTCTAATGAATATGCATGAGATATATATGCATTAGAGATATCCTGCCAACCTGACTGGTTTGTGGCCCTCCAGGGCTGGATCTGGAGACCCCTGCCTTACACCTCTGTCATTTAAGATTGTGAGTGGACAAGGTGCAGATGTCCAAGACATCAAAAAGGTTAGATAGAATTTGTCACAGTCCTCCTCACTTCTCACCACCACCAAAGAATTGTCTATTAGACAACTTTTTGGTGGTGGTGAGAATCGAGGAGGACTGTGACACATTCTATATACCCTTTCGATGTCTAGGACATCTGTACCTTGCCTACTCACGATCTTAAATGACAGAGGTGTAAGGCAGGGGTCTCCAAATCCAGCCCTGGAGGGCCACAAACCAGTCAGGTTGGCAGGATATCTCTAATGCATATATATCTCATGCATGTTCATTAGGGATATCCCGAAAACCTGACTGGTCTGAGGCCCTCCAGGACCAGAGGTGCCCACCCCTGGGCTAGCCCAATCGAATTCTTTATGAAGACCAAAGGAGGACACCGTATTCAATTTAAAAATCCAAGCTTGTTCACGCCGCTGCAATAAAGCCATACGATCACCCCCTCTAGGATCCAGGGGAATTTGATCAATTACAGTCCAATGAAGGTCAAAAAACTCATGATTGTGTGACAGACAGTGATCAACTATCGGGGCAGATACCACCCTGTTGCGCACCCAAGATGCATGTTCACTCAAACGGATCCTCACCATCCGAATCGTTCTACCCACATATAGTAAGGGACAAGGGCATTGTAGAAGATACACCACATAAGATGACTCACAGTCCGTATTCCACTTACGGTAAAACAACTGTCCCATAATAGGATGAGACCACTCACAGCCCCTTAACGTCATGGTGAAGTATTCACATGTCCCACAACAACCATGCCCAGAAATCTGTTCAGGTGGCACTAATGGACGATCTATTAATGGGGTAGACCGAACTAACAAATCACTAATATTAGATCCATGAGAGAACGCTATCCTCAAGGGTTTGTCAAAACAGGGATGTAGGCCCAAAATGTGCCAATGTTTTCGTAGAATTCTGACAAGGTCCATACTTAAATTCGAATAAGGTAATACCCCAACCACGGCATCCGATTGTTCATTGTCATGGCCGCCATAGAAGGTATCATTCAACAACCATTCCCGATGTACATTTATTTATTTATTTATTTATTTGTCCTAGATTTGTATACCACTACTTCCAGCGATCAGCAGTGGTTTACTTGCGTAGCAAGGGTGTCTGAACAGTACAATTTAAGTCTACAATCTGATTTCCGGGAGTAGCACACATCAACACAATATGGTACAATGATATACATTTGATCAATGGGGTAGTATAGTAGGATTTGTAGCAGAGCATGGTGTGGTAAATATATACATATATACATGTTACAAGATCACAGGCAGGCCTTTTTCTGAGGCTAGACACCTGATTATTTACATAAAAATAGCCTTCTATATCTGGATGGAAATTCCATAGTTCACTGTTCAGCAGAAAGGTAGGGGAGGGGGGATTAGAGGAAATGCCGTGCGTATCACCCTGTTAGGGTAACCATGCTGAGCCAATCGGGCACAAAGATCCCATCCCACCACTATCTGACATTCACCAGCAGAGGGCACAGTCAGTCTCCACCCACTGCACCCTGCAAGGTGTTCCAGCCATACATATGCAAACAGTCTGCTAGCTAGTACATAGAAGAACTGTGTGCACCCAAAAATGGGATGTGAGCGCGCGCACACACACACCAAGCAAGTATGTCAGTGATTGGGCCCCAGAAAAGAGAACCCATAAATATCACTTGAGAGACATGCTACATAGCACTATGGGGAACCTAGCCATGCCGTGGTCACTGCTCAGTCAGGGTGAGAGTGACCTCCCAGCATGACATGCTGTGGCCACCCTGTCTGTGCAGGTGGTGGTTGGGCACTACTATGTCCCAGCCATTGCCCTATACCCTGTGCAGATGCATCCTGCCCAGGCCACTCTGTCCGGGCCATACCCACAGTACCTTGCTCCTCATTATGCACATTGGCAGGCTAAAACTGGAAACAGTGCAAGCTGTGTGGGCTCAGTAAGGTGTAGGCAGCCACAACACACTGGATAGACATACACACACTCCCATACTTTTGCCAGCATTGTGCAAATATGGAGGTTTGTGGCAGCCCTGGCTGCCACACCAGTCCTGGGCACAGTGCAGGCATTGCTATGGTACGCAATACTGTTGGGGTCACTCCCCGGGGTGGTAAACACGGTTAGAAGCAATAACTGAAACACACTCCACAGATATCAGAAAGGTTCCTATGATGAATCTCTATCAACAAATCGTGTTTAACTTAGGATTTGTTAGCCATACGATCCATGTGGAACGCTAAGGTATGCAGGTGCCAGTATTGGGAGATGCTGCTCCGTGCAGGGCCCAACAGCTTGACTCTCCATGAGGCTTTGGATAGTGGACCCTGTGGGTGTGGGTGTTTCTGTCCCTGTTGGCCGCTGCTCTAGGGCAGAGGTTCCCAACTCCGGTCCTGCTCTACATACACCCTTAAAAATGCTCAGGATGGACCCTCATCTTGTGCACAAAAAACAACACTAACATAACAATTCCCCAAGGGATGCATATGATTGCTGAGCCACAAATGTATGCCCTGAGTATGGCATAATGCATGGCACAATCTGGGCAGACTGTTTGGACTACATCAGTCATATCTCCCAGTGCCTGGCCCTCTTCCCTGATATGCAGATCGGCACACCATATCCTCCTGTGCAATCCTCAAACCAAACGCACATTCTCATTTGCTGTCACAAAAGACATAATTCTGGGAAACAGATGCTCAGCACCTATAGATTAAAGCTGGTATACCATAAAAGCATGGAGTGCCAGGACCACATATCTGATCCCCCTCTCCCACTCAAATAAACTCCTGTGGCGGACTCACTCACACTTCTAACATCAACAGTCCCATTTTACAGTACACAGGACTTGTGAAGGTCCCCCAGATTAGTTCATTTAACGACAACAGCAACTGTCAGCATAGCCACCATATTCACTATTGTTGGCTTTCAAATGTCTTTAGGTGTAGTTTCTAATGCCCCTTAGCTTACAAGATTCTCACACCTCAATTGCTATGTATTATACAGTACATGAATCTAGCTCTGTTTTATAGACTGCAGTCACACCAGTTTGAAGCATACTTGTTACTACCTCTATACACGTACAGCAGAAATATTTCTAAGTATTGGCCTTATTCCACGCTTCCAGAGAAATAACAAGCATGACTGCGGGGAACACAGAAAACGTGCACAGGCTTTCCTGAATACCCTTTATATGTCTCCATGGTTGACCACAACTCCATTCTGAGATCCTCATGCTAGTGCCGTGGACATGCAGGGGCGCAGGGTTTCAGAATACAGATGTAGATGTTGTTGCAAGAAAAACATCTCCCATGCATGTCCAAACATCCTATTCGTGTTTTGAAAAGACTTCCTAATCTACTCCTAGTGACTATGCCATAGTTAAGTGAATGAGATTTATTTGTCTATTTATTCATTTATATTTCAAATATAAAATTATTCAATGTGGGTTACAATAACATATATGAGGTGTGATCAAAACGTATTGAGACTTCTACAATAACACAAGAAGTATAAAACCGACAGTTATTGCACTCAGTCTCCTTCAAAGTAGTCCTCTTCTGATAAAACACACTACCTCCAGTGTTCCTGCCACTGCTGGAAACAATTTTGAAATGTCTTTTTCATTATGCTGTGAAGTTGCTATGTCGAATTCTGCTTAATGGTCTCCAAGTCGTCAAATCTCTTTCCTTTCATTGGTAATTTCAGTTTTGGAAACAAGAAAAAGTTACAGGACCATGAGGTAAGGTGAGTATGGAGGCTGACAGACTTGCTTGATTTGGTGTTTGGCCAAGAACTACTGGACAAGATGTGATATGTGAGCTGGGATGTTATCGGGATGTTACCATTCCTGTGCAATTCTGGACTCTTACAATGAACTGCATCGCTCAAATGAGTCAGAACTTGGACGTAGTACTCCTTATTGATGATTTGGCCTTTTGGAGCATACTCATGATGAACAATACCCTGGTAATCAAAGAAAACTGTGAGCATGACCTTGAGATTGCTCCTCACCTGTGGCTTTCTTGGGTCTAGGAGATTTTTGGAGTCTTCCATTGTGAGAACTGAGCCTTAGTTTCCAGGTCATAACCATACACCCATGGTTCATTACCAGTAATAATCTTTTAGATGAAATCTGAGTCATTTTCAGTGCATTCCAGCAACTCCCTGGCTGCAGACAGTTGATCTTCTTTTTGGTCAGGGGACAGAGTTTTGGCACGGAATTTGCAGACACAAATATCATCCCCAAATAGACAGTAAGACTGGATTGTATTTACCCAAAACTGATGTCAATGTTTTCAGCAAGCTCCCTGATAGTCAATCGATGATTTGAGTGTATTGCAACATGCACTGCTTCAACTTTGTCATCATTCCTGCTCATGGATGGCCTTCCAGAATGTTCATCACTGTCAACACTTTGGGGGCCCTCTTGGAAATAGTTGTACCAGTTATAAACTTGAGCACAACTCGTGCATTCATCTCCATACACTTGTAACTGGTCATAATTCTGCATGATTGTCTAAGTTTCTGGCAGAATTTAATGCAAATTCGCTGTTCAATTTTTTCACTCATCGCAAATCTGATGAACTGCTTCTACATGATACCAAACAACACGTGATTAAAAAAAATACAGGTGTACTGCAGCCACACTCCACTCCACACATGAAGAGCACATAACTAGGTCACTGCATGATTAATAGCATTGTCGTGTGACGCATTGTTATATAGCTGAGTTCTGCTGTGGAGGTAGTTTGAAAACTACCTCCACAACAGAACTCTGCTAATAAGAATGAGGTCACTACCATCAACCCCATACACTAAAACCCAAGGCGTCCCTCAACGTTCCGCCCTTTCTGCTCTCCTCTTCAACATCTACCTGAAACCCCTCTGTAACATTAACCAAACACACAATGTCAACTATCACATTAACACAGATGACATTATGCTCTACACACCACTCAAACTCAATAACCCATCATACCACGAACTCCTAACAATGTTTCTTAGATGTCTCACAATGGCTATCTGAAAATCACCAATCCATAAACCTGAAGAAAACGGAAGCCCTACTCATCACCAGGAACGTCTCCTTCACCCCTCCCCCCACCTCCATCACCCTCAACAGCACCGACATTTAAATCAAATCAGAAGTAAAGTACCTGAGACTCACTCTTGACAGCCAACTCACACTCACATCTCAAACAGTGAATACAGCAAGGGCAATTTATTACAAAACCCACACGCTACAGCACCTCTGTCCTCTCCTCATCCCATCAGACTTTCGCTCACCCCTAAAAGTCCTCACAACACCCCAGGCCAATTACTGCAACTCAGTATATCACAGACTCCCAAAATCAATGCTTCAACCTCTTCAAATAGCTATTCATACAGCCGCAAGGATCATTAGACACATATCCAAGTACGAACACATCACACCCATCCTCAAACACCTCCCCTGGCTCCCCCTGCAAAGCAGAATATTCCACAAGGTCCTGCTATGACTCACAAAACCCTATACCATCAGTCATCCACCCATTGCCACTCCCTTGACACCTCACAACCATCAAACAGATCACAGAGAACCTCCATCATGAATACACTGATCACCCCCCAAGCTATAACAAAGAGTACCCAACAGGCTCGTGCCAGAGCCTTTGAATTATATGCTCCAACTACCTGGAACTCCCTCCCGGCCAACATAAGAAACCACACAGACCTCCCAACTTTCCACAAACTCCTCAAGACTCACCTCTTTACGCTCCACTTTGACTCCTCCCCCCCAACACCCAACAACTGAACACCATTCCTAATCAGCCCCTAAAAGTTAACATTACAAGAATATGTAGACAGTTTATTTATTTATTTATTTATAGTCTCTTCTATTCAGCATCAGCGCGGTTTACAATAAACAATGAAATACACAGTTCTCAAACATATACATAATCAACATATCAAGCACTAGAAGACTACATAGATCATCAACCTGTACATAGTTAATCCACCCCTTGTTTACTGTACATAGTTACTTGTTATAATGTAAACATTGCTTGTATAAGTTCCAGTACTCTGTAAACCGCTTTGACCATTGCAAAAAGCAGTATATAAACTTAGCCAAATAAATAAATAAGTACATCTTGATACTTTTTAATCACACCTCATACTATACCGCAGCCCATTAAAATAAAACTTGCTAGAAATACAAAATAACAACGTATCAATCAATACTATATCCTCTCTCAAACCCTTAACATGCACAATCATCACCTAAAAGCCTGGGTAAAAAGTCCTGTTTTTACCCATTTTCGCAAATGCATCAATGCAGCTTCCTGCCTAACCTTTCCAGATAGGATGTCACTCCAGTGCTTCAGAGCCTCCACTGGCTGCCTATACAAACTCATATAAAATTCAAGGATACATTGAATATTTTTAAAATATTCAATAATATCTCAGCTAATGTCCTTCAAAACCTAATAATTAAACATACTAGCTTGAGACTGCTTAGAAACTGTATGGACAACAGAATTGCTATTCCATTTGATTTCCATAAAACAAATCAGGCAACATCCACAGCTCCGTCATTATATGTTCCTGAACTATGGAATACTTTACCTGATTGCATGCGGGCAATGAGAGACTTAAAAGACTTCAGACAAATGCTTAAGACTTTTCTATGTATACAATTTTATAGTCCTACTTAGGATTTAGCATAAGGATGCACTTATACAATTTGTATTCCTGTTTTGTGTATTCTTCCTATATCCCCCAATACCTTTCCTTGCTTTTACCTATATTTGTATACCTTGTCTTGTAACCACTTTGATTGAAGGATAAGGTGGTATATAAAACTGGTTAAATAAATAAATAAATAAAAATATCCATAATATTGATCCAGTAATGTCATGGTTTGGCACCCCAGCAGTTAGCTGCATGTGTTCAACAATATTGACCAACAAAGGCTATGCATTCCTCACAAACGAATTTCTTGAAAATACCAGGAGAATAAAACTAATGGACTAAAAAGAGGGTTTTTTTCATCTGTTGGTCTGATGCTTTGGAACGTGCTTCTAATGGGCTGTGAATTATTGATGTCATGTGCTTTCGTAAAAAATGTAAGGCATGGCTGCTTAAGACAGAGTATGGGGCTGAAAGGGCTGATGCTGTGAATGAATTGATTGTAAATTAATTTTCTTTTGTAAATCATCTAGTAGTGTAAAAGAGACTGCATATAAAAATCTATAAATAAATAAATAACTGAAAGTGCAGAAAACTGTCTCTAAAACCAATATAATATCTTCATAGAGGATATCTCAAGCTCTGCTTAGCTAAGCAAAGAGGATGTGATGGATAATAGCATTACACAGGCAAGACATTGTAAACATGGGCCCAGCCCCACAGTACCTTTAAGATCAAGGTCAATGCTTTATAGGAGCTGCCATAGGCAACCAGTGCATGATAAGCAGGCTAGGATAAATAGACTTAAATTTCCTACATCCTGTAATCAACTTGACTAAAACATTTTGATCAAATTTCCAAACCTTTACAGAACATCTTGAAAAACCCCAATAAATAAGATTGCATTAGTCAAGGGATGATAAAGCCATTGATGCCAATTCCAAGACATGTACGTTCGGCCCCCAGACACGTCTAAATCACAAACGGGCCCCGTCTGAACCTAATTCCACATGCACTGCTTCCATTGTATGTAAATCTATCTCATGCATATTCATTGTGGATATCCCGAAAACCTGACAGGCCTGGGGGTCCCAGAGTACTGGGCTGAGAACCACTGGTATAAGAGAAAGTAAATATGAACATGTATGTCAGAACATACCTTGCATCAAATGGTACTTGGTATTAGGAACCGGCCCCCAGTGATTCCTACCTTGTTCATCTCTACAAATACACTTCAGACTACTAAGAATGGACCAATACTAAGTGCACCAAACCTGAAACTAACATTGCAGTTTCCCAAAGGATGCATAATATTACTGAGCAACAAATGTATGCCCTTTCTGGGACTCTAACCTATAAGTGCACTCATTCTGCTGCTCTGCGCTACCTTTCCCTTCTTATCTCTCCCTACATCCCTCCTCGGGAACTCTACCCTTCTGTCAGATTGCTATTATCTGTGCCCTTCTCTTCTACTGCCAAATCCAGACTTCTCTCCTTTCACTTTGCTGCTCCCTATGCCTAGTACAAACTACCTGAGTCTGTATATCAGGCTTTTTCCCTGGCCCTTCCCAAAGTCAGGCTGAGCACTCACCTCTTTGTTACCGCTTTTGGATCTCATCCACTTAAGCTTCCTAGTGTTTCCTTATCATTCCCCCTAAATGTAATCTGTCTTGACTAGATTGTAAGCTCTGCTGAGCAGAGACCATCTTTTATGTGTGTTTGTGCAGTGCTGTGTATGCCTCGTAGCACTATATAAATGATCAGTCATAGAAGTAGTGGTAGTAGTATGGCCTTCTGGCTATGGCATTTGATTCCCACATATCTGGGTGCTGGCATTTCTCATGGCAGCTACACCTGTCCCATCGTGGTGTATGCATCCACTATCTATGAGGCAATTGTGTCTGCCTTCCCACAGTCTTCTTTGAGGCACTGCTCCCCTGGTCAGGCCCGTGTGGACATGGGAGGTGGGGGGGTCCTCCAGATATATCACCACTCTCACAGCTTTCATAAGACCTGGACAGGAAAGGATGTAGACCTCATGGCACAATCTGGGAGATGTTGATACAACATCAGTTATGTCTCCCAGTGCCTGGCACAGCTGATATATGGCTGCCCTATCACACTGGCACCTGGTGACACTACGGTCATCTATATGGTCCAGGTACCAGCCATCCATTCATGGCCTGCCTGACTTGCTGATCAGCACACCAGATCCTCCCATGCTACCCTCACACTATACACTCTCATTTGCAATCACAAAAGACATCATTCTGCCAAACCAAACCTATAGCTAACAGATGCTATGCCATAATGTCATGACGTCCCAGAACTTTACCTATGATCTCCCTTTCTCACTGATTTGTTTCCAGACTTACATACTATTCTTACATCAGTAGTCCCAGTTTTCAGAACACAGGATTTGTTAGGGTCCCCTGGATTAGCTCTTTTAGCACAAACAGCATATTTCAGCATAGACAGAATAAACACTATTGCTTTTCTTAACATTTCTGTAACCATGTTTATAAATGTTTCTTACCTTACAACGCTCCCTCACCTCTGCTGCCTGTTCTTTGTAACTGCATCTTGTATTTTTCCAGATTGCAATCACATGAATTCAGCACATACTTATCACAACCATTCTTCTATATGGGATGAACTGCAGAGCACGGCAGAATATTTTATAGCCTTATACTATGTTTCAGCAAGAACAACATTGACGTTTCCGGGAAACACTTGCAACTTACACAGGCCTTGCTTTATACATCTCGGTAGCTGACGATGCCCCCGTTCCGCACATAAACATCCCTCGCCATACATACAGACCCCTTATTTGTGTTCTGGAATGACCCCCCCATTGACTCTATTACCCGACAAAAATCATAACTGGAGCACGGACTTCAAATGACACAGTACACGCAACTTGTAAAATACTGCTGCAAGAAAATCTAGATTTTCATAAACAGCTGAGAATTCAGTATGGTACCAAAGTATTTCACCTCAGATTGAACTGGTGTGGTCAATCTGGAAATTCCTTGAGCTAAAGTTGGTCAAAAGTTATAACTTCAGAGGAATGACTAAGTAACGGGGTTTAACTTTTCTTTAAATTCATGGACAAGCCATTTGCTTTCAATCATGATAACTCTGCTTTCTGGTTTATAGACTTTTCTCCAAGAAGTTGTCCAAACCTTTTATAAACCCAGCTACACAACTCTAAGAGCTTTTACTGCATCCTCTGGCAATGAATTTCAGAGCTTAATTACGTGTTGAATGAAGAAATATTTTCTCCATTTAGTCTTAAATGAACTACTTTATACTTTTTGAAGGAGCAAAACAACCAATCTATGTTTGCCCGTTCCACTCCACTCATTATTTTATGGATCTCTAACGTATTTCCCGTGAGCTGTCTCTTCCCCAAACTGAAGAATCTTGATCTTTTAAGCCTGTCCTTATAAGGGGATCCTTCCATCCCCTTTATCATTTTGCTCAACCTGCGCTGTATCTTTTCCAGTTCTGCTTTGTTTTTTTAAATGCGGCGATCAGAACTGCATGCAGTATTCAAGGTGTGGTTTCACCATGGAACGATACAACACATTATGAGATCATTTGTTGTATTCTTTATTCCTTATAATTCCTAGCATTCTATTAGCTTTATTAGCTGCTGCTGCACATTGGGCAGAGGATTTCCCTCTAAGATCAAGTGAAATCAATGTGAAACTGTGGACCCTATTCCAATAGCACATAGTTATGCCACAGAATGGATAGATCACATATAATGAGTCAAATATAATGCTGGTGCTGATCTTCAGAACCCGTAGACAGCCAATGGGAGGATGTCTGGTTAAGGGTGCTGAGCACAATATTCAGCGATGCTATCCAATATTGCCAGACCACCCCAGCACTATCTGGTTAGTGCAGCGGCAGTCCATGGGCGGAGTGAGGGCAGTGTCAGCGCTATCCAGATAAGTGCCGACTTTATCTGGTTGGCGGGATTTTCAATTGGCACTTACCTGGGTAACGTAGGCCGCATGAAAAGCAGATAAATGCCATCTGAAAATCCCGCTAATCAGACAAGTGTCTGCACTTATCTGGGTAGTGCTATTCAGTGGCAGCTCCTATCTGAACACTGCTGCTGAATATTCTACAAATATTTACATGCCATGGCTAACTGCAGTGACTTTTCAATATCAGTCCTTTTGAAAACAGGGCCCGCTCTGTTTACTGTAGGGACTGTTAGGAATTCCTCAGGGAGAAGTAGACATTAGATTCCTTTCAGTGCTCATACATTTTGCCATTGATTTGAATATCAGCAATGAAGGACTGTCCCTTTTCTATCACCTAGTACCTCTGCTGTAGAGGTCTTGATAGCTTCTAATTTATAAGGGCCTGTTAAAGGTCATTTGAAAACAGATGAGTTGACAAATGTATATGATGAATAGCCCACAGAGACATGACATAAGGTCTGCCTGTTGTGAGCTAGGAAAATTGAGCAATTACCTGAAGAAATGCTTTGTGAGTCATGAACTTTGCCTTATGTAATCATTATGGAGACTAGTGACAGAGCAGATTATTACTTTTTCTTAAATAGAAATAACACTGCATATATATATGAGAGGGAGAAAATTGTGACTCAAAAATGATTTTATTTTGATACAAAAGCAAATTTCTAAATATATATTTACATATAGAATTTCACAGATAAGAAAACATATTTTCAAATTCATGAACAAATTGTCATCTACATTTTTATGATGTGAAGTATTAACAACTCATTTTGCATTAAATTTGTGGATACTGTAATTTGATATATGGAACTTGTATTCTAATTTGATCCTTAAAATAATCAACAAATGGAAAACAGCAAGAACATCTCTAGCCCCACCAGAGATTTTGTTTTTTCTGCTTTTTGAAATGGCCAATTTGCAATGCTGCAACAAAAAATTCAGAAATCATATAATATCTCTTTTGAGACTGCTAATTAATCTCAAATATAACAAGATGAAAAGTGTACAATTGTAGTGTGATACAATAGCATATTTCCCCCATTTTCAGAATCAAGCATGTGGGGGGGTTGATATACATGTCTCATAGAAGTGGCGGGGTGTGTATGTTTGTGTTGGGGCTGCATGTGTGTAAGTATGTGTCGAAGGTGTGTACAAGGATGTCAGTGGATACATATTTGTGTGTGTCATTGGCAATGTCAGAGGCTACTTTGTGTGTGTGTGTGTGTGTGTGTGTGTGTGTGTGTGTGTGTGTGTGTGTGTGAGTGATAGGGACTTTCAGGGGCTGCGTGTAAGTGTGTATGTCACGGGAAGTGCCGGAGTACATATATGAGTGCTGGTGTGTGTGTGTGTGTGTGTGTGTGTGATGGGGAATGGCATTTAATTCAAGCAATTCCAGGTTTTCAGGATACTCAAATCATGGTAGCACACAAACGCAACCTTAATCTTCGCAATTTATTGGTGCCTTCCGCCTTCACCGAAAAGAAACCCTTTTCTGTTCACAAGGGGCAATACCAATGTGGTCATTGCTCCGTTTGTTTAAATGTTTTACCTGTAAGGAAGGTTTTTGTACATCCAGTAACACAGCAGCCATTTCACATTGATGATTTTTCCAATTGCGATACCACACATGTTATTTACATTATACAATGTCCATGTAGTCTCCTATATGTAGGTAAAACCAAACGTAGTATTCGCGTGTGAATAGTGGAACACAAAAGCTGCATTAAGAGGCAATTAACAGACAAACCGTTGGTACGACACTGGATAGACAAAGCACACAAGTTGTCAGATTTGAAATTCTTTGTCATAAAAAAAGTAAGATTAAACTGGAGAGGCGGAAATATAGAGAAAACCATTCTCCAGATAGAACAGAAATATATTTTTACCCTCAATACTCTCACACCACATGGTCTGAATGCAGAACACAATTTTTCTGTTTTCCTATAAGCACGGCTTTCTGGTGGACAGCTCTTATTATCAGGATCACTTATAGTTCAGACTGCTTTTATCCCCATAGTGTGCCACACATTTAGGTTTTTATAGGTTCTTTTTTATATATTTATTGGGTTCTTTGTTTTATTTGTTTTATTCATTTTATGTATTTATTTGTTTGTTTACTTATTTATTTATCAGTATATATGATTTACATTCAAGCCAAGGCGCTTGTTAATGTAAAGGTCGGGGATTTTATTGTGTTTCTAGTCAGTGCATTAGTTAATAGGTTGTGCAGATATGACTGACTGTATGGGTTATTTTCAGCAACGTAGTTCGCTTTGTTTATTTAGGTCAGTAATGTAGCTCCTGGCGGTTGTCAGCTTTATTTTTACAAAATGGATTCCTTTGTTGTAATTGACAATCTATGTCTTGGTTCCTTTAATGTTTTCCGGTGCCCCCCCCCCCCCTTTTTATACCCTCCTTTAGCCACTGTCTGGTTTTATTTCTCTGTAGGACTGGTCACATTTATAATGATTGGTGCACATATTATTGTTATACGAGTCAAAAACATAATTCATAAACATTCTTTCTGTGCGCACTTGCTGGCAGTTCATACGTTAACAAGCATGCGCCAGCGTCTTTTTAATCAAGCACGGTGTCGTCGAGTAATTGATGCTGCTTTTATGGTTCCCAAAGTATTGGCTGTTCAAGGATGTAAGGTTTTATTACACTGTGCCACTTTTACTTATCGTAGACATGTTAAGGAGGAGGTTTTTTACATTATTGGCTCAAATGACTTCACACATTTTTTTTTCCCTCTTTTTAAGTATGTTTTATTACACATTTATTTTGTGCGCTCGCTGGCGGTTTAAATGTTTTACACGCATGCGCTAGCGTTTTTTTAATTGAGCACGGTGCCGCTGAGCATTCGATGCTGCTTTCATGGTTCCTGAATTATTAGCTGTTCAAGGATGTGAGTTGTTATCATATTGTGTTAAATTTATATCTCGTAGGCATGCCAAGAATGGTTTTCGAAACATTGGTTCAAATGACTTTAAATAGAGTTTCTTTTCTTTTTTTGAGTGGTAAATACTCTTGATAGCAGTGGTCATTGAAAGACACGGTTTACGCCTTAGAGGGGTTCCTTAGGTTGAAGATCCTGCAAAGTGCGGTTTCGTACAACGAAGAAACTGTTTTATAGTGAAGTTCATTTCGGGTTTCTGATAAGCTTGCACGTCAACAATTTTAGTTAATATTCTGTTTATAGGTTAGTTTATTCTTTTATAGGAAGATTCGTATAATCATAATGTCAGCCTACACGGCGTCTTATAGTTTGAATGAGAGCATGGTGTTCTCTCGGTCATAGACATGTTTTTTTTTTTTTTGTTTTTTATTTTATATTTATAAATTTCCATACATAATCAAATCACTACAACTACTAACACACATTATACAATAACAAAAATTAAAAAAAAGAACACAACCAAACTAACCCCCCCCCCCCCCAGGGCTCTTTACTAAAGACAAAGGAGAGTGCCATACTATCACTTCAATAAGGTTACATCACGTTACAATGAATGCCTGGCAACATAATCATCTAACAGTTTCCACTTCGATACATTTGTCAATACACTCCCGCAACAATGAACCTTGTGATATGTTTTTTCAAGGTTAGCACTAAGGCATAACCTGTTCCACCAAATGTGCCAGTCCAAAATAAAAGTAGACTTCCAGTTCTCAAAAATAAGTTTTAAGGCTATTGCCTTCATGTAATTAAATAGAAAATGCTTAGCTTTATGCAACTGCGGGATATCTGCTACAGAGCGTAAACAAACGATATTCCATGACAAAGGGACAGATAATTCCAAAACCACCTGAATTCTATTCCAAACAGGCGACCAAAAACCTTGAACCCCCGGGCACTCCAGGATCATATGACAGAGGGTTCCAGGTTGCTCTCCACACGTCCAGCACTGGCCATTCAACTGTTTATCCCATTTGGATAATTTAATCAGGGTTATATGCGCATGGTGCAAAAAGAAAAAAAGAGATTGTGTAAGCGCTGCAGACCTAGAAACTCTGGTTGCAGCTTTCCAGAGCATCTGCCACTCATAAGCGGAGATCGTGGCACCCACATCTCTTTCCCAGACCTTAACAAGGCCTACCAATGGATGTGAGGAGCTACAGCAAAAAAAGGAATATAGCGTCGAAATTGCTTTTGGCTGTGCAGCAATACTGCAAAGTATATCAGTAAGGTACCCAGAATCTGGCAGGCAAGCAAGATCAGCAACAGCCAATTGCACACAATGCTTCAGCTGGAGCCACTGGAAAAAACACACCTTCGGTAGCGAAAATTCTTTACGCAAACTAGCATAATCTTTCCAGCGGCCCTCCACCAGTAATTGCCCAAGAACCCAAATTCCACTATCCTGCCATTTTCTCCAATCTATAAGGTGATTCCTTATCCTAAATAAGGGATTCCGCCATAGTGGCATGGCTTTAGACGGAGGGATTTCCTTCGTTACCCATGCGGCCACCGCAAAATAAGCTTCTTGTGTGGCCCTAATAATCTGAAGGACCCCTAAAGGATCTGTTGTCTTCGATCCAAGAAGCCCCTGGACTGGACATGGAGAGGTTAATCTCACTTCAACCTCTAGCCAGATAGGCCTATACAACAGATCGTCATATGCCAACCATAGGGCACCTTGTCGCAGGATAGAGGCCAGGTGGTAGTGATAAAAATTGGGAAATAAAACTCCTCCTTCTTCCTTAGGAAGCTTTAGCTTATGGGCCGCAATTCTGGAGCGCTTCCCCGCCCACAAAAAATTTAGGACTAATCTTTCTAAATTATTATAGACAGCAGGGGGCAAAATGAAGGGAAGCATACCCAGAATATAATTTACTTTAGGGGTAATGGTCATTTTTATTGTCTCCAACCTGCCCCACCACGTGAGATGCAGGGGTGACCAAGCCAAAATCAAATTCCGTACAGTTTCCGTTAGAATCCTACAATTAACTTGCAGTGTTTCCTCAATAGAGGCACAATATCGGACCACAAGATATTTGATCGGTTCTGTCTCCCACTGAAAAGGAAACGCTGCCATCAAGGCCGCCGTACAAAAATTATTTAAAGGGAAGGCTATAGATTTTCCCCAATTTATTTTATAACCCGTAAGGGATGAATATTTCTCTATCAAATTTAAAAGAGCATCTACCGATGAAGGTTGGGTAAAAAGCAGCAAATCATCAGCATAAGCCGAGAGTTTAATCTGAATCTCCCCGACTTCAATTCCCTTAATAACTGAGGATTGCCTAATAGCCAAGATCAGGGGCTCCAATGCTATGTTAAAGAGAAGGGGAGAAAGAGGACACCCCTGACGAGTACCGCGAGATAATGCAAAGGACGAGGACAGCAATCCATTTGCGAAGATACGAGCGATTGGCTTAGAATAGAGGACTTGCAACTTATGTATAAAAAGTGGACCAAAACCAAACCATTCCAACACCTTAAACAAAAAAGGCCATTCAAGCCTGTCAAATGCCTTTTCGGCGTCTAAAGCTAAACCCACTATTGGGAAATCCAGAGTATTAGCCTTAAGAATCATATTACAAAATAATCGAGCATTATCTGCGGTCGAACGACCTGGGATAAATCCACACTGGTCCGCATGTATCAGGCCTGGGAAAACCTGTGTCATACGCCGCGCAAGCACTGTTGCATAAATCTTATAATCTGCATTCAACAGCGATATGGGGCGATAATTGCCCACCAATGTAGGGTCCCTGCCTGGCTTCTCAATAACCACAATCGTGGCATCCGAGAGACGTCCAGAGTCCGCCTGAGGGCCTTGTAGCAACTGAAAATACTGCAACAGTCGGGGAGAGAGATCTTGAAGAAAGATTTTATAAAACTCATTAGGCAGGCCGTCAGGGCCTGCTGCTTTTCCCGAGGCCAAAGAACGAACAGCCTGTTTAATCTCGTCTTCCCCGAAAGGTTTTTCTAACTCCATAATTTGATCTGCAGTAAGAAGTGTGTGCTCTAACTGACTCAAAAACTCTTCAATTTGCCGACCAGAAACATCAATCTCCGAATCATATAACTTGGCGTAAAAGTTTGAAAAGGCCGCTAAAATTTGCTCTTTCTTTTAAGGTGAACCCGATCCTCGCCAACTATATGAGATATGTGCGTTCTATTACGCTTCCCTTTTAACGTAGAGGCCAATAATTTACTCGCCCTGTTTTGTTCTATATAATAATGAGATTGTTGCAAGCCCATAACCTGCTCGACTTCCTCACTTAAAATAGAATTGTATTGTCCCCGTAACCTTTGCAATCTCAACAGTATGGCATTCTCTGCAGTTTTAGTCCAAAGCCGTTCCCCTGCTTTAATTTGTTCTTGCAACAACTCAAGTTGTGCAGCCTTCACTTTAGCCTTTTTTATGGAATAACTCGTGATCACGGCCCTCAATGTCGCTTTACATGCCTCCCACCACGCCCAGCCCGCGGTTTCTGATGATACATTATTCCTAAAATACTCAGCTAAAGCTTCCTTGATAGTATTCTGAAATTCTACCTCTGCCAAGAGGGATCTTTTAAAAGTCCACGTATCTGAGCGTGTCTCTCTTTCCAGAGATCAGAGCCCCAAGGTGACAGCAGCGTGATCCGAAATATGACAGGCCATAATGTCAGTATAAGACGTTGTGGACACTAAAGTTTTTGAAATTAAAAAATAATCAATGCGAGACTGAGAACTATGAGGGGGCGAAAAAAAAGTAAAATCCTTTTCAGTGGGATGCAAAAGTCTCCAAATATCCACCAGCCCCAATGAGCCCATTCCTGCCCTAAGTACTGCATTAGCGCGCGAGTGGGCTTCCTTCTTACAGGGATGGCGATCCAAAATGGGGTCCAGTGTCATATTAAAATCTCCAGCTATTACTATGGGCCATTGCGCTACCTCTTGCACCTTAGCTATCAATGATTGGAAGAAGACAGGATCATCTATATTCGGGGCATACACATTGAAAATCACCAAACTCGCTCCATTAACAAGCAACCTTGTCATAGCCCACCTACCATCGGTATCATTACAAGTTGCCTCTGGTAGTGCTCCTAAAGTCCGACGAGCTAATATGGCTACCCCATTTTTCTTACGAACTGCCGGGGCATGACTAACTAACTCATAGGGCCCCCCACCCAATTTCCTTGATTCCAAAGTATTCAAATGCATTTCCTGTAAAAGTAAAATATCTACTCGCTGTTTTGTAGCATAACTTAAAATCTTCTTTCTTTTAATAGGATTTTGAATCCCTTTGACATTAAAGGACATCAACTTTAATCCCTTAAAACCAGTCGCCATTGCTGCCATTGCTAAAATTCCCAATGCCTGCCAGATCCATAATCACCAAGCCCGCCAAACCCAAAAAAGAAACCCAAACAAAGCCCAGAGGGCAAACCCAAACAGTAAAGAGCCCTCCCTCCCCCCTAAGGGGGCCCCCACCCACCCCCAGGTGAGACAGTACGGAACTCATGGCCCCCACCAGGCCCGAGCTTAACAGGAACACACTACATAAACAGAAATGTTACAACAGCACTTCAAACATTACACAGGTACACTAAAAAAAAATTTTTTTAAACTGCCTCTAATGTTTCGATTGATTTTTACGTTTTTTGGTGCGCTGAATCCAAATCTGGTAACCAATTTGCTCCATCACGTACAGTTTTTTTGCTACATTGGGTTAGCAGTTTGAGGTGAACGTTTCAGATTGAGTACGATCGAGATAAAAGTTTCTTGGATGAATTTTTTATACTAATTGTTTAGTAGTTATTCAAATAAGAATAAAGAAAATTGTAACAAGGCAGCACATAAGAATAGAGTAATGTCAACAAAACACACTGTGATGGTAGCAAAATTGTCTGCACTTAAAACAGCCACATACATGTGCACAAACATTGAGTATATAAGAGCGAGGTTAGACACAAAGCAAAGCAAAGAAATGTGCAAAAAATGTTGTACAGGTATGTATGTAAGAATAGAAAACGCAAACCGCACCATTGCAATACATGAAGACAAACATCCGATGGTGTGAAAATAAAATTCTAATAAATGAGATCCGACACTGTGGTAATAACTAGCAAATTTTTATTTCAAAGTTTAGTAAAAACACGATATTTATTTATTTTATTTATTTATTTATTTATTTATACATCTTTTCTATACCGCCACTTCCAGAGATCAGTGGCGGTTTACAGGTAACAAACATTAATAATAGAGCACTATTATTTTACATAGAACAGATTTAGAACAAAGAACATTCAACTATTAAGTGTAACTTAAAAATACAATGAGATAACAGGAGGGGTAGGAACATTTGAACTGGGTATGAATTAGATAATGTTTCAAAACATACTACCAACAGTATATCAACAGTAAAGTCAAATATTTACATTAAATTACAGTTATTCACATTAGCGACAAGCAATTGCTTTCTAAGGGTAAGCTTAATCTAGGTGAGCAATGTGAATGTGTGGGAAAGGTTTATGCCTTGTCTAAGTAGGGTCAGTGAGTGATTGATGATCGGTGTTTTTTTCTGTGTTAGGATTATCTTCAATGTGGAGGATATTGTAGTGCAGAGTAAATAGATGGGTTTTTAGATTTTTTCTAAATAATTGAAGATCTTTGATTTCTCTGATTTCAATCGGGAGGTTGTTCCATAGCATAGGGGCGAAGTATGAGAAAGCTGTGTTACTTGTCTTCTGACTTGTCTTTCGAATAGAATCAGGGACTTGTATCGTGTGAAGGTTTATTCTTCGTCTTGATCTATTATCATGTGGAATGGTGATGAGCGTAGATAAGAAAGATGGTGCTATATTATTAAAGATCTTAAACGTATTGACTAAGGACTTGTAGATGATTCTGCATGAGACGGGTAGCCAATGGAGAGCGTAGAGAATCGGAGATATATGATCTGAAAGTTTCGCTTTGTAGATAATCCTTGCAGTGACATTTTGGGCTAATTGAAGAGTGTGAATATTTTTCTTAGAGGTCCCTTGAAGAATACCATTACAGTAGTCTAAATGTGGTGTAATAAGTGTTTGTACTATGGTTCTGAAATCAGTGTTGTCAATCAATGGTCTAAGTTGTTGGATTGTCCTCAGTTTGAAATATATTGTTCTTACAGATTGTTTTATATGTTTGGTGAGGCTGAGGGTTTTATCCAGAGTGACTCCCAAGTATTTGATCTCATCTTTGACTGGGAGAGAGTTTTTTCCAATCTTGATTTCCAGTGGGGGAGTGAAGCTTGTGTTTCTTGTTATGAATTGAACTTCTGTTTTTTTAAAATTAATATTCAATATTTGTCAACACAGTTTAGATTTTAAAGTCATTCTTGGGTCAATCAATCTCCTGGTGGGCCCGTTTCTTCTTCCCCCGAATGCTTCTCTTGGTGTGCTGCTTGGCGTATTTTTCATCTGGGGTTTCCCGCAGCAGCAACCAGCAGAAATCAGCCATCATAGTGGTGTTCCATCTTTCTTGGTACCTTCTCTCTGCGTCCTTGATGTCCTGGTGAAACCTTTCACCTTGTTCTTCACTGTACGCCCCCAAGTTTTCGGGAAAGTAGTTCACATGGGAGTGCAAGAAATGGACTTTCAGGCTCATGTTACAGCCTTGTTCTTTGAAGGCATTGAGCATCCTGGCAACAATATCCTTATAGTTCTCATCCCGCCTGTTCCCCAAGAATTTGAGAACAACATCCTTGAAGGAATCCCAGGCTTCTTTTTCCTTCTCAGACATCGTTTCAGCGAATGCTCCATCTGAAATGAGTTTCCTTATATCAGGGCCAACAAACACTCCTTCCTTTAGCTTTGCTTCAGAAAGTCGGGGGAACTTTGAGCAAAGGTACCGAAAGCACTCACCATCTTTTGGAAGGGACTTGATGAATTGCTTAATGAGACCCAACTTAATGTGGAGAGGTGGTAATAGAATTTTATCACGAGGTACCAAGCTCTCATGAAGAACATTTTTCTCACCGGGTCTCAAATACTCCCGAATTGGCCAGTCTTTTTTCCCCCAGTGTAGGTCGCGGGCCCGGCTATCCCACAAGCAAAGGAAGCAGGGATATTTGGTGAAACCGGATTGCTGCCCTAATAGCATGGATAGAATTTTAAGGACTCCACAAATCATCCACTTATGCTCATCATAACGAATCCTCTGAAGAATCAGGGCCAAATTCTCGTATTTTTCTTGGAGAATAACAGAGTGAGCAATAGGAACTGAAGCGAATGTGTTGCTATTATGAAGAAGAACACCTTTTATGCTGTCTTTTGACGAATCAATGAACAGCCGCCATTCAGCAGGATCATACTTGAGTTTAAACTTTTCCATCACTCCGTATATATCATTGCAAAATACCAAATCTTCCTCTTTGCTGAAATACTTCAAAAATTGTGTCTCGCGGTTGCGGTACCAATAAAAAGTTGTTCCTGGTGACAATAGATTTTTCTGTTTAAGCCGAGAACCTAGCAGTTGGGCAGCATCTTTTGGGAGTCCTAAATCCCGGACTAAATCATTCAATTCAGCTTGAGAGAAAAGTTCAGGTTTCGGATCTGGTTCAGTTTCAAACTCGGAAGTACTGGACTCATCGGGAAAAGCCATCTGATGAGTCTCATCATGATCAGAACCGTCCACACAAATATGATCCAAAGATTTTGGTGGTTCAGGCACAGGTACTTCGTTGCTATGAGGCATAGGCCTAATTGCTGAGGGAAGGTTGGGGTAACTTATTACGTTCTTATTTTTTAAGTTGTATCCCTTCACAATGCAAGAGCAAAAATAGCAGTCACTGCTGTGGTCTCTTTGTTCACGCCACATCATAGGTATTCCGAAACAAAATGCTTGTTTTTTACCTTTCATCCATAAGCGTAGATCTTCCTCACATGTCTTGCACACTTTGTGAGGAGCCCACGGTTTGTCTTGATCGCCTAACTTCAAACTGAAATAGGCGAAATATACTTTTTTAATAAATGCAGAAATGTTCCTCTGCCGCTTTTTCACGGTATATTCCCCACAAATAAAACAAAAACTGTCCGGAGAGTTGACGCAACCTCTGGCTCTGTGAGCCATCACAAATACACAGCACTGCAAACTACAACTGTAGTGAACCACTTCGGAATAAAGCTGGATTACGACCGAGCAAACAAAAGGTAATAATGAACTTGCAAGAAACTGAAATTTGACAGGAACGTTCATGTCGCAACCACCGTGTTTGAGCGAGCGAACGAGGCGAGGCGAACAGGAAAGAACATGCGCCAGCGCGAGTACTGGATTTAGCCTCCCGCCTCCCAATTGTCCTGTTAATGTATAAAATGAATACAAACCACTCTAAAATATCATGAGGGAGTGTTTCTAGTTAGTTAACCATTACAACCTCTATTTTGGGCCAAGAAAATAAACTGCAGTCGGCTAAAAAGAAATTATGTGAACATTCCTTATATGGGTAAGAAATCTAATTTTGCAAGAAAACGTGACGTGATGGAACATTTTGGCTATTTTTCCTGGATTCAGCACCCCAAAATCTATAGGAATCAGTTGCAAAACTGGAGGCAGTTTTTTGGTAGTGTACCTGTGTAATCTATCAGGAAGATGTTGCTCCGAAAAATAAATTTCTAAGGCTGCTAAACATTCTTCAGCACAGCAGACATTATTTGCAACAAAAGATTTTTAGCATAATGAATAAATTGAATGTGTAATACACTAGATAATGAATTCTTGACATCCACGTGAAATTACCATACCTCACCAGATGGTGAATTTTTGTAACAATGAACAATGTAACCAAGCTCCTAGAGCAGAATCTTTCAATACCCTGAATAGGGTAGAGGTTCCTCTAATATTGCCGGTAATTAAAATTCCCTGCCCTCTTTTCCAGTCAGCAGGGGTCTCCAACTATTAAAACAGACTGGTAGAATACAGTCAGTTCAGCCTCACCTAGCTTCTCTGTACCAGTCAAGGACACCTCTTTTAATCAAATGCAAGCTACCTACTTTTTGCAGAAAGGTAAAAGCTTTCAGTCTCCAAGAAAGAGGCTCTTCAAAGAATGGGAACATCTGCAGGGATTGAAACTTGGGTGCTGATGTTTTGCTCTCAAGGTTGATCAGTTCCTGACCATCCTCTACTATATGAAAATACTATTTCAGAAAAAAAATTGAATCAACTTTTCAGAATCCTCCCTAGAAATAAAGGCGGTGGGTCTAAAACGGTGATGAAATAAAATTACTACTAGTCCTCATCCCCTAAAAGAGAGGCTGTCCTTCCTTTAACTTTATTTAGGACTCACTCCATTTTCTGCAGAATAGCTGCATTGGCTCCCTAGATGAACTCCTAGCATTTTAAAGCTTACTTTGTATTGCTCACTTCCTGAATTTAGGGAAGGGGTTTATAGCATGGCTGAGCCTCAGCAGGAGATTGCCAAGGAGTGGGAAGGGGAGGGTAGTAGGGGTTGGGAATGAGGGAACAAGGACTGAAGGCTGAGTAACAAGTAACTGTGATGGTTTTGTTGGTGGTTGAGTGGCTGAGTTCCATGGCTAGAGCCTGCCTGTCCACTAGGTAAACTAGGCAGTTGCCTAGGGCAGCAGACCCTAGTGGGTGGTACAACATCCCATTTTCTTCAAAGCAGCGGCTCGAACGCCACTTCAGCATGCAGAGGGCCTTAAATCACCTGCACATGTGTGCGCACTCATGGTCTGCTGGTTCTGCCCCCTCAAGCAGGAAGTTATGTAGGAGGGGGAAGGAGTGGCAGGCCATGAGTACACACATGCCCATTAAGGCTTGCTGTGGTTCTAAAGTGGTAGTTCTGCTGCCGCTTTGAATAAGTAAATACTTTGCTGATCACCATTGATAAAGTTGAGAGGGGGAGAGCAGGGAAATCATTGGATCAGGTACTGATAATAAAAGAACAGCGCTGGATATATAGGCTGAATACTCTAGTACCATATGGTTTAAATGCGAATATAGATTGGGTGGCATGTTTGTGATTTAACCATATTTGGGATATATCCATATAAGATCATATTATAATAGACTGCATTAATGTGTAATCTTTTGAAACATTATTCTTTGGCATTAGGTAGTGCAGTAATATGGGTTGAAGTAGGTAAGAGAATTCTTATTATTTGAATTGCTAAACCCTGGCGAATGTATTTTGATTAACAATTGCTAGGTGACTGCTTTTACAGGAGGAGTGAGTGCCCCCTTAAAGGTTAGAGTCCGTGAAGTGGGAGGAGCAGAAGGAGGGGTTTGTTACGTACGCTGTGGACTGTGGGATGTTTAAATATGGAGTCTGGTCTAGTACCTCGCATGTGCGGCGTTTGTTGCCCAAAAGAAAAGTTTGATACATGGAAGGCTATTTTTGGGTTTATTAAGAATGAACTCAGGCAGCATTGGAGGTAAGGGAAAAGTGTGGTTACGATTTTTATTATGATATTGGGCATAATTATTGAGTAATTGGAGAAAGGTTTTTATATATAATTTTGTTTTAATACAGCACGTGTTTAAAAGATTAAGAAGGATCCCTTGAGGAAACAAATAGTGTGAAACGCACGACTGGTACCTGGGATAAGCGTCGGGATCAATTGAATCACCATAGTTTAAAGGAGTCCAGATATTAGAAGCTAAGTACATGGCTTAATTAAAGCATGAGGCTGATACTTTGCTGCTTGGATAATTTTGGTATTTTAACTGGCTCCTCTACTAAGAAGATTATGAAGGTCATTGATGCAACAAGGCACATCCCTTCATTTAAGACGATGGTCTGAAGTAGTGCCGTTTAACGTCTGAGACCTGTTTCTTCACAGTTGGTGTTTTGCAACGTGTTAGGTTATATTATAGTGAAAGTTAAACGATAAGGATTTGGAGATACTCCAGTTTTCATATAGTTAACAGTGAACGACTTTGATTTACACTATTGATAGTTTATCGTTCAAAAGAAGACCAAGATTGAGTGTTGTTGTATATAGCAGGGATTAGCATTGCAAAAAATAATGGCTGATATTGTGGACCCCCTGCACACTGTATTGGTTCTGTAGCACCATGCCAGACTTGAACCTGTGTCCTCTTGGTATGTCTGCAGTGTTCCTCCAGGCTGAGATATTGTGTCTGCATTGTAGGTGGCTGGCTGGTTTTCTATAACAGCAGCCCTGGGTTGTGTGCCATAACAGGGCTGGATGCTGACTCCTCCCAGAAACTGTTCTCCCTTGTGTGATGGATAGCTTTTGGGGGGTAGGTAGAGATTGTGGGTTTGATAGCCATCCCCTTTTGGCCTGACAACTGACATGTACCTCCCCCATCCACCACCTGGCACCAAACTCACCTGCACAGCCACAACTGGATGGTGCTCCAGATGCGTGTGGCCAGCAGTAAATTGGCCCTGAGGTGTCCCATGGGGTACAGCAATCCCTCCTACCTCAGCACCATGCATGCAAGCCCTCTGCCTCCTCCCTGCTGATTTTCTTCTATCTCTGACTCACCATTTTGTCAGTGACTGCTGCTCAGGAAGGGAGCCCTCTTGGGGAGTGTGCCCGTGGAAAACCCTGCAGTCGTCATCCGGGCATCGTGGTATGGGTTTTTTGTTAACCATGTTTGTGGAGGGACTGTGCTATATCACACGCACTGTTCCTTCTAAGCTGTGCGCGTGTGCGCGCGCACACACCTTGCCAAGTGAGCGCACATACTTTTCAACAGAGCGCACAAAAATTACGGTTCTGATTCTGATAGAAAACAACACAAACGTCTTAAACTTTAAAAGTTGTTGTGTATTTACGGTTTTCACAAGTTCTACAATATTTTCTAGTGCAATCAATGTGGTGTACATACTGTATTCTGACGTGTAGTCAAATTTTAAAGTATATAACTCCGAGTGTCGTTATGTGGCGCACAAAAATTTAACCTTCCTTCAAAAGCTGCACAGCTGATATTTTATGCGCACACAGCCTACAGAAAATTAGAGGGAACGTTGATCACACGGGTATATGGATAGCATATTGAGCGATGCGCGGGCTTTTCTCCAGACCTGCATAAGAGGCAGCCCCACGCGGGTATTGCCATGATAGCGCACTAACCATGTATGTGACCGTATATGTATGCATTTCATCCACTATGCACATTGCCCAAATTCTTTCAATATAGTTGCTGCCCTCAGGCCGCATATAAAGGCTTCTGTGGTGGCCAGCACACATTCATGCATTTAAGCCATCTTACTCACAATTTGTGTCTTTTTTTGAGCATGTGTTTTCCTGCAAATTGTGATGCCATTGCCTCCTTACTGAGTAGCGGGCCCTTAGCCTTTTTCCTGATGTACAGTTAGAGGCAATGCATTCTGCAAATGTGGGCCAGCAATTGATAAAACATGAGAACAGGTTTCTACATTGAAGCTTACAATACTAGACAGAATAGTCAATAATTTTGGCTAGACCTTAACGCCATATTTTTTTCAGTTTTAAAACAAATTTTAGAAAGGATGTTTATGTAGCTTTTCTGACATGGAAGTAAAAATGTTCAGAAAGCGAGGTTGATAGTGGAAGAGAGGATGTGACCGTGTGATGCCGTTATAAAATCATCATACCTTTTCCCCTCAAAATGGATGAATTTTTAAAAAATGTCCAGTGGCCAAATACTCATGTGCGTGTAGGTAGATTATTGTACATATACAAGGAAATTCCTACATGAACAACCAACTGAAAGATTTGAAGACCTGTCCCAAAATAAGCAGACACGTGTATCTGTGGCTTGGGTGGAAACCTACATGTAAATGTCACTTGGAGGCAAAATACACCTACCTGCCTGCAGATTACATCCACATGGCACATCTTCCTCTGCAGAGCCATGTAGACATGTTTTTGGTCATACATGCGACTAGAGAGAGAATCAACATTACAGCCAATGGAGCACAACGTTTTCTATGCGAAGAGCAACCTCCTGATGCATCTTGTACTCTCCAATGAACCTGGCTCTATTGGCCCCATGGTTTGAGGCCACACAACACTGCAGCATGGATGGATAACTTGAGAAAAGATCCAGATGACCCTGGCCATGTTAGTCCAAACCTTGACCCACAGATCTACCACAGTGCTTGTTAGGCTGCCTGCTAGTTCAGGGTTGAGGAAAAAATTGCAAGAATGCACCCTACAGCCTTCCAGATAGTACGCACACACACCCTTACCCTTCATATACAGTACACAGTCCATTATTTGCCAATGGCATGCAAATCCTACAGCCTGTGACACTGCAAATTCCAAGTACATGCTCAATGAGAGAAACTGAGGACTTGTTCACATGCATATTACATGCAGAATATCCATGTCATCACAGAGAAGCGATGGTGCCAGCCAGGCATGTTTAGTTCCACTACCCCACTCCCGTTTAGTTCACATGCCACACTCACCACAGTTAACACAACAGAAAAACCACAAAATGTTGCTGGCAAAGCATTGAAAGCTTTGTTGGAGTCCGTGGAAGGATTCCCTTGTCATCTCCTATGAGTACTTACAAGATAAGTCACAATTTTGTTTAATAAAAAATATTAAAGGGGACACTGATTTGAGGGAGTAGATCTTTTTCTCTTCCCTTGATAGTATCTCTGACATTTTTAATGAAAAATGTTTTGTGCCTGCTTGTTGGGGTTGGAGTCATTTTTGTATGACACTCACCACAGTAGCAGAGCTCATGCAGTCACTGTGCCCTGCAATCAGCCACATGTCTAGTCTATGCCCCTACAGGGCACAAAGAGATGCAGCCAAAACCATACAAAGTGTTACAGGTCATCTTGTGCAGTAATCATGAGCTGTCAACAAGGCAGGTGGATGAACCTGACCCAGTCAGGCTAGGTGCTATAGTCTCAGCCATCCAGATGCAGGCAACCCCCACCCCATCCCCAACTGAGATGCCTTGAATGGACAGGAAAGGGCACCAAGAAGGTGGTATGGACTATCCATGTCTAGGGAACTCCCGAACACTAACGTGCAACTGTTTCTTCTGTTCCAGACACTTCAGCTATACTGGGATCTGAAGGCCTACAAAACAAGATTCAGGGCCATCTAGAGGACCCAATCTGAAGTTCTAAATAGAGTGCAACAGGAGTTAGCAGAGCACTAAGGTATATAACAAGCTGATGATGATGACTCTGTAACCTTGCAGGTAGCCATATGCACAAATAAAGTAGACACTCCACCTATGGGGAAGGAACATGTGATAGAGACCTAAGTGCAGCATTGCAATGGTTATATATAGAATGTATGGGGCATGGCAGTGGTGAATGATGATTAGGATCTGAGAGATGCAAGTGGTGTCTGCCCTGAGCCCAGATGTTACATAGAGAGGACATAAAGGCTGAAGGTGCATGTAGGATGATAAACTCCCTTGCATAAGCCATATTTGGAAGGTGTGGACATACCTTTCACTGTGTCCCACACACATGTGAAGGGAAAGTACTAAGCAATAGGACATGACACAGTCATCCACCAAAGAGCAGCAGTAATTACTGCCACCCTCTCCCCATGTTTGTTGCATACCAGACAGCAAATAGTACATGGCTACAGATCACCTCTCACATGCATACTCCTGGAGACATGTAGAGGCTCACACAGAAACAAAACCATGAAGCTTTTACGATGCCATGGTTGCCCAAGCCACCTTGCCATGCAAACTTCCAATTTAACATGCACAGCACAACATTGTATGGGTCTATGGGAGTCTTTGGAAGGACCTCGTACCATAAACATAGCTGATGTTCAGAAAGGGAGACCACTTCTGTCATACATATCATTCTCACAGACACTGCACAATCTGCACAGAGTTATAGGAAGGACCATCACACTCCATTTGTGGCTATGCCATCCCACACACACATCTAGCATACTAGCTGTACTTCAGAGTGTCATAACGCGGAACCTATTGTGGTAAAGAGAGTCCAGCCCAGCCTGGAGAAACAAAGGGAAAAGGGACTTTTTCCTCTTTGCGGGGGATGGGTGCACCTGAACACATATACCAAACTAAAGGCAGTGAGAAAAACCACAGCTGCAGAGCTAGGCTAAAGCCCCACCCAGACTCCATAGCAACCCTAGGTAAAGATAGGAGTTACATGGGGGTGGAGTCAGAAGGGGAGGTGCCCTGCTCAGTGTTTAAGTTTGAGCAAACAGAGAAGAGAAGAGGTGAGCACAGGGAGCAAAGCAAGCCAAGCCAGCAAGGCAAGCCAGGCAAGCAAGGCAAGGAAGCCAAGGAGGCCACGGAGAGCCAGGATAAGAGCAAACGTAGCCAGTGCTGCAGCCAAGAGAGCAGCAGACAACACTCCCAAGAGAGGACCAAACAGAGTGGCAGGAGGGAGAGAGACAGAAGGTTGGTGGTGGAGAAGCCAAGGCAAGAGAGCTCAGACTCCTCTGAAGAAAGGTGTGTCTTCAGGCAGAGGAAACCTCGGGTAGCTGAGAGGAAATCCTACAATGGTTCCTTGACTAGCTCTGAGGCAGAGATAGCTACAGCCAGCAGAAACTCCAGCCATGAAACTCCCTCAGTAAAACTCCAAGGTAGGAGAAAGAAACCAGAGAGAGCTAATGTTTGTATTTCTTGCTCAGATTCTGAGGAGAGGATTATATCTGGAAAAACCCAGAACAGAAGAAAGGGGTTTTTAAAGAAAGCTGAACAAGGAAAGCCTGCTAGGGTTCTGCCAAAGGAAGGGAAGACAGTGCAGTGGGATAGGCTGTTTAAGCTTTTAAAAGACATTAACCAAAAAGTACCTGAGCAGTTCCAAGATTCCCCAGCAACCAGCTCAGAAGAAAGCATGGAAGTGGATGATAGGGAGAGTGACCAGGGATCCACATGTTCTGAGATGGACTGTGCTGTATGCATTGGTGCTAATTGACGTAAACCAAAATAGGGGGAAGAATTAAGGAAAACTGTATCAGTTTGGCATAGCTGAAAGCAAGAAAGAAAAGGGAAAAGGAATCCTATGTTGAAGCAATAAGATTCTTTTCTACAGAAAATGGATAGTGCAATCAAGTCTGTGCTAGACAGCTGAAACTGTTTAATTGCAAGCAGCAAAGAGAGAGAGAGCTGGCAGCACTGTGATCTTGATTGTATGTTGTATCTACATGTTCCTGAGTTAACCCTAAAGCAAGAAGCTTCTTAAAGGGAAAAGAGGAAAAGAAGCCATTGAAAATAATTCCACTGAAACACTGTTTTCATGTTCTTTATTTTTGGAGAAGTTTATCCTTGTTTCTTTTTGCTGAGAGTGAAAGTTTCTTTAAAGGCTGTAACCAAATTGGCTTAAACGGCACCCAATAAAATTCCTGTGCACTTTAAACATCCACTTGGTTTTACTTTGAGTTCACAACTACACCTTTGGAACAAAGGAATACAAGATGGACTCCCGTCCCTACTAGGCAACCGCCTAGGAGGGGCGCGAGCGCCACACTATGAAGGAAATAGTTTTAGAAAATAACCCTGTTTTACATGGAACTGAGAAGATGCAGAGAGGGCAGTTTCAGCGCAGCACAGCCAGAAGGCGTATGAGCAGTTCCACAGAGCCAGAAGCAACGTGCTATGACACTGATTGCATTAGTAACAAGCAGTTTCACCTGAGATCAAGCCCAAAATGTTCAAACCAAAAATCCCTTTATAAAGGAAACCAGATGGTAGAAGGGAGGAGCAGCAAGGTAAGAGCTGGCAAAGCAGCAAGGAGAGCCATGGAAGCAACAGGAGCGGCGAAAGTAGCCTAAACAGGAACATAGCCAGAAGCACAGCAAGTATCACTGCAAGAGGCTCAGCAAGAGGCTCAGCAAGAGGCTCAGGACGGAGCACAGTCCGGAGCAGCAGTTTGGATAGCTGTGGGAAATGGAACCTGGAACAGGACAGCTTCCACATGAAGCCAACTCAAAGAGACAGAATCCAAAGGAGTTTCACTCAAAGGGATAGAGTCCAGAGAGGCCAAACATATTGGGACAGAGTCCATAGCAAAGCAAACAGAAGAAGCAGTCTGCCGGATAAAAGCAACTCTCCTAGCCCAAGTAAGTTCATTGTATCAAACCAGCAAGGAACAAGGAGGGGAAGTTCCTACTACAGAGATACCTTTGCTAAGAACCACAAAGGGTAGAAATCCATACCGGGTTTGCCTGATAGCCCTGAAAGCAGAGCACTGCATAGAACAGCTTGTCTGCCTGAGAAAGCACGTTACAAGGAGAACTCTGGGTGTGGCAGCTTAGAGAAGCCAAGGTATGCACAATCCTTAATTCTAAGAGAAAGTTTTACTGATGAAAACCCTGTTCAAAGAGTTAAACTTTATAAGGGGAGAAGAAGCAAAACTGACCTTTTAAAAGCATTTCCCCAAAGCTTAGTAAGAGAGTTTTATGGGAAGCAAAAGAATCCCTGTGAGGAGTTAACAGGGAGTGAAAATTATCATTCATCTGAGGAGAGCAGTGACCCTGAGTCAATGGACTTTGAATATGAAAACAGTATTCTCATTCCTCAGGAGGAGCCAATGGAATGTAATCTTTGTTCAGCAGCTAGCATGAATTCCCTGCAGGATTTCTAGAGAGAGAAGAACTCTGCTGATGGTTAAGCTTGTAACCATTTCTCTGCTGATATAGTAATTTGTTTTGATTTAAAAGAAGCCTTAGCCCAGACTTAAACTTAACTGTGAAACCTACAACAGTTGATTGTTTGAAATGTTGGTGGAACCTTTTTGTTAAAGAGAAGGACTGTATTTACTTTCTTTGTGTCTTACTGGACCTTAGCATTGACCGGGGAAATAAAGCCTTGTTACTCTACACTTTGGCTTGAATCGTTCTTCATAAGGAGTTCTGTACTACAAGGACCAGAATCCTCTAGGCCCTTTAGGTCAATCACTCCTTAAAAATTAATTAAATGTGCCAGATGCCCTTACTCCAACCAACCACTAGGGGCACCTGGTGACATAATGGCATAATTGTTGGATCTTGGGACAATGCCCTAAGACGCTAAAAAGAAAGGAAGAAACCACTAATACTGGGTGAGAAAAACCCGGAACGGATTCAAAGAAAACCCAAACCGGATTCAGAGAAAAACCCGGAACGGATTCAAAGAAAACCCAAACCGGATTCAGAGAAAAACCCGGAACGGATTCGAAGAAAACCGGAACCGGATTCAAAAAGAAAACTCGGACTCGAGTCCAGGAAAACCCGAACCGGACCTAGAAAAATCCGGATTGGATTTGAGTAAAACCAGGACCAGGAAGATGAGACCAGGAGCGGAGGTCATCAGTTGCTACTAGCAGTCGTAGAGGGCTATGTCGTGGAGCTGCTGCAACCTTGTCTGGGAGCTCGAGTCTACTCTACTACCAGGTAAAGGTAGAGGGGTAGAGTGGTCTGGATACTGGTTGGGAAAAAAAAAATTTAATAAAGGAGGAAAAAAAAAAGGGAGAAAAGGGCTAAGTGTTTGTGGACCACACTTGGTTTTGTTTCTTTTCTTTCTCTTTTCCCTAGGTAAATTCCCTCAATATGGAGCAGAATGAATTAATAGAGTGGATGATGATGCAGTTTGAGAAACAGAGAGAACTTGCCTGTCAAACCCAGCATCAAGCCATACTAGCGTTGCAGGAACAGCAGAAGCCCTTTCGACACCTAATGGAGGCTTGGGCAGCCCAGCAACAAAAGGTGCCGGAGGGAGCCTCCAATCAACAGGGACAGGTTTCTGGACTGGGCAACTGGCCGGTAGGACCAGCTGCCTTTGATTCTCTGACCATAGGAAAACTAGCAGCCACCGATGATATCGACGACTTTATTAACTCTTTCGAAAGGATAGCTAGTTCAATAAAGTGGCCTAAAGAACAGTGGTCAATTAGGCTAGCAGCTTCTCTTACGGGGGAGGCGCTGTCTGCCTATCGGGCAATGCCAACCGCATTAGCGGCGGATTATACCGAGGTGGTGAAAGCCATATGGGAGCGCTTAGGCCTAAAACCCCTCGTATATAATCGCATGCTGCGAGCCGCACGCCTTAAGAAGGGTGAGACTCCGAAAGTATTAGGCCATAGGCTTAGGAGCTTAGCGGAAAAATGGCTAAGACCTGCTGGTAAAAATGTTAACACGATTATGGATGAAATAGTCCTAGAACAGTTTATGCATGCAGTGCCCAGCAATGTGCAGAGCTTCCTAATTCTACAAAATTGTAGCACCACAGCAGACACCATTGTTTTTTATTTATTTATTTATTTTATTTATTACAGGCTCTTATATACCGCTCTATTCAGCATCAGCGCGGTTTACAATATAACAACATACCATAATGAACAAACTGTTTGGTTTTACAGAGAACAAGGTCAGAGAACTTGGATAAAACATGGGAAGTCATTTTGACAGAAAGATATTTGGAGGCGGATTTGGCGGATTTGGCCACCCAAAATTCTAAAGAGGTTTCCAAAAAGGCAAGCGGTGCGTACAAGCAGACCTTAGGAGCTCTCTCTCATTGTAAGACACACAATGTAAAATGTAATAATGCTTTATCAAGGAATGCTGATAAAACATGTTTTACTTGTGGAAAGACCGGTCACGTGAGAACTGAGTGCCAGGCACGTGTGGCTCTCCTAGGAGAGAACCAAAAGATACCATGTGAAGGTTTAATCTTGCATGTGTTTGTGCAAGGGGTTCCAACCAAGGCTCTACTTGAATCTGGTGCGGATCAAACAATGATCTCTCGCAAGCTTTTGTCCATAATTAAGGAGCGAGCAGAGTCCGCACTGGATCAACCAGAACGCCAGGTAAAAATAAAATGTGTTCATGGCACTGCCACTTTGTATCCTGTCTATAACCTAACTATAAAAGGTTTAGGAATAACACAAAAAATGTTAGTAGCGGTTGTACCCAAGTTACTGCAGGAGTTAGTCTTAGGTCGAGACTGGCTCCACTTTAAAAGAGCGTTAAAAGAAGGATTAAATCCCCGCAAAGTTTTTGTCTCCACGCGTTCCCAGGCAGAGAGTTCTGAAAAACCTTCTTGTTCACGTGACGCAGATTTGGGAGACCTCCCTTCACATGATTCCTCAATGAAAATAAAAAAGTCTACGGCAGAGAAACGTAAGGAGAAGCAATGCCGCTCTCAAGGCCGGGCAGACTTGTAAGCAGGGAAAGGATTGCCCTGGATTCCCACGGAATTGGTGGAAAAATTCCCCTCGTTTATAAAAGATCAAAGGGATGACCCCGCGCTAAAGTGGGCGTTTGAATACGCCCAAGAAAAAAGAAAAACCTTTCCAAGGTTCATAATAGAAGAGGAAATACTATACAGGGAAGCCATAAACCCACGGACCCAAGAAGTGCGGAAGCAATTAGTAGTTCCAAATACCTTCAAATCCGCAGTGCTAAGGTTGGCTCATGACCACCCAATAGGCGGTCATAAGGGGATACAGGGAACACTTGATCAAATATTGACTAGATTCTATTGGCCAGGAGTGTTCAAGGAAACCTCTCGGTTTTGTGAATCCTGTGCCTCTTGCCAGCGAGTGACTTCCCTACGTCCACCGGAGGTACCCCTACAACTGATGCCAATAATCTCAGACCCCATACGAAGGCTGGCAATCGACAGTGTGGGACCCCTAGCCAAAACCCCCAGAGGATTCCAATATATACTGGTTGTCATAGACCAAGCCACGCGTTTCCCCTGGGCAATGCCCTTAAGGAATATATCTGCAAAGTCTATCGCCAATGAGCTCATAAAACTATTTTGCGAAATAGGATTTCCTCGGGAAGTATTGTCAGACCGAGGGAGTAATTTTATGTCCCGATACCTAGCGCAGGTCTGGGACGCTTTTGGAATCCATCATCTGAAGACGTCGGCTTATCACCCCCAATGTAATGGGTTAGTCGAACGAATGAACCAGTCTATAAAACAGATGTTGCATCGGTCATTAGACGGGGAAATGACCGAGTGGGATGTGATCCTCCCATTCATACTGTATGCCTGCAGAGAGAGGACGCAAAGTTCTTTAGGTACTTCACCGTATGAACTATTGTACGGGAGATCACCCAGGGGAGTGCTGGACATTCTCCAGGAACAGTGGGTGGAACCCGTAGAAGATGAATGTGTCATTCCACAATTCTTAAAAAAATTAAGAAGCAGTCTAAAACGAACTTCCAAGCTGGATGAAGAGAAACTGAAAAATAGTCAGCAGAAGCAGAAAAAATATTACGACAACGGCACTGTGCCTAGACAACTTACCGCCGGTGACGGGGTAGTAGTTTTAGTATCCAGGCCTACTCCAAAGTTTGAAGCCCAATGGAAGGGACCTTACACGATTGTCAAACCACTTAGTCCTACCTCTTATTTGGTAAGAGATACAAACGGTCGGGAACAGACATACCATATAAATGTCCTTAGACGTTGACGTGAGAGATTGGCCTTGTTTACGGCAGTCAAGAAAGGATCCCAATACAAGATAGGACACCCCTATTGCTACAAAAAAAAAACAACAGAATATAGCCAGAGACTCGCCTTGTAAGGCAGAAGAAGAAGCTACAATTACGAGCTGTAGTGAGGGTGAACACTCAGCCCGTAATATTTTAAGACGGGGGATATGTCATAACGCGGAACCTATGAAGGAAATAGTTTTAGAAAAAAACCCTGTTTTACATGGAACTGAGAAGATGCAGAGAGCACAGTTTCAGCGCAGCACAGCCAGAGGGCGTATGAGCAGTTCCACAGAACCAGAAGCAACGTGCTCTGACACTGATTGCATTAGTAGCAAGCAGTTTCACCTGAGATCAAGCCCAAAATGTTCAAACCAAAAATCCCTTTATAAAGGAAATCAGATGGTAGAAGGGAGGAGCAGCAAGGAGAGCAGTAGTAAGAGCCGGCAAAGCAGCAAGGAGAGCCGTGGAAGCAACAGGAGTGGCGAAAGTAGCCTAACCAGGAACATAGCCAGAAGCACAGCAAGTATCACTGCAAGAGGCTCAGCAAGAGGCTCAGGACAGAGCACAGTCTGGAGCAGCAGTTTGGATAGCTGTGGGAAAAGGAACCTGGAACAGGACAGCTTCCACATGCAGCCAAGTCAAAGAGACAGAATCCAAAGGAGTTTCACTCAAAGGGATAGAGTCCAGAGAGGCCAAACATATTGGGACAGAGTCCATAGCAAAGCAAACAAAAGAAGCAGTCTGCCGGATAAAAGCAACTCTCCTAGCCCAAGTAAGTTCATTGTATCAAACCAGCAAGGAATAAGGAGGGGAAGTTCCTACTACAGAGATACCTTTGCTAAGAACCACAAAGGGTGGAAATCCATACCGGGTTTGCCTGATAGCCCTGAAAGCAGAGCACTGCATAGAACAGCTTGTCTGCCTGAGAAAGCACGTTACAAGGAGAGCTCTGGGTGTGGCAGCTTAGAGAAGTCAAGGTATGCAAAATCCTTAATTCTAAGAGAAAGTTTTACTAATGAAAACCCTGTTCAAAGAGTTAAACTTTATAAGGGGAGAAGAAGTAAAACTGACCTTTTAAAAGCATTTCCCCAAAGCTTAGTAAGAGAGTTTTATGGGAAGCAAAAGAATCCCTGTGAGGAGTTAACAGGGAGTGAAAATTATCATTCATCTGAGGAGGGCAGTGACCCTGAGTCAATGGACTTTGAATATGAAAACAGTATTCTCATTCCTCAGGAGGAGCCGATGGAATGTAATCTTTGTTCAGCAGCTAGCATGAATTCCTTGCAGGATTTCTAGAGAGAGAAGAACTCTGCTGATGGTGAAGCTTGTAACCATTTCTCTGCTGATATATTAATTTGTTTTGATTTAAAAGAAGCCTTAGCCCAGACTTACACTTATCTGTGAAACCTACAACAGTTGATTGTTTGAAATGTTGGTGGAACCTTTTTGTTAAAGAGAAGGACTGTATTTACTTTCTTTGTGTCTTACTGGACCTTAGCGTTGACCGGGGAGATAAAGCCTTGTTACTCTACACTTTGGCTTGAATCGTTCTTCATAAGGAGTTCTATACTACAAGGACCAGAATCCTCTAGGCCCTTTAGGTCAATCACTCCTTAAAAATTAATGAAATGTGCCAGATGCCCTTACTCCAACCAACCACTAGGGGCACCTGGTGACAAGAGGCATTCAGCCTATTCCATCCCTAACCTCCAAACATGCAACATAATGTCTGTAGTGAGCACCCACAGCCCCCTGTACATGCATCTACCCTTCCCTCCCCCCTTACAATCCCTGATACTGAACATGGGAAGTCAGTGACAGGGATAACCAGTTCTGTCAAACAGACATGCAGATTAGAACATAAGAAATGCCATACTGGGTCAGACCATGGTCCATCAAGCCCAGTATCCTGTTGCCAACAGTGGCCAAACCAGATCACAAGTATCTGTTAGGTTTCCAAAAGGCACACAGGTTCCACAATGTTTGTCCCAAGGCAAGCAGTGGCTTTCCTAGGTCCTTTTTAATAATGGTTTATGGACCTTTCCTCCAGGAACTTATCCAAACTCTTTTTAAACCCGGCAACACTAACAGCCTTTACTACATCCTCCAGTAAAGAATTCCAGAGTTTGATGACATGTTGAGTGAAAAAAATATTTTCTCTTATTATTCTTAAATAGGTTACATGGTAGCTTCATTGCATGTCCCCTCGTCTTTCTAATTTTTGATGGTGTAAGCAACCAATCTACACTTACCCGTTCTATTCCATTCATTAATTTATAGACCTCTATCATATTTCTCCTCAACCATCTCTTTTCCAAGTTGAAAAGCCCTAACCTTTTAAATGTTTCGTCATAGGGTAGCCTTCTATCGCTTTTACTTTTTTGGTGACTCTTCTCTGTATCTTTTATAATTCTGCTATATCCTTTTTAAGATACCAGAAGTGCACACAATATTCAAGGTGTGGTTGCACCATGGAATGATATAGAGACATTATAATATCCTTTATTTTATCCTCCATTCCTTTCCTTTTTATTCCTAGCATTCTATTTGCTTTCTTGGCCGCTGCTGCATACTGGGCAGAGGGTTTCAACATATTATCCACAATGACACCTAAATGTTTTTCCTAGGTGGTGGTTCCTAATACAAAACCTTACATTGTGTAACCATAGTTTGGATTGTTGTTTCCTAGGTGCATAACTTTACATTTGTTCACATTAAATTTCAGCTGCCATTTGAACGTCCAGTCTTCCAATTTATCAGAGACCTCTTGCAATTTTTCACAATCCTCTTGTGTTTTAAAAACTTTGCATAATTTTGTGTCATCTGCAAATTTGATCACCTCACTTGTTGTTCCCATTTCCAGGTCATTCATGAATATGTTAAAAAGCAGCGGGCCCAATACAGATCCCTGGGATACTTCACAGTTGAAAGCATAAATACTTCAATGTCATATGCAATGTGTTGGGCCTGCAAACCCCTCCCCCCCCCAGGCTGACTCCATCTGGGACTGTAGCCCCTTACTGGAGAGAGAAGAAGGGATAGGAGGAGCAGTAGTCCTGGATGCAACCATCTGCCCCTCTACCTGACTTGACTCCATCTCAATTGCAGCAGCAGCAACCACTGCACCTGTCCCACAGCCTGAGTCAACGGCACCTCCACTGCAGCAGCAGGTGTAGAATGGCATGTTCATAATTTCCTCTTTGCATGTTAACAACCTACTTGAAATATGTCAATGATGTAGAAGTGCCAATGCCACTCAAGGAACATCCTGAAACTCCCCTAGAACGCCTCTTGAAAAATGTGCAAATATCAATGGGCCTTCCATGAAACATGCATCTTTCAGTCTTTCTAAAAATGCATTTTGCATGTGGATGCAGCTGTTTTTCTGCCACTGAATTTATGTTTAAAATGCAAATAGGACTTGTAAAATAACCCCCAGTATGTAATAAAATTGTGTTAAAAATCAGCATGCATTTCTTTTAACTTCCATACCATTTTTAGGCATATTTTGACAATCAGCACTATGTGTATGCATAGTGCTGATTGTCAAGGGTTGAGGAGGCAGGGAAATTGTGTGTCTGTAATTTGTGATTCAAGCTACGTGGTATATCTCATACAATGCTATATGTGGGGAAAACAATATGGCCGTTTAAATTGAGGATCGGGGAGCCCCAAAGCTGGGTTCGCTGTGGATGGAGGGAGGCCACGATAATTCAACATTGCATTGAGAAGGGGCATGTATTTTCAGATTTGAAATGCTTTTGCATTGATCAAGTTGCATATGGTAGTGGGAATTGGGACAGTGAGCAATCCCTATTAGTATGCATCACTCACACACATACACAAAATGCATGCACCCACTAACATTCCCCATTATACACATTAGAAGTAATGGGTTAAAAATGAAATAAAGTTAACTTCTAAATTTCTCACTATGGCTTTGCTGTCCTGAATGAGCCTGATCTTAGCTTGACTGCGCCTGGCCAGTACTTGGATGTGAGACCATCTTGGAATATCAGGTGCTGCAAACCTACTGCGCAAAAGAAAGGCCTGGCAATCTTTTTAAGAATCAATCTTTTTATTCTATTTCCAGTTGTACCTTGACAAGGAAACCTAGGGGCTGGGTCACCTGGAGTCAGCATTGACTTCACGGCTCACGCTTTGACTTTTTTTCTCTACGTACCACAGCTTTAATTATGGAGGCTCTCTGGGACCTTCTGAGCTAGGGATTGCCTTCCCCAGACATTCCATGAAACAGAGTACCCTCAAGCAGAGCACCCCTGGTTTGGGTCCCTGGGGCAAGGACATCTTCTGATATCATATGTATAGATACCAAATAAACTGAAGAGAGAATAGCTGTCTTTTTTTTTTTTTTTGCAAACATTAACTACTGTTTACTAATATAATGTCTATTTAAAGGGATTTGGTAACTGCTGGGAACTGAAACTGTCATCAAGTGATAAAAGAAAAACACTTTGGTGTACCACAATGGCTATTCTCCTGTGCAACAGCCTAATCATCTGTCCTATACACAGGATTTTTTCCTTATGTATTCAGAAGGAGGAAGAAAGGAAACCCTTCAATTAATTCACCCATCGTCATGAGATTTCTCCATCTCCTGCAAGGAGAGGAAGCATCTGCCAATACACCTCAACATGAAGGTATTCGCTTTACCTACTTTCCAGAAAAAAAAGATGAAAGAAGCAAACACAAAAACAGAGTCGCTGATTTAATAAGCCATGGTATCTTCAGCTCAGCAGTTTACTTATGATTTGGTGCTGATTTTGTGTGCTGTGATTACTTCTAATGTAGCAAGAATCAGCTCTTGAGAAATCAGACCTAATCCAGCAATAAAGCTAATCCTGGTGAAATTAACATAGAAGTACATGCTAATAAACTGCATGTAGAATTATTTCAGATACAGCAAATCACATGAGAGATTAGAACAGTTTGTTACCTCTCCAACAGTGCTGAAACTATTTCGCCTCTAGAGGTGAAGTAAAATCTCCTCCCATTAACAGTGGTTTATTGCTGGTTTGGAACATGCTACTGGGGGTTAAGCATTGCCATTTTGCAAGATGGTGTTTCCAGAGGCAGGAGAGAGTGGGCATCGCTCCTTCCTCCAAACCTTTGGAGGTAGATGAGAGAGGGGAATCGGGGGGTCCTGATCATGCTATGGCCTCTTTGATTGAGGAACTCCTCATCCAAAATTTAGCTCATGTCTTTCTAAGAAGTTCAAGGCATGTTACTTTCAAATACAGTAGATATTTCCCTATTCCCAAAGAGCTTACAATCTAAATTTGTACCTGAGGCAATGGAAGGTTAAATGATTTGCCCAGGATCACAAGTAGCATAGTTAGTTGAGGGTGCCCTGGACCAGATAGCCCTAGGGAAGGGTTTTTTATTTATTTATTTAACATTTTTTATATACCGCACTATTCATCATCAGTGCGGTTTACATTGAACATCAACATACCTGTCAATCCATGACTGATCTTATTTATTTTATTTATTTAGTGTACACTTATATCCCGCTACTTCCAGCGATCAGCAGCGGTATTCCAACACAGAAAAAGAGTGGCTGTACTGGCCATAATTTACAATACACAGGATGATTAGTGGAAGAGGTACAGTTCACAGCACACAGTATGATTAGTGGGAAAAGTACAGTTCACAGCACACAGGGATAAGGTTTAGACAAATTGAGAAGGGAATATTTACAATTAGTATTTACAAAAGAAGTTACATATTTACACAAGCAGATACATATTCACACATCAGTGAGTCTATTGGTGACGATCTCATTGCTGACATGATTCATACAATTTGCTTTGTGGATTCAATGAACCGAGAGCATTCATGTCCAATATGTCCAATATGAGCGTTCATGTCCAATATGTTGCCTTTGGCGTGGGTGGCCCCGCAGATTATTTGTTCATAGCCGAGTTGGGTCATGGTTTCATGAAAGATTTCTGTTTGAGCTGTTGGGACCGATGCCATGTTTAGGTCGCCGAGGATGATTTGCTGTTTCTTGATCGCAGTGGTGGTGATAACTTCCAGCGCATCTGCCAGGGTCTCATAGGGAGCTGATGGCGGTCTGTAAATAAGACATATCGCCATGGATTTATTTTCTACTCTGAGTATGTCAATACTGGTGTCTGTGCTTTGGGACGTGGTTGCTAGGGCAAAGGATCTAGGTTTACAGATAACAGGGAAGATAAACTGGGTGTTAACTGGGGAATAACTATCTACATAATTATACATAATTATATATACATTGAATAGGTTCACATACCCCCGGGGGTGGGGGGGGGGTGGCGGGTTAGAAGGATTAGAAGGGTTGGGGAAGGAATTTTAGCTAGTAGCATTTACAGTAGTTTATGCCTTTTAATAGCTACCAGGCATTTTAGTGGAGTGGATTGGGGGATCTAGAGCTTGGGGCACATTATACCATCAGGAAAATTTTGCAGGGTGTGACTATAGGTAGGGATTGGAAGTCCATTAGGCCTGGGTATTGCTTCATGTCAGTGCATTGGCAGGGATTGGCTCATGCACTGACAGGAAAGGAATATTTATCCACAACTCAACAAATGGTTCCATTTTACCACAGCAGTGTGCATTTTTAACTGAAATACTTTTTAATGCTGAGATAATTTGCATGCTATTAGTTTACTGAATAAGGAGTCACATTTTTTAGCATGTACTTTAGAATGTTATGTGATGAAGCTTAGCATAGCATTCTAATGTCATACTTACGGCATCAAGGCCTCAATCCCCTAGATATCTTATACCCTCAGACCCTTCAGCTCCGAACAACTCTACACCCCAGCTCCATACTCCTATATTCCATCCCCAAATCCTTAATAATACATCCCCAATCACCATCACCACACACACACACACCCTACACATCATTTCTACTTTTGGCAAGAATATGAAACCTGCTCAAAATAATCACTACTGTGTTATTCTAGGACACACCATGGGAGAAGGACTGCAGAAAGAAAATTCTGCTGTTTAATAGTGGCTGCACTTTTCTATTGCCCAAACTACTTTTTAAGAGGCAGCATATAGAAACACAGGCAGATTATACTCTCAGTCATGTGTGTACACTCACATCTCTCTGTATAGATATACTGAAGCTTTTCAGCAAATGTGTTAATTTTATGATGAATATACCATGTAGTGTCTTTTCTAGGTTTGGTTGTTCGTATAGGACATGGTACAAAAGTAGTAAGTGTGCACATAGGACTGAGTAAATCTGTCTGTGTTGTGATATACTGTGGAGAAACATAAAAAATGAAAGCAGATAGGGTAAAGACCATATGGCCAATCTTAGTCTGCCCAACCATGTTAATTCTACAATCCCTTCTTCTCCCTTAGAGATCCTCGGTACTTGTCTATGTTTTCTTGAATTCAAATATAGCCCTTGTCCTTGCCACCTCACCACCATTTCCATAAAGAAATAGTTCTTGATGTAACCACTTGCAGTGGCTTGGCATGCTGCTTGGCAGACTGGGGGTAAGAGAACCACTCTCCTTTTTAGTCTCGACTCTCAGGGGTGATTAGGGTTCCAGACCTGGCCGAGACCTTAAACGCGGCCAGGCACAGGCGGGCGCCGGCGGGCCGAGGGTCAGCCTCGGGGCGGGGCAGGGGGGGGGGGCCGGCAGCACGGCAGGCTACATAAGGGCCGGCAGCGCCGCTGCTCATCCTCTCTACCCCCCCCTCACGGTGCTGTCCGCTCGAGGCTTTCATGCTGGTCGCCCGGCTGTGAGGTGGGAATAGTATACGCTGGGAGGCTTTTGGCACCTTGATTACATTCACTCCACTTCCCTTTATCTCAGTAACAGAGTCCAGGCCAGAATCTGCATTCTGAACCAAAGGATTTACGTAAAGAAACTTGAGTGTCACTGATAAAGGTCACAAAGAGTCTTGAAGGATACCAAGAGGGCTGCTACTGCTGGGAAGAAATCTGCACTTGTAAGCATTTGCCGCCTGAGACATTCTCTAAATCTTGGAGAAAAGGGAATTCTTTGAATTAAAGCTGATAAAATGTGTGTATTATAAAATTCAGGGTTTTATTAAGTCAGTTAGGGTATAGTACTGCAAACCAGCTTTCAATTAAATTAAAGCCAGTTAAGATAAAGAACAGGGTAAATATTCTTTGAGAATACTGAGAGAAATTGTTTTCTAGAGACCTTTTACAAAGGGTCTTCCAGATAGGAGGAAGAAAACTGTGAAATTGTTTTAAATTGGTGTTAAAGTCAAGTGACAGATCAAAGGGGCAACTTGAAAGGCTCCCTCTATCAAACCAAAGGCAGTGTGAATCACCCAGGAAATTAGGAGAGTGCCTTAGAAGCACAGACATAAATAGGTCATCCCTCCCACCCACCCCAGGCATAATCCTTGATTTATAGCCTCCTAAACCATTTAAGGGGAAGGGGGTGATCTTACTCACTTTCAGGTTTCAGGTTTAATTGATTATCTTTTATCAGCAGGTTATTAGGCTTTAGGAGCAGATTAATTAAAGTCATTGCAGTTCACCTTGAGGGGAATACTAAAAGTCTTTTATACTTATTAGACATAACTATATTGGTTCAAGTACTCTTATTCCCCTAGCAACTTTACATACCTTAAAAACTTTCAATAGCTAAACAAAATCTTTAAATCTAACATGAAGACAGCAGTCCAGCAACGAGATGGGGGCTATCCAGTCTTTTGCACTGAACATCACAAGTCTGATTTTTTTCCCAGTTGGTGAGAGATCTTGGGTCACAAAGTGCACAGAGTTCTTTGATCTCAGGGAAAGAGTCCCATCTCTAGAGGCTAGAGTAGTACACTTGGAAGAGCTCAGGCAGAGAGGAAGATAGATGAGACCTACAGGAATATAGTAGAGAAGTCCCACCTCCAGTTTGGCAGCCTCTCTGCTGCTATGGAGGGGAGAGTTCACATGAAAGGAGAGCATCACCTTGGTGTGGCAAGAAGTGATCTAGAGGACTTGTCCTCTAGATGATGTAATACCTTCTCGCATTGAGGATGTGTCTCCAGGGCCATGTGCCCATGAGGAAAGGGTTAGGACAGCCATTATAGTTGGTGATTCGATCATTAAGCATGTAGATAACTGGGTGGCTGGTGGATATGAGGATCACCTGGTAACATGCCTGCTTGATCAAAGGTAGTAAACCTCAAGAACCACCTAGACAAGGTTTTAGATAGCCCTGGGGAGGGGTTAGCTATCTTGGTGCATGTTGGTACCAAAGACATAGGAAAATGTGGGAAGGAAATTCTGGAAGTCAAATTTAGGCTTTTAACTAGAAAGTTGAAATCCAGAACTTCCAGAATAATGTTCTCAGAAAAGCTTCCCATTCCACATGCAGGACACAAGAAGCAGGCAGAGCTCCAAGTCTCAATTTGTGGATGAGACAATGGTGCAAGGAAGAGGGTTTTGGATTTGTTAGGAACTGGGCAACATTCTGGGGAAGGGGTAGGGCTTTTCCAAAAGGATGGGTTCCACCTTAATTAGGGTGGAACCAGGATGCTGGCATTAACTTTTCAAAAGGAGACAGAGCAGCTTTTAAATTAGATAATGGGGTAAAGCCAACAGTGGCTCAAGAGTGCATAGTTCAGAATAATGTATCCTTGAAGGAACCTAGCAAAACAAGGAAGTCAGGGCATTATGATAGAGATATTCTAACAAATGTAAAAGTAACCCAGATGCCATTAAGTTTAAATCAGGTAGAGTTGAAAGTTTCCAAATTAATCCTGTCATCAAATAGCCAGACTGTTAATATTAGCAAAAAACAAACTTTGAAATGATTGCATGCAAATTCTAGAAGTCTAAAAAAATAAGATGGGAGAGTTAGAATATATAGCAGCAGTTCTCAAACTGTGGGTTGTGACTCCAAATGGGGTCACAAAATTCTCATTTGGGGTTGCAGCCACCAGGGCTGGCCCAAGACCAGGAGAGGCCAGCATTAAAAATCAGTATGGGGCTTTGAAGCCCATGCGCACGTTGCACCTCTGCATGTGCATGGACTCCAAAGCCCTGCTCTGATTTTTCTGATTTTCAAGGGTTCTTCACTGCGATTGGCCCTCCACTGTGATTGGCTCCATGCATGTAGATTGAGCCACAGGGTGGAGGACGTTGTGCTGATTACTTGAGACTTAAAGTGGCACGATCATCAAAATTTCCATCCCTGAGCGGCTCAAGATTCCAGTGGAGGGCAGCAAAGGCAAGAATGGTGAGCCTAGTTGCACATAAGAGGGGGTTGTAAATGAGAGAGAGATGCATGGGGGGAATGGAGGATTAGACAGATGCATCATGTGATAGCTGCGGGGGGAGGGGGGATGAGAGAAACACATTGGGTGATGGCTGCAGGGGAGGGCATGAGGACACATGCTGATATCAGGTGATGGCTGATGTGGGGGCATGAGAAAGACACACATTTGGTGATGGATACAAGGGGGGGAGTAATGAGAGAGACACACACATTGGGTGGTGGATGCAAGCAGAGCAATGAGAAATATACATGTGTGATTGCTACAGAGGGCTAATGAGAGAGAGACACACACACACAGATGGGTGATGGCTGAAGGTGGTGAATGGAAGAGAGAGAGAGAGTCATGCATGGGTGACGGCTACAGGGGCGGGGAATGAATGAGAGAGACACATGGGTGATGGCTGCATGGGTGGAGTCAATGAAAGGTGATTTGCTGAACATTGGGAGAGTGAAATGGAGGGCAGATGCTGGACACTGGGCACACAAAGATGGAGTGGAGATGTGGAGGAGCGGGAGGGAATGTTGGAGGCTGGACCAGCAGGGGAAGGAGAAGGAGAAGTAGGGAGGAAGCTGGACATGATGGGGGATGGAATGGTTTGAATGGCAGAGGAGGAGACAGTGGACACGAGAGGGAGGGACACAGAAGAAATGCTGTTCATGGGGGGACTAGGGAGACAGAAGAGATGCTGGACATGTGTTGTAGAGATGAGGGAGGCAGACAGGAGATACTGAACATTGGAGAGATAAAGAGGTCCTGGATTGGGATGTGAGAGGGGAGATGCAGGACACGGGGAGGAAAAATAGGGGATAGTTGGTGAAAGAGGGGCTATAAGAGGCTTGGAAAGGAGAGAGAGAGGTGGGGATGGAAGAGATGAATGACGGAAAGTGATGAAAAGCTGTGGGTAAATACAGTGAAAAGCAGGAGCAGGAAGAGAACTGAAAAGAAGAGATCAGTATTACAGATTGATATGTGAACCCCCTCCCCCCCCCCATTGTATTGTAAACAAGATAAGGAATTGTTGAATATTTAATTTGTTGTTTAATGGAAACTGTTTTGACCCAGCAAAAAGTGGTATAGAAACAAAGCTAAATAAATAAAGACAGGAGGAGAGAGAAGAAATGGCAAATAGACAGGTAGCACTGGAAACAAGAGTTATAACATAAGAACATAAGATATGCCATACTGGGTCAGACCAATGTCCATCAAGCCCAATATCCTGTTCCCAACAGTGGCCAATCTAGGTCTCCAGTACCTATCAGTTCCCCAGTTTAGAAACAAAGAGGCTAAGGATGAGTGTGATCAGGGAGGAGGAATTAAGAGAGGAGCAGAGGGAATGAATTTGACACAGAGAGTAGAAAGAATTTTGAATAACAGAGCTGATTTGCTCATGAAATGTGAGGCTGGAATCGAGCACCACACTCAGATATCTAAAGGAAGAAGAAAGTGGAAGAGGGACACTGTCCAGAATGGGAGAAAGAGTCAGAGCAGAGGAGTTCCTAGTGAACCACGTAATGGTTATCTTAGAGATCTTGAGCTTAAGCAGATTGTTCTTAATCAAAGGGGTCACCTTGGAGATGCAGGTGTTTATCGTAGTAACATCTGGATGAGTGGGATGGGTGTGATAAGTGAGAAGTATGTTGCATAATAGTAAGCAGTGATCCCAGCATCCTGTATTATGGTGGTAAGAGGGCAATGAAAATATTAAAGAGAAGTGGGGCTAGAACAGAGCCCCGGGGAACACCACAAATAAGTGGATAGGCACTGCAAGTGGAAGAACCAAAGGAGACTGAGAAGGAACAGTCAGATAAGAATGAACAAAATCAAGAGAGAATAGATCCTCATAGAGGCGAAAATAGAGGATAGAATGATCCACCAGATCAAAAGCTGAAGAGAGGTCCAGAGAAACCACAAGAATGATATTGCCTTGATCAAGAATATTGTGGATGCCACTATGCAAAGAGATCAGTATAGTCACTGTACTGTGACCAGGATGAAAGCCAAATTGCCTAGGGTGCAGTGCATTTGTGCCAATCAGATGAGTGAAGACAAGTTTCTCAAGAATTTTAGAGAGGAAGGTGAGATTGCAGACAGGACGATACTTTGAAACAGAGGTCCTCTCAAGTGATGTTGTTTTTCAGAATAAGGCAAACTACAGCCTTCTTCCAAAGTCTGGGAATGGTTCCAGAGGAAAGACTAAGCGCAATAGGAAGAAGTGCCAAAGATATGGTGGGAAGCCAGGAAGAGGACAATGATCAAGTGATCAGGTCATTTTCTTAGAGGAGAGAAAAAGTTTAGAAAAGTCAGACATTGAGATGGTATTGAAAGGAAAGGCGGAGGAGGCTGATTGAGAGGTAGATAGGAGAAGATCAGCAGACAATTCAGAGGGACAGAGAGAGAGAGCAGTGAAGACAAAGGGGAAACAGGAACTCCACTAGAAAGGAGTCCAGACCAGATGTCAGATATTTCTCTGGAAAAGTATGCAGCAAGGTGTTCAGAGGATGGGGTATCAGTCCAGGTGTCCAAACCAGGGGATGGAGGAGGGAAGAAACCACTGAGTATAGTTGTTTGGGATGGTTGAAGGATGATTCAATGAATCTGGTGAAGGAATATTTTTTTTTGCCTGCATAATCTTAGAATGGTAAATTGAGTGGCAATGTTCAATGACTTCCAAAGAGGCTGGAGTGAAAAATTTGCACCAACGCCTTTCTGCTCTCCGAAACTGAGTATGAAGTAGACGTACAGAGGGCCTGGATGGGCAGGATGTGCCCTGATTCTGGCCTGCTGCATGTTCGCTGGCCTCCCTGTATCAATCAGCTGGGGCTCCTACTTGGAGTCCAGTGCCGTGGCATCACGTTGCTATGGCACTGGGACTCCATGAAGGAAACCCAATTGCCCACATGCCATTCAAACATCTGTTCCAGGTCGCCCAACCCCCGATTGGGCCTGCCAGGGCTGGGACCGGGCAGCCGGGAACCTGGTGGCCTGCTTACCTTGCTGGTTCTGGCCCCGCCACACTGTCCTCCCATGTCGGGGGGACTTATTCCACCTCCGAGGTGGAATAAGTCCCCCATCTAGGTCACTCTGCCTGGACGTACAGGGCCGTCACCGGAATAGGCCCTGTATGTCTGGGGTCAGGGTCACACCTCTGGCCCGCCCTCACTCCTCCTCCAGCCTGCCCCCTCCTGCACTTTCACAGAGCTCCCTGCACACCTCTGCTGCATATGCGGGGAGCTTATTTGCCTGCATAGCACCCGGGCATTTAGCGGAGAATATACGTGCACCCCAGGCATATATCCCCACTAAACACGGGACAGAATAGACCCCTAAGAAAAGATGGAAATTTAAGGGAAGGGGATAAAATTCTGATCATCACACAAAGGAAACTACACACCGGTGCTCCCTCCTATCTGTCCTCCCTTATTATACTTGTGACCTGGATTGGCCATTGCTGGAAAGAGGATACTGGGCTATATCTTATGTATGTTTTGTTTTTAACTAGCATGCAAGAAACTAGATAATGATAAACACATCTTGGAAAGCAGTGCAAATTTTACATCCTCCACTGTCATCTATCTTTTCTCTTTTATTCTGAACTTGTATAACACACATTTTTAGAATTCTTGACATACAATTACTGAACCATAGAATGAAAAGGAAGGTATATTGTCACCTCGAGGACAATTCATCTTTTGCCAGTCCAGCAGCGTTTCCTCAATTTATTAATGAGGAAACCTGTGTTTCCCCAGTTGGATTTTCATTATAAATATCCTGGGTCACTCACCAGAGTCAAGCAATCAAACATACATCAAGCACTCTCTGCCCAGCCATCACTGTCATCCGTTTAATCGGATTTGTCACTCCTGTGTAATTGGCTTATAATTGATGATTTTTGTTGCTCCTTTGCATTTCCGTCTCCTTGTGCATGCTTAGGGATTTCTAAAAGACGTTTATGAATTACAATGCCAGTAACAAATATAGATCTTGGTTCACTCAAAGCCAGGACTTAAAAAAGAGTTTGGCAATAAAGGGCTGGTCCGAGATAAAAATTATTTTCATGAGCATAGGTCCTCCTTCATGTGTAACACTGCTAAGGGAGGATAGGTTCATTTGTCTTTTTGTCTGTATGTAAGTATGCTCACATAGGTTTTAGGCTTGTGCATTTCAGACTCGTTTTGCCATTTGCTTGTGCACCTAAAAATTCATGGGTATGTTTACTAAACAGTGTTAGCTGCTAGCACGGTGCTAACGTGAAAATGTCACCTGAGGTAGCAGCTAATGCAGGGGAAGTGGACTACATTTCAGATAGGGGCAGGGAGCAGGTGTGCTGAATGTCGGCAGCCATCATGTGAAACTTTGTCACGCAATGCCTGCCGAATTGAGCCCCAATTGCAGCTGTAGATAACACCACCTCAAGAGGTAACATTAATTGCAGCTGATGCCATGGATGCAGAGAACCGTAGCTCTGAAAGTATCACCAAACCTGGCTTGCCCCCTCCTGGACAGCTCCCATTCCTATTGGGAACTATCCGAAGGGGATCGTGCAGCCTTCGGTGAAGATGACAGTCCAGTTGCCCATAGGATCCTCCCTTCCAATACTGTTTAAAAATACCTGGCTAGCCTGTTAGGGGTCCTAATTCCCCTCCCTAACCCCTTTTAAAAGCAAGTACTCCTGGCTACTCAGTTGGCTGGGGAACACACCTGGGCCTCCTAACCACCCAACCCCCTCCTCCCGGGTCCATATCTTATTTCTCCTAGAGGTCTGGTGATGAATGGGGGAAGGAAAGGTCCTCCCCACTCCTGCCCCCTTTGTCAGGCTCCTCTAAAATGGCAGCAGTCATGAGGTGCTGCCCCCTAGTCTCATGCTAGGGGGCAGCACCACAAGTTTGCAACCATATTTGTGATTTCCCTGAGGAGGACAGAAGCTAAGGACTGGGCTTTTTTCTAATTGGGGCATGCACTGATCTCTCTGGGACAGTTCCCGATGGAGATAATGAGCTGTCCTAGGTAGGGGTTCTGAAGAAGGGGGCAGGCCACTTTTTTGTACTTGTCTGTGCCATGAATATTTATATCTGCAGCCCCAAAAATGATATGAGGGTGAGGGGGAGTTAGATTGAGGTAGTGGGGGGCCACAGTAGCGATCAGGGCACAGAGCTAGTGAGAGCATATGAAGGAATAATTAGCACAGGTACCATAGGAAGAACACCAATATTTTCTGAAGTTTCAGCATACATGGATGACTTTGTAAGACATGGATATTATTGGAAGGGATACATGCCCTACCTGCTGTCTCTTATGGGAATCTTCTTCAATTCAACTCAAATGTTGGTCATGTCCAGACTTCTATTATGTGCTGGAAACAACTACTGTGCTCTTGCCATCAAACATGTTTGTGGGACAATCTGGTTTAGGAAATACATTGCTGGAAACATTAAAGGCCAAGCCAGTGCTGTTTAGAGGAGGCTGAATATACATATTCAGTCATGATTCAGCTGTAATGAGAGCCTTTGGTTCCCAAACGAGAATGAGGCCTGTGCCAGAGTTGTGGGGAGTCCATGGAAAGCAGGCCTATCTCAACTAAATCTGCCACATAAGAACATAAGAACATAAGATATGCCATACTGAGTCAGACCAAGGTCCATCAAGCCCAGTATCCTGTTTCCAACAGTGGCCAATCTAGGTCACACGTACCTAGCAGTTTCTCCAAAAGACACAGGTTCCGCAATACTTGTACTGGGTCAAGCATTGATATCCTGGGTCCCTTCTTAATAATGGTTTATGGACCTTTCCTCCAGGAACTTGTCCAAACCTTTTTTAAACCCAGCTACACTAACAGCCTTTACTACATCCTCCGGTAACAAATTCCAGAGTTTGATTACACGTTGAGTGAAAAAATAGTTTCTTTTATTAGTCTTAAATAGTTTACCCTGTAGCTTCATTGCACGTCCCCTAGTCTTTCTATATTCTGATAATGTAAACAATCGATCTACATTTACACGTTCCACTCCATTCATTAATTTATAGACTTCTATCATATCTCCCCTCAGCCGTCTCTTTTCCAGGTTAAAGAGCCCTAACCTTTTTAGCCTTTCTTCATAGGAGTATCCTTCCATCCCCTTTACCATTTTGGTGGCTCTTCTCTGAACCTTTTCTAATAACGCTATATCCTTTTTAAGATACGGCAACCAGAATTGCACACAATATTCAAGGTGCGGTCTCACCATGGAACGATATAGAGGCATTATAATATCTTTTGTTTTATTTTCCATTCCTTTCCTTATCATACCTAGCATTCTATTTGCTCTCTTGGCCGCCGCTGCACACTGGGTCAAGGGTTTTAACATGCTATCCACAATGACGCCTAAATCTTTTTCCTGGGTGGTGGTTCCTAATGTGGAACCTTGCATCATGTAACCATAGTCTGGGTTATTCTTCCCTAGGTGCATAACTTTGCACTTGTCCACATTAAATTTCATCTGCCATTTTGATGCCCAGTCTTCCAATTTATCAAGATCCTCTTGCAATTTTCCACAATCTTCTTGGGTTTTAACGACTTTAAATAGTTTTGTGTCATCTGCAAATTTGATAACCTCACTCGTTATTCCACTTTCCAGGTCATTTATGAATATGTCAAAAAGCATCGGACCCAGCACAGATCCCTGGGTACACCACTATTCACCTTTCTCCATTGGGAAAATTGGCCATTTAGCCCAACCCTCTGCTTTCTATCTTTTAACCGGTTCTTGATCCACAGTAGTACATTGCCTCCTATCCCATGACTCTTTAGTTTTGCCAAAAGTCTCTGATGAGGGACCTTGTCAAAGGCTTTCTGAAAGTCCAGATACACTGTATCAACCGACTTACCTTTTTCCACCTGTTTATTCACACTTTCAAAAAAACTTAACAGATTAGTAAGACAAGATCTTCCTTGTCTAAAGCCATGTTGGCTGTCTCCCATTAGGCTCTGACTATCTACATGCTGAGTAATTTTATTCTTTATGATGGTTTCTACCATTTTTCCACTGTCTCTCAGAATGCTGAACCTCATGCTTGTGAGCACCAAGCAGATATCTTATTATTGTTCAAATTTCTACTATTGACATTGTTTCAGGAAGGCCTTTCCTGAATGAGGAGCATTCAAGCAAGACAGAGGCTTGCCCCGAGTTGGGGATGAAACTATGCTACTCATTCTTGAAGCTCCGACTCAGATTTCCTGAAGAACATAAGGGTATGTTTACTAAACCATGGTAAAGATCAAGTGTGCCATTAGCATGTGCTATCGGCACACCTGTGCCCTTAGCGGGTCTTATACACTGCTTTAGCACATGTTAAGGGTACCAGCATCGTAAAGCACCCTATGGGCAGAGAGTAGGTGTCCATGGGGCAGAGAGTGGGGGTCAATGGGTGGGGAGTGGGCGTGAACAAGGCGTGCTCCCTTAACAAAAGGCACCTTAACAGCAGGAACCCTAACGCATATAATAAGAGAATGTAAATAAGAATGTAAATAAATAAATATAAAAAATTTCAAGGGAAGGGTGTATTTTGAGGAGAGAGAATCTAATTTAATGTCTGCAATGTGATGCACAGATAGGAGAGTCCAACAGAGTGATAGCAGTGCTCCATTAGCAGTAAAAGCATAGTGCCTAAGTATGAAAGGGCACTATGTTGATGGTGCAAATGGGCCAAAGGAGGTTGCACGTGGGTCATGCAGTGGGGGCCGCTGGTGCACAGGGCGGACCAGGCAGTTGCCTAGATGGCACATAAGCACATAAGACCTGCAAATATGCCAAACTGTGTCAGACCAAGGTCCATCATGCCCAGTATCCTGTGTCCAACAGTGGCCAATCTAGGTCACAAGTGCCAGCAGTTTCCCCAAAAGAAACAGGATCCAAAGTGCATGTATTGGCTAAGCAGGGGATATTCTGGGCTCCTCTTTAGACCATTCCCCAGGAACCTGTTCAAACATTTCTGAAACGCAGTCACACTAACAGTCTTTCCGACATCCTCTGGAAATGACTTTCTCAATGAGTTACACTGTAACCACATTGCATGTCCCCTAGTCCTACTACATTTTGATGGCATGCAATTGATCTATGTTTATCCAATCTACTCCAGTCAATATTTCATAGACCTCTAACATAACACCCTTCAGCTGTCTCTTCCCCAGATTGAAGAGACATAACATTGGCAGGCAGTGATGGGGTCCCTGGAGAGGAAGATAGTTGTGGGGGGAATGTGTGGCCATCCATGTATGCCTATGCCCCCCCCTCCCTTCCCCCTGGATCCTGTGCTCGAGGCACCCACTAACCTGCATGTTGGCTGGCCTGGGACTGTGCACCACTAACACTGATGGCACATGGGAATGTCAGCATGGTGTGGGGGGTGTTGGAGGAGGGGGCAGTGGCAGCCACCTGCAGCAGACCAAGGTCATGTCCTGGACCAATGCACTGTGCGCAGTGCAACATGTGCCAAGGTTTGTCTGATGGGAAGCATGTCATCCTTAGGGACTGTTGTAACCATGTGGCAGCACTGTGGCACATGTGTGTATATGGGCAGAGGGTCACAGGTTTATGTCCCAGCTGTGGATCATGCAGTGCATTCCCCTGTGGTTAAATTTTATCCCACAGTGCAGGTACAACACCAACATGTGCAACCACCAATGAATCAGCCAAGAAGGGTACCAACAGCCACACAGACAGGCTCCACCATCCTCAGCTTGATGGAGAGTCAGGCTGACAGCACCAGCACACTGATCAGGCATTAACATCAGAGCACACTACTAGCTCCTGCATAATGAGCACATCTTAACAATGCTTCAGCTGAGATTGGGACCAGAGTGACAGGCAGGAATGCTGACCATCCCCATTTTTGCACAGTGCATCAATGTGAGTGTGTGTGTGTATGTCTATCCAATGTTTTGTGGCTTTCTACACCTCATTGAGCCTCGCAGTACCTTAACTGTTTCCAGTTTTAGTCTGCAAATGTGCATGATGAGGAGCAAAGTATTCTGGGTATGGGCTGAAACAGGGCAGATTGGACAGGATGTGTCTGCATCGGGGGTAGGGTCAATGGCTGAGATGTCATGGTGCCTGACTGCCACCTGCATGGACAAGGTGGCCACAGCATGTCATTCTGGGAAGACACCCTCACTCTGATCGACAGTGACCATGGCATGGCTATGTAGCCACATAATACTATACAGTGACTGGTTCTAGGGATGTGGGTGCACTTCCTGTCCTGGAGGCCCGATCACTGAACCAACTGCCGGGTGTCCATGCCATATATCCCAAACCTGGGTGCACATGGTCACTCTGTACACATGTAATGTGTACTGACCAGTGGACTGTCTGCAGGTCGTATGTGTATGGCTGGCAAACTCAGTGGTGGGCAGCAGGTGCAGTCTGAGTCTGACTGTGCTTGCTGTGGGTGAATGTTAGACCTAGGTGGTTGGGATGTGAGATGTTCCAGGCCTACTCCTAGTGGTACTTGTAGGGCCACAAGGACCCTAGTAACAACCCCATGGAAGTATAGATGCCCCCCCCCCCCGGTAGTTGGCAGCTATGGCATCAGCATTGTAACACTGTGTATTGACATGCACTGCTCTTGGTGGGTCCCTGTCCAACAGAGGCAGAGCACAGGGCCAGATGTGATTGGCACATGCTGCAATTATGTAGGACACAAGGTGACTAGCATATCACACTGCAGACAATACCTGCCACACACTGGCAGTGATAGGGATTAGCAGTACAGACGGCAGAGACCATCTCAAGCACTGTAGGTATGGGGCCCTAGTGCTGAGCGCCCATCCTTACCCTCAGGGTGACCACAGAAACTGCTCAGTAGCATGGTTTGTGGCTGCTCTGTGCTTGCATCACACACTGCCAGTGTATCTTACTGAGCTGTGGTGATGGATAAGTACATTCTCCAGTTGATGACCAGCTGTAGACTGCTGTTCTGCATGTCAGGGAGGAGTGGCTCAGTGGTTGGGACAGGTTACCTCAGGCCAGAGGGCCAGGGGTTCAATTCCTGCATGGGGACAAGTAACCTCAGGCCAGAGGGACTGGGGTCTCTAGTCCCATGGCCACTCCTTGTGGCCTTGGGCAAGCTACTTAACCCTCCATTGCCTCAGGTACACTTAGGTTGTGAGCCCTGCAGGGACAAGGGAATAAAAAAAAAGTACCTGTTAATATATACATGTAAACCGCATCTGATGCATAAGTCTGGGGGTTCAAATCCCACTAGAGGACAGCAACCTTGGGCTGGAAGGACTGGGGTTTCTAGTCCCACAGGTGCTCCTTGTGGTCTTGGGCAAGCCACTTAACCCTCCATAGCCCATGTCCCCTGTAAAATAGTTATCTCCAAGTTATAATGCCCTGTTCAATGTAATTTCAGTTTGTTCAATGTAAACCGCACTGATGCAGAATAGCGCGGTAGATAAGAGAATGTAAATATATAAGAAAATGTAAATAAATAAGTAAAGGGCAATATATCAAATGCCTAAACCATAACCATAACCATGTGAACTGCATCATGGGTACTGGTGAGGCTACCCTATGCCAGCACACACAGCAGATATTTTAGGCAGTGAACTGCAGTCTCTTTGTATCCAGTCATTGCTGTACAGAGAGGTGTGGAGGTGTAGCCTACTGGATAGTGCAAGGTCTCCATAAGCAGCTGATGGGGATTTGATTCTTATTTGTTCTTTTTGTGACTCTGCTACTCAGATCATTTTTATGCCTGTAACAGTCAGGGCTCTGCACATTAGTGCTGCCAACCCATACCACCCTCTCCTCAGCCGCCATCCATCCTTCAGCCCATCTATTTGCCTCTGTCAGCTGTGTACAGTCAGGTCCTTTTGTGCAGGCTGCTACTCCATGGCCTACACTGGTACTCTTTTCTGCATTTCGGCTCTTTGCACTCGCCTCTCCTGTGCCTGATCTGCACATCACCACTACTACTCTGTCTTCCTGTCACTGCAAACATCCTGCCACTTCTGCCTTCGCTGGGGGACACCTATACCCCATCCTATGCCACACACTGACATTGCAGCACTTTATATTGGCACCACATGCTCGTCTGCTTTATTGGCTGCCAAATAGGGTGCCCACCAATATGGCAGGTCCATCAATTCCCATTTGTCCTTCCTTTCATCACCTTTACATTGACTTTCCTTCGTGTTCTATCCAGAGTTTGGGTTACAGCCATTTTTGTGCCTTAAGGTGCACGCTTTCCACCTTAGGGCACCTTGTCTCACATTAGGGCACCTTGTCACCTTACTGTGCCTTAAGGTGCAAGCTTGTCTCCTTACCGCACATTTTCCTGTTAGAGCACGTTAAATGGCCCAAGATGCCCTAATGCCAGGATACCCTCTACCCGCCCACTGTCTTATATGGCTTCAGGCACCTTACCACCTGTGACTTTACCACTGTTTAGTCAACATATCCCATAGAGTTAAGACCCTTGCGCAATGAAGATTTTGAACCAGTGTTAGTGAACGTAATGCTAAGGAAGGTGTCATCATCCCTAAAGGTGGAAATGTGGATGCTCAGCTGAATTTGACTCTTAGGACCTAAAACTCTATGATGCTGAGGTATACGTCAACCTTATGTTACCAGTGGCAGTGTATGTGGAAGGATTACGCAATCCTTTTGGCAATATCATAAATATTATTTATTAGTTGCTTTTATATGATGTGCTCTTATCTTCATTTTATTATAGAAGTTTCACTATTATAATTACAACCATATACTGTGCTTGTATTGATATTAATGTTTTTTTAATGGGTTTTAGAAGGCATCAAGGTAAGAAGTGAGATTTCCAGGTTGGGATGTGTACAATTTCCTGTGTATTTTACAAAGGGCTCACTGAATGTGGAACCTTTTTGTAAAATGCGAATGAACCCTGGGAAACACACACACAGTGGAGAAAGACAATTCAAGAAAGGAACATGTTTAAAAAAAAGAGTGACATCATTTAGGGTTTTGAACATGTAAATGCTAACACTTCCCTGTATATGTGCTGATTTTACAATCTATGCATTTAAGGGCCTATTATGGAGCTGAGCAAAAAATGTTATTTTTGAGGTGGGTTTGATGACTGAAGAGATAAATACAATCTCGATGCTCCTCACTCACTCTTGCAAAACCTCAAGTCCAAACAAACAGTTAATTAACATTTATAAATGCTGACACCCATTTCTTTTAAGTATGCATGCATTGCTGATGTAAGATTGGAAATACAAACATTTTTCTGGCCTAATCATAACATTCCTACAACACACTTCCTTGGAAACTGTGTATGCTGCAGATCTACATATGTAAATAGAGGCTTTCTAAAATATACGTTTCTATGTGTTGGTTATTTACGCATAAAATGCTGCGCAAGCCTTCTGAAATGACCTCCTCTACTAGTACTGAGCATTTCCAGTAATAGCCTTTGTTTGGCTGCAACATTGGAAGGCTTTTGTGGCCTCTGTTGCTCATAATATTTGAGATCCCTTTTATATATGTTTTTATATACGTTTTTTAATGGACTTGGATTAGGTGTTTACTCCTCTACTAGTAAGCCATGATGTATTGTTTTTATTTTATATTTATATTTTATTGATTATAAGGCAGATGAAAGTTAAATCTATCAAATCAAATCCACACCTTCTGTTTCTTCCAACAAACCTGAACCTACTATGCTAAACCAGACTATAATCACAGCTTTGTCATGGAGATGTTAGATGCTGACTCAAAGATGAAGCAAGAATCAATTAAGGCGGGAAGCGTTAGCAGGGGAAAGATCGGTAGTGATAAAGCGATGGATGTGATGCTAATACAGTGATCACAGCTAATTCAAGTACAACCCTCTTTTCTGAGGCATGTGCAGGTTGATGTGGGATTAATGTGGAAACCAAATCTCATCCTCTTAAAAATCCTTTGGAGTCCATAGTAACTCTCATGCTCTGCACTTCTGTTTTTGGGCTCAAGTTTGTGTCAGGGGCGAGTCTTTATCTTCTACTTACTATTTTTAATTTCAAACAAGACAGAGGTTCTGCATGTTTTCATGCAGGCACAGATATTCTGCAGACGGAATTTAAACCTATTATTGATGTTGTAGTAGCTGTGCCCAAAGGCAAAATCAACTGCACATCGCTGGAATAAATTTGATAGTGGAGATCAGAATCCTTAATTACCTTAGCTAATGACTGCAAGTAAATCTTAAATTATATAAGACTATAGAAGTGAGCCCTATGGCACTCTATGAAGCAAAGACAATAATTTTAAACAGTTGTCATCGAATAATATATATTAGGGCTGGAGTCAGGCATAGGCAGCATAGTCAACCGCTTAGAGCACCAAATTTTGAAGGAACCAACACCTGCTTTAGAACTCTGCTCTGTGATATCTATTATGCTACAACATCAGAAGACTTCATTAGCCACTCCCCAAGATTTCTTCCTCTGTTTCATAAATTACCACCTTCCCCAGTCATTGAAGTTAATTCTGGGCTGAAAAGAACAAAAACTGTAGCTCCCTGCCACAACTGGTATACATTAAATCTGAATTAGTCCAGTAGGTGTCACCACTAAGTGGTGGCTGAGAGTCCCTCTTTTCTAGAATCCACAAGTGATATTTTCCCTAACATGCCAGGCCCAGGAAATAAAATCCTGTCCTGAGAATTAAACCCAGGTCTTATCTCCGGCTGCTTGCAGCCCTAAGCACCTGGACCAGTCGTTGGTGCAGAACCATACTAAGCCATAACTGCGCACTGTGCGATTTGCAAACCTGGTGTCCCTCTACCCCATGACATGAGACTTGTCATTTGCTCCCCCCTCAAAAAAAAAAGTAAAAAAGAAGATCCCTGCCCCCAAGTCTGAGGTGGCTTGCAAGCAGGGCCAACCCAACTATCAGGCAGCCAAGTGGTCATCTAGGTTGATGACTTCTGAGGGAGTGGTAACGATGGGGGACAGTGCTTCTCTTGCAGCTGGAGGGTTGCTGATGACAGATTCGTGTTTGCCTCCCTCTTTCCCAGCTACTGGGGGTCCAGGACTGATTGCTGCGCTGCCCTTTATGCATACTTTTAGACAGCCCTTTATTTTAATTGGCCTGAACTGCAGAAGCTTATGCTGTGTCTCCGCAGATCGCTCAACTGGGACTTCAATGTCGACAGTGCAAGCATGTTCTTGCAGCCCAGAATGTCTTGATGCTAATCTTGCGATGCATATGAGATTAGCATCAAGACATTCTGGACTGCAAAGATGCTTTAATAACATGCTGGCACTGCCCAAAATTAGGTTGCCAACTTTTTGAAAGAGAAAAACCTACCACCTGTGGCTAGCCATGTTTTTTCCCGAGCCCTGCCCTGCCCCTTGTCCCATCCATAAAAAATAATTGCAGAGAGGGCAACAGTGCAGGCTTTAGTGTCTGCAGGCTATATCAAGGAGGGGGGTACTGGAGGTTGGACTGTTCAGCAGCTATTCTGCCACAATCCCCTTCTCAGGCCCCTCCAACACACATATGCTCTCCCATATGGAATTAAATCCAAACATATATTTTGCATCCACTGATCCACGTCCCCTGGTCCCTTCCCCAACAATCTGTGCAGGGCTAGAACCTTCCCCATAAAAATTACCATATGAAAAAAAATCCCTCAATACCAAACATATTGTGAATTAATCAGTGCCAGAGTTGATTCAAAGGATTGGCACCCTAAGCAAATCTTAACCCTTATGATCCCCCTGGCTATCAGAATGTATTGTTTACCTATGAGACTGCATATTTTAGCAAGCAAATACAAATATAAATGTGTATATTTTATAAAAAATGTGTGTAAATCATGACTGCAGCCACAGTCTACCCACTTTCCCTGAGCAGGCCTATTCTTCAAATAGGCACCTATGTCCAACATGCATACTTTTAGGCATGACCTAATCTATAAAATGCCTTTTACATGCATAAATCAATGTTTTTTTACTTGAAAAAGTTATTTAAAATTACTTCCTACATGCTAACATTAGGAACTCAGCTTTTCTAAAAACCAGACCCCTTTAATTTTATATGGATAAATAAAAATGATACAGACTGGCGGCACTTTATAGACTGACCAATTCATTGAGTCATGAAATATCAAGAACAAGGGTTCACTTTATCAGATGCTAATTATCCATATAAGGTCATATCTGATACTTGTGCTCAAACTTGAATGTATACATTATACAGGGCAGTGGAATTTTGCTGCTCTCAATATAAACTTTTCCTCCGCAGACGGAATGTCCCTAAACTTGCTGCCGAGATGCATGAATTCTCGACATTTTGTGACCTGTGCAGCCAGAATTTAGGCATTCCTGCCAGTCAATTTTTAAAAAATAAGCATTCAAGCAGTTTGCACAAACTGCAATACCACGTAAGTGCTTTTGGGTATCAGGCTAGATCTTTTTCTAATCAACTTTATTCATTCTTTAAATCTTGGAAACATTTTTGAGGACACAAAAGACCAAGTCTTGGTGTACATTTTAACAGAGAATGTATGACACAGTCCCAAAACATTGTGATTCTGTTGCAGGATCAGAAACCAGGGACTAGGCATTTCATGCACTTGAAGCATATTGATGACATTATACCAGCTCAAGTCCCTGTTCTGGGGCAATAAATATTTTATGTTGCAGTTTGAATTGTATTTCCCATAAGTGTAATGTATGCATTAAGGGACTAGTAATGAGCAAAGCAGCTGTTGATATCAGACACCTCTTCTACTGCTCTCCAGATGTGTGAGCTGCTCATCTTATGCTTTATCCCCCAAAGACTTATAAAAGAGAGTAAAATTCAAGAAACAAAATATTTATGATTTGTCAAATATATGTTCCTTAAAAACCTTAGAACCCTCATATTTAGGGGCATGCAAACTTCTCTGTTTCAATTTTGATTCAGTTGACTTCAGCCTGGCTCATGCTTTGAAAAATCTGCGCTGCTTGGTTCTGCTAGAAATGTCTTCAGATATTTTTTCCAAGCAGATACCACCAATAGTGATCTACTGAACATCTGAGAGTTACTTAAAAACAGAAATTGCCATTTTCCATGTGAAAACTACCTAGTCGTTAGCTACAGTTCTCACCTTACCAATCAGCATAGATACCGTACAGTTGACAAACCTTAGTCATTGTGTGTGTGTGTGTGTGTGTTTGGGAAGCAAGATGTCAGCAGTAGAGAACTTTCATTTCTGATGGTTATTGATGACACTGAGTGCTTGCCTGCCTACTGATAGATCATTGAGGCATGCTTCTGTTGTCCCACTGGACACTAGGGCTATGCATTTTTTAGCGTTCACTTGATTTGTTTGAGTGCCTAAAATTTTGTATGCACATAGGCCTATGAATTGATTTGTGCATGCAAAAGGTTCTTGTATTCAGTCAAAGCACACATTTAAAACAGATGTTTGAAAACACATTAAAAAAAACACGTGAAAATTTTGCGACATTTGCAAATAAACCAAACTTTTGTTGGCCCCTACTAAATACTTGACACCTCTGCGGTTAACTTTGTTTCGCACAAGCTAACTAGTGAAAATATAATAAAAGAGGTGCGTAGGACAGCCATAGATCAATATATGAATCACTACCATCACACACGGTCTCTATGAAGTCACTAAGGGCTAAACTGAATAGACATGTGCATTATTCGTTAATATGTTGCACTGCATATAAAGGGACCTGCAGTATAATGCAGGCTAATACATGTTAGTGTGTGGCAATGGGGTAATCTAGCCCTATATTATGAAAAAAATTCCTCACAATCCTCTGTTGTTTTGAGTTCAACGTGTTTATTATTATTACAGTGAAGCCATCACACAAAAAATGCAAGCTTGCTGGAAGGACAGTCAGCAAGATAGATAACTAGAAATTTGAGGTGACATTTGCTAATGGATTGTAATGATGCACATAGGTTTTTTGACTTTATGATATAGAATTAAACAATTATATTTCCACAGCAACTGATTTGTACTTAGCAGTAAGGCATATTCATATTCCACCTGTCTGCATAGTGGCAATATTCAAAAGACCTAAATTAAACAGCTAATGTATACATTCACTGCTGCTGACCATACCTATCATGGCACTGAATATACATATGAATGGTCTGCTGGATTAAACAAAAGCAAAGGTCCCAGCACAATCACTGATAAAAGCTCTTCAGCATGATAGTGAACCCATAATGGCAGGTGCTCCTCACTTTGTGTAGATGTCTTACTGATTAAATAACCAAACAGGGACCAGCAGAAAAGTGTTGTTGGGGGAACAGAAATGAGATTTGATATTGTGAGCTAATCTACTAGTCCAGCTAGATATATGAAGGGAGCCCAAGCACTAAGGGGTACTACTCAGAGTAAAGGACTCAGAGCAGGATGAAAGGACTATCATGAGTCAGAACTAGTGGTTAAGATTACCGAAATAGAGATGATGCATCGGGAAGCACAAGAATCACAAAACAAATGACATATGTCCAGTGTGCAGCAACAGAATGGAAATGTAATAATAGTGGGCACTGAAGAACGAGCTAAAGGCAAGAGAGTAACTTCATGGTCCAGAAGAATGGCCGAAGAGCCCGACAGTACGATGCCATGAAATGAGCACATGGTTTTAACAGTATTCCATTGCAGATATGGAGCCTTCTTCAGTAATTTAGATTGCCAATAGGATCCCCAAAGTCCCTGCTTTAGTTGTTTGAGAACAACTCATATTCTAGTGGGATAGTAGAGGTTGTAATGAGTGTTAAACTTTTAGGTTTATTATGAAAAACATTTCTACAGTACACCATTGGCCCGATTTTTGAAGGCCTTTACACAGGTAACTTCCCTAGTTACCCATATAAAGGCCTTATCCAGGATTTTCAATGGGCACCTACATAGGTAGTGCTCTTCGAAAATATGTCTCTAATGTGCCCAGATGCTGTCCGCTTAGCATCAGGGTGCATTAGGGGTGTTCCGGTGTGGAGGAAGGGGCTATGCCGCGAAAGTAAAAATCCAGGTTAAAGAGGTCAGAGGGCAGGCTATGCACCGACGTGATGAATAGAATTAGATCCCATGTTTTTATTTAACTCAGGAAGAATTATCAGTTTTCTTCCTTCATACCTCAGTGGTGCTCGAGATATAATGTTTACTATATAATTACCATAACAAGAGAGTAATGAAGAATAGATAGAACAAAAGGCCTTGTATATGTTGCTCCATTCAATAGTGAGAAAGTACCCAGTGTGCCCGTTGGATCTGAAAATCTTTTTCAAAGATAAGGTAGCTTAGGGATCAGGAATTCTGGGAGCTGAACAGGGTTATCTCCCTCCACATGTTCAGGAATAACCATACATCAAACACTGGATATTCTCTGGGTCCTAATTATTGACATTTTCTATGTTATTTATTTATTTCATGCTTTTATATACCGTGCTTTTTAAAATCAGTGCGGTTTACAGAAAACTCTTTGTACAGGGTAGGGAGAGCCTACCATGCACTTACAATGAACGGGTAGTACAACTTGGATTGGTAACAGGGGAAAGCATATACATTCTATATACAGGCTATGTACAATGGGAGGGAGTCATTAGGAAGCTATAGCTATGTTGCACTGTAGTACAGAGATAAATTTCATTTTTTTATTGTAGCTGAAGGATGTCATCCATCATCTATGTGGCATGGGTTAAATACTGATAATCATGACTGCATAAAAGGTGAAAGCCAATAGTCACACAAGAGCGCATGGTTCAGACAAAAGTAACACAAATGTCCTTAAGTACAGAGCAGAGAGAACTTAAAGATTCCAAATTACCCCTTCCTACTGGTAACCAGATTAATATGAATAAAATATAACCTCTAAAATGCTTGCATGCAAATGATAGAAGTCTAAAAAATAAGATGGGAGAGTTAGAATATATAGCATAAATGAGACGTTAGATATGATTGGTATCTCAGAAACATGGTGGAAGGAGGACAATTAGTGGAACACTGTGATACCTGCATACAAATTTTATCACAATGATAAGAGGAGATCAAATTGCTGGAGCGGTTGCGCTCTATGTTAGAGAGGGCATTGAGTCACACAGGATTAAAGTTTTGCAGGGAACAAAATGCACTATAGAATCTCTATGTATTGAAATTCCATGTAAAAAGGAGAAGGCAATGGCAGTGGGGTTGTACTATTGACAGCCTGGCCAGAATGAATAAATGGATAATGAAATGCTCAAAGAAATCAGGGAAGCTAACAAAAGTTACAACACAGTAATAATAATGGGTGATTTCAATTACTCCGGTATCGTCTGGATTAGTGTCATGGCAGGACTTTCTAGGGAGATAAAGTTTTTAGATGAAATAACGGACTGCTTCTTGGAGCAGCTGGTTCATGTACAGACAAAAGGGGAAGTCATCTTGGACCTAGTTCTTAGTGGAACACAAAATATGGTGCAAGAGATAAGGGTTTTGGGGCCACGTGGCAATAGTGATCATAGCATGATCACATTTGATTTCATAAATGAAGGAAGGACGACAAGGAAATCCACAGTACTACCTTTTAACTTTCAAAAGGGAGACTATGATAAAATGAGGAAAATAGTTAAGAAAAAACTATAAGGAGCAGCTGTGAAGGTTAAAGATTTACATCAAGCATGAATGCTGTTTAAAAATACTACTTTGGAAGTCCAAACCACCTGTATTCCACGCTTTAAGAAAAGTGGAAGTCCAAAAAACTGCCAGCATGATTTAAAGGTGAGATCAGAGAGGCTGTTATTGCCAAAAACGCATCTTTCAGGAAATGGAAAAAGGAGCTAAATAATGAAAACTGGGAACAATATAAGTACTGGCAAGTTCAGGCGAAGAGATCATTTGAAAAAAAAGCTTACTTTGGGAGCAAAAACACATAAAAAAGCTTTTTCAAGTACATTCATAGCAAAACACCTGTGAGAGAGTCATTTGGACCACTGGATGACAGAGGGGTAAAGGAGGAACTAAGAAGGGACAGGGCCATAGTGGAGAGACTGAATGAATTCTTTGCTTCGGTCTTTACTGAAGATGATGTAGGGCAGTTACCCATGGCTGAAATGGTATTTAAAGCTGATGCAGCAGAAGAATTGAAAGAAATATCAATAAACCGGGAAGATGTATTACAACTATTTGATAAACTGAAGAGTAGCAGATCACCTGGACTGGATAGTATACATCCAAGGGTGTTGAAAGAACAGAAATATGAGGTTGCAGACCTGCTATTACTAATCTGCGAACTATCATTAAATTCATCAGTAATACCTGAAGATTAGAGGATGGCCAATATAAAGCCAATTTTTAAAAAGGGTTCCAGGGGTGATCTGGGAAACTACAGACCAGTGAGCCTGATGCCAGAATCGAGAAAAATGATAGAACCCATTATTTATTTATATTTTAGTTTTTATTTATCCTCTCATTTCAAAAAATACATATCACACTGATACATAACAGGAAATATTTAATAAATAAATAAATAAAAAAGGAATACTGAAATTAACAAACCTCACAAAACTTCACAATTGCATGACAGACCACCATCAGAGGAAGGAGGTATAACCAAAACAGGAAAAGAAAGCAGAGACCACCCCCACCCCAAGGAGCCTTGATCCAGCAATGGCAACTGAACTCACATTACTGTGGTGTACCCACTGAGCTCAGATTTACCTCACGAGCCATAACAAACTCAGACAACTGATTAGGATCCAAAACCAAATAATTTTTACCCCCAAAGGATACCACACATTTACAAGGAAGATTCAAAGTATCCCTCCTCCAAGGGCTTCAACCCTTGATCTTAACGCCAAACAAGCCACCCTATGGGTTTGGGTAGAATGTGAAAAATCAGGAAATGTATGCACAACAGACCCCAAAAAGCTGACATGCATATTGTGGAAATATAATTTTAAAATAGAGTCTCTGTCGAATTCAAACGCGAATGTAGCGAAAGTAATAGTATCGGTGACTACTTCCAGGGAGGATTCCAGGTAAGAGGTTATGTTAAGTAGACCAGTATCTTGTTCGCCAAAAGGAGACTTCCCAACCCATGGAAGAGAGATATAATATGCCTTAACCAGGGGAGGGAGGTTATCAGATGGAAAATTCGAAACCTCCCTCAAGTATTTCTTAACTATGTCCACAGGGGCAATCAAAGGACACTTAGGGAAGTTAAGAAAACTTCCTTATAAGAACATAAGATATACCATACTGGGTCAGACCAAGGTCCATCAAGCCCAGTATCCTGTTTCCAGCAGTGGCCAATCTAGGTCATACGTACCTAGCAGTTTCCCCAAAAGACACAGGTTCCACAATACTTGTACTGGGTCAAGCACTGATATCCTGGGTCCCTTCTTAATAATGGTTTATGGACCTTTCCACCAGGAACTTGTCCAAACCTTTTTTAAACCCAGCTACACTAACAGCCTTTATTACATCCTCCGGTAACAATTTCCAGAGTTTGATTACATGTTGAGTGAAAAAATATTTTCTTTTATTAGTCTTAAATAGTTTACCCTGTAGCTTCATTGCATGTCCCCTAGTCTTTCTATATTCTGATAACATAAACAATCGATCTACGTTTACCCGTTCCACTCCGTTCATTAATTTACAGACTTCTATCATATCTCCCCTTAGCCGTCTCTTTTCCAGGTTAAAGAGCCCTAACCTTTTTAGCCTTTCTTCATAGGAGTATCCTTCCATCCCCTTTACCATTTTGGTGGCTCTTCTCTGAACCTTTTCTAATAATGCTATATCCTTTTTAAGATACGGCGACCAGAATTGCACACAATATTCAAGGTGCGGTCTTACCATAGAACGATATAGAGGCATTATAATATCTTTTGTTTTATTTTCCATTCCTTTCCTTGATTTGGGCCGTCAACAATTCTTGCTGCCCAACACTCCACTTCTCAAACTCTTAAACCTTTTCTCCCACCTGAGTCAACCACTGAATCTGGGCAGGGAACTCAAAAGTAACAGTCTGTAGCTTAGTCTTTAAGGCAGCTATCGATGCTGTTATGGATGACTCCAGGCTTTTTAGGTCTCTATCGACACTTGAGCAGCTTTCGCCACACCAGCATTTTTACCCAGAGTCTCCATCACCCGCCCATCTGTTGGATCTACTGGCAAGGAGGTCATCAATGGCTGTCTTGATGGCTCACGGCTCACAGCCCCCCTCTTCGGCACTCTGTTGAGCAGCAGCAACAACTCCACCTAAGAAATCGCTTCTGAGATGTGGGGGGCTGCTCTCTCCTCAGGGCTTAATGAAGTCTTTTCTTACTAATCTGTTATATTTTTTGAAGATGTAAATAAACAGGTAGACAAAGGTGAGTTGGTTGACATAGTGTATCTGGATTTTCAGAAAGCCTTTGACAAGGTCCCTTATGCGAGTCTCTTGGCAAAATTAAAAAGTCATGGGATAGGAGGTAGTGTACTATTGTGGATCAGGAACTGGTTAAAAGATAGAAAGCTGGAGTCCATGCGATGCGTGAGTAAAGGAGGATGTTTCCTTACTTGCTCCGGGGTTGCCTCGTGCAATAGCCTGAATATTTACCACCCCAATATACAAAGGTGTCTGAGAGAGGTGATAAGCGTAAAGGAGAGACTAATACCTTGAGAGAGCTGGTATTAGGCAAGAACCATGCCGCTAACCACCAAAAAGGAGCGGGAGAAAGCCAGTAGAGCGGGGCCTGGGCCTTTGACAACACAGCACCCGGTCTCCCCAGGGAGCGAAAGCACGGATTGTGCACCAGAGGAGCTAGCGAAAGAAGTCGCTAAACAGCTTGAGCCTCAGTTCGCTTTAATTATGCAGAAGCTGGAAGGAGTGAGTGAAGCGGTGATGGAATCTGGGAGACGGGTGGAGGAGTTGGAGCAACGAGTGGTCTGTTTAGAGGACAGCGAGGGGCGCCAGGAGCGAGCGAATGTGGAACAGAACAAGCAGATCACTGCTTTGCAACTCAAAATAGATGATCTGGAAACAGATCGCAAAGAAACAATTTGCATATTGTGGGGATATCCGAGGCGACGACAGACACATGTTGCTTCCCCTGCTGGAAAGGTGGCTGCCGGAGGAGCTCGGCCTGGAGGCGCTTGTAAGCCGCTTAAAGATAGAGCGAGCACATCGTATTGGGCCTCGGCGGGCAGAGCAGAGTCGGCCGCGCGTTGTGATCTTGTGTGTGCTGAACTTCCAACATAAAATGCTAATTCTGCAGGCGTACCGGAAAAAAGGAGAGCTGCGCCTGGAGAACCAACGCATACTTATGTTCCAGGATTATTCAACAGCTGTGGCTGCGAAGCGAAGGGAGTTCTCGTCTGTCTGCTCGATTCTTTTCAAGAAACAGATGCGGTTTACTTTGGCCTACCCTGCCACTTTGAGAGTTGTGAGCCAGGGGAAAACCTCTGTGTTTGAAACGGCGGCGGCAGCGAGGAGATTTGTGGAGCAACTGGAGGGGCTGGAAGGTGCAGAGTCGGGACTGGAGTGAAGGGTGAGCTGGGTGTGCAGCAAGAAGCGAATATGAGCAGTGGTGAGGCTCACAGCTCAGACTAACAATTGGGACAGAGAAGAAATGGGGGATCGGACAATGGCCTCAGAGTCAAGCTGGGTGATGCACGAGGGACAGTGTATGTACTTTGGGACTTTAGCATTTAACACGATATGAGAATTGAGGGGGAATGGCTGTTGATGATGGGGAATGTTGTTATTTAACATCTGGTGAGAATTCTGATATGGGGTGCGGGGGGGGAGGGCAATGTTTTCGGGGCATCCCTGCAGCATCAGCAGGGACTCTAGCCCAGCGAGGTTGAGCCGGGGATAGGTGACAAGCTTTTTAAGGGGTTTGGGAAGACAATGGAAGCAAAAATAGGTGGGGGGAGTGGGGGGGGAGGTGGGGGGACGGTGGGGGGGAGGGGGGAGGGCTGCGGGAGGGGGAAGGGGGAGTGGAGGAGGAGGAGGGGGAAGGCAGGGGGGTTGGAGGAGCTGGGGGGGAAAAGAGGGAGTTCAAATTTATCTATGGCAGGGGACTTGGTACCGCAGAGGGAACAGGAGGAGTGCTTGCTGAGGGTCGAGGCTGGGCGGCCCTTGGTAAGATGGAACAGAAGGTGTATTGTGCAGATGGAAGTTGTCCATATAAAGTTTGTTGATGGGACCTGATATGCGTATAGTGTCCTGGAATGTGGGAGGTATTAACACCCCGATTAAAAGGACACAGGTCCTCCAGGCTTTAAATAAAGAAAAAACCCATGTGGCTGTGCTGCAGGAGACGCATTTAAATGCGGTGGAACATGCAAAATTGAGGAAAGATTGGGTGGGACAGGTGTATGTGGCCTACGGGGGTGGGAAAGAGAAAGGAGTAGCAGTTTTGATAAGGAAAGGGATACATGTGGAGGTGCTTGGGGAGGAGGTGGACCCACAGAGTAGATATATCTTCCTGCACGTCAGATTGGATGGCACTGAGTTTTTCATGGGTAATATTTATGCCCCAAATGTATATGAACATGAGTTTTTTCGACGCCTCTTGCGGAAGATAGAGGCAGCCCCAAAGATCTCAATAATTATTGCGGGAGACTTTAACTGTCCACATGATCCAGAGTTAGATCGATCTAGCACAAAGTGGGGGGGAGGCTGGGTTAGAAGAGGGGTTAGTTACCTTTGTCAGGTGGGAGGCTTGTTGGATGTTTGGAGGGTGTTGCATGAGGGAGAAAGAGATTATACGCACCTGTCGCGTGCTCATGGGAGTTGGTCGCGAATTGATTATGTTTTAGTCTCGGAAAGAGATTTTGGGAGCGTGCTGCAGGCGGAGGTGCGACCCATTGTGGTTTCAGATCATGCAATGGTGTGGATTGATTGGAAGGGGACAGGGGCAGGGAGGTATAGATGGTCCTTCCCCAGGCAGAAGGGCAAGACAAAGAGTTTCAGGTATTTTTGCAGCAAAAATGGAGTGAGTATCTTGAGCTCAATGCAGGGAGTAGCAGCTCATTGGCGATGCTGTGGGAGGCTGGTAAGGCGGTAATGAGGGGGCATATCATAGCATATATGTTTAGAGAGAAAAGGCGGCTCAATGATGACATTAAGAGATTAACCCATGAGCTGGAACATCTGAAGAGGGAGGTGGTGGGGGTCTTGAGGGGGGAGAGGTTGCAGAAATATCTGGGTGTCCAAAAGGAATTGAATAGCTTGCTCCAAGATAGGGCAGTATACTCAATGCAATACTACCGACACCAGTTTTTCCATTATGGGAATAGGTCAGGTAAGCTATTAGCGCGCTTAGTGAAGGAGGGTGGGGGCAGTCTAGAGTTATAGCAGTTATCTGTGAGAAGGAAGGGCGAAAGCAGAGTGAATCAAAGAAAGTAGCTGAGGTGTTTAGACAATTCTATGAGGCCTTATATACCCCAGGGGTGGAAAATCGCAACGTAAAGAACTTGTTCTTGGATAAAGTTCGGCTACCTCAAATTGAACCGCAAGATTTCGTAGAATTAAATAAACCTGTCAGTGGGGGTGAGATTCAGAGAGTCATTAGGCTGTGGAAGCCTCATAAGACGCCGGGTCCCGATGGGTATGGATCTGAATTTTATAAGGTGATGGAGGCTCAGGTAACACCGACCTTGGTGGCAATGTATGCTGAGGATTTAGAAACGGGAACCTTCCCTAGGGATATGCAGACTGCCTCCATATCGCTTATATATAAGGAGGGTAAAATCCCGACGGATCCGGCGGCTTATTGGCCCATATCTCTGATAAATTATGATATAAAAATCTTGGCCTCGGTATTAGCGGAAAGGTTACAAGCTGTGCTGCCGAGGTTAGTAGGCCGACACCAAGCGGGGTTCGTGCGAGGCAGAGATGCGTCAAAGAACATAAATAGTATTCTACTGGGGATGGAGCGTTGTATGCGAGTGGGGAAGTCGTTGCTTCTGGTCAGTCTGGACGCCGAGAAGGCATTTGACAGGGTATCGTGGAACTATATGTTTGCAGCTTTGCGGAAGTTTGGGCTTGGGGGTGCCTTTCTTGGCTGGGTTCGAGCCCTGTATACAGATTCTTTAGCTTATATCATGGTAGGGGGGGATAGGTCGGAGACGTTTGTGCTGAAAAGGGACACCCGGCAGGACTGCCCGCTCTCACCTTTGCTGTTCGTATTGCAGCTTGAGCCGCTCCTGTTAGCTCTGCTGCAATCGGAGGATATACAGGGCATCCAGTGGAGGAATGGAGGAATACGTGTTAGTGCGTTTGCTGATGATATGATGTTATGTCTTACGGATCCCCAATGTTCACTGGAGGCTGCCTTGAAGCAGATTGAGCTTTTCGGGGCCTTTTCAGGGTTGAGGATCAATCCTACTAAGTCTTTGGTGTTGGATGTTGGGGGAATGATACAAGGTCAGTGGAAGGGAGATTTCCCCCTGGTTTGGGCAGTAGGTCAGCTACGATATTTGGGGATTCAAATTCCAACTTCGGTGTCCCGTTTGTATGAAGTTAACATTTGGCCTTTGATGGAACGGTTTAAAAAATGGCGAGATTTGCCTCTTTCATTGAAGGGACGCATAGCACTCTACAATATGGTTGAGGTGCCCCGGTGGCTGTATATACTCCGACATGTTCCGGTGTGGGTAATGAGGAAGGACTTACTGGAGTTGCAGAGACATCTAACTCTTTTTTTGTGGAAGGGGCGTAAGCCCCGCATTGCCCTGGCCACATTGCTACATGCGGTGGAGTCCGGAGGGGCGGGTTTGGCCTCTCTGTGAGCCTACAATCTGTTGTATCTAACGAGAATTTTGTGGGACTTGATAGAAGGCACGGGGGATATTATGCCTCTGGATCTCTTAGTAGATATGGCGGGCGGGCGTCATAGGCTAGAGTTATTGCACTGTCTGCAGGGGGATTTGCCAATGGAGTGGCGAGAATCTGACTGTTTGCGAGGTGTAAGACAAGCCTGAAAGAGTCTATGTAAGCACAGAGGGATGCCATGGCGCTGGACAGACTGCTTGCCTCTGGAGGGCAATATCGGCTTTGGCCCAGGGATGGAGGGTCGAGTGGCGAGGGAATGGGCCGAGAAGGGTCTTCAGTGTATTGGACAGCTGAAAATTAAAGGGGGGGAGGAGACTGATTCTTTCACTTCGCTATGGAATAGTTATCGGTTGAGGCAGCATGACTTCTACTTTTATCTACAAGCGCGACACTATGTCCGGAACTTGTGAACGCACAGGGGTCTGGTCATGAAGACAGGTGGCATGTGGGAGTTCTTTCGATCTTTGGAGGGAAGACTCACGGCGAAGTTGCTGAGACGGGAGCTGTTTCCGGGCGGTAGATCTGGAGAGGAGCAGAAGTCATTGGAGGGTCTGGTGGAGAGATGGCAGAGGGATAAGGTGCCAATAGTGACAGTAGAGCGTTCTGAAAATTAGGAAAGTGTCGGAGTCGGTGCAGATGCAGGAAATGCAATATAGATTCCTGTGGCAAGCATATGGACATAATGTTTGGGCGGCGAATGTCGGCCTGGTTGAAACTGATAGATGTTGTACACTTTGTGGGATGGAGGCGGGATCTCTGGCCCATCGTTTCTGGCATTGTAGGCTTATCAAGCGATTTTGGAAGGCGGTGGGGACCAAGCTAGAATCTTGGGTGGGGCGGCGGGTAATTATCTCTCCAGAGTGGGGCCTACTTGGATTCTATGACGGTGAGTCGCTTATGGAGGCTGGGGAGCGTAAACCTTGTGAGAAAGGTTTTTTAGTAGCCAAGAAGTGTATTTTGAGACATTGGTCAGAGGACAAAGCTCCGGGAATAGTTGAGTGGGAGCAGGGGATGATGGAGCTACGAGAGATGGAGCTCCGCACCGCAAGGACGCTCGGGGGGGAAGGCAATGGAACAGGGTTGACAGGTTTGGGGAGCAGTTCAAATGCATAGTCTTAATGGGTACTTGCTCTGAGGGCTTTGGAGGAGAAGGAGGATGGGTTGACGGGTGGGGGGGGGGAATCATGGCATTATAGGCGGTATGCCACTCTTTCCTGTCCTTCGCCATTTGCTGGTAAGAGGAGAAGGGGGGATGTAGGGGGGAGGGGAAGGATAGGGAAGGGGGGGAGGGGTTAGGGTGGTAAGTTGAGGGGGAATGGTGGGCGGGTAGGGGACACGCTAGGGACCAGTAAACTAGGAGGGGTTGGGGGGAGGGTGGGAGAGGGTAGGTGGCAAGAGGGGGGGAAGTGGGGGCTCGCTACAGGGGTACGGAGTATGGAGTTATGATCATTGTATTATCCATTGTTTCACTATACCTATGTTCTGATGTTCTCTTGTTTGCAGATTTGCTAATTTTGATGCAGGCTGTTTGTATAATTGGTTTGTGGGATGGGGGAGCATATGTTAGGATTGTTAGGCAGGATAAGAGCCTTCGTAGAAGAATGGTTGTATAGCAGAGTTGGTAGGAATCCTCCTTGTTTGCTACTCTATGGGTGTGTGCTGTCTGAAGTGTTGATAAGACTAATAAAATGATTTTCATTAAAAAGATAGAAAGCTGAAGGTAGGACTACATGGCCAATTTTCCCAATGGAGAAAGGTGAATAGTGGAGTACCTCAGGGATCTTTGCTGGGTCCACTGCTTTTTAACATATTTGTAAATGACCTGGGAATGGGAGTAACAAGTGAGGTAATAAAATTTGCAGATGACACAAAATTATTCAAAGTTGTTAAACCCAAGAGGATTGTGAAAAATTGCAAGAGGTCCTTAATAAATTGGAAGACTGAGCATCCAAATGGCAGATTAAATTTAATGTGGACAAGTTCAAAGTTATATACTTAGGAAAGAATAACCCAAACTATAGTTACACGATTCAAGGTTCCACAATAAGAACCACCACCCAGGAAAAAGATTTAGGTGTCATTGTGGATAACACATTGAAACCCTCTGCCCAGTGTATAGTGGCAGCCAAGAAAGCAAATAGATTGCTAGAAATCATAAGGAAAGTAATGGAGGAATAAAAAAAAAGGATATTTCTGTATCGTTCCATGGTGCGACTGCACCTCGAATATTGTGTGCAATTCTAGTCACCATATCTTAGAAAGGATATAGCAGAATTAGAAATGGTACAGAGAAGAGCCACCAAAATGGTAAAGGGGATGGAAGGGTACCCCTATGAGGAGAAGTTTAAAAGGTTAGGGTTCTTCAACCTGGAAAAGAGACAGCTGAGAGGAGATACGATAGAGGCCTTTAAATTAATGAATGGGAATGGGTAAACATAGATCGATTGTTTACGCCATCAAAATGTAGAAAGACTAGAGGATCCCTTTAATATTGGGGCCCATTTAATAATGGTTTATGGACCTTTTCTCCAGGAACTTGTTACATAAGAACATAAGAACATAAGATATGCCATACTGGGTCAGACCAAGGTCCATCAAGCCCAGTATCCTGTTTCCAACAGTGGCCAATCTAGGTCATATGTACCTAGCAGTTTCCCCAAAAGACACAGGTTCCGCAATGCTTGTACTGGGTCAAGCATTGATATCCTGGGTTCCTTCTTAATAATGGTTTATGGACCTTTCCTCCAGGAACTTGTCCAAACCTTTTTTAAACCCAGCTATACTAACAGCCTTTGCTACATCCTCCGGTAACAAATTCCAGAGTTTGATTACACGTTGAGTGAAAAAATATTTTCTTTTATTAGTTTTAAATAGTTTACCCTGTAGCTTCATTGCATGTCCCCTAGTCTTTCTATATTCTGATAATGCAAACAATCGATCTATGTTTACCCGTTCCACTCCGTTCACTAATTTATAGACTTCTATCATATCTCCCCTCAGTCGTCTCTTTTCCAGGTTAAAGAGCCCTAACCTTTTTAGCCTTTCTTCATAGGAGTATCCTTCCATCCCCTTTACCATTTTGGTGGCTCTTCTCTGAAAATTTTCTAATAACTCTATATCCTTTTTAAGATACGGCGACCAGAATTTCACACAATATTCAAGGTGCGGTCTCACCATGGAACGATATAGAGGCATTATAATATCTTTTGTTTTATTTTCCATTCCTTTCCTTATGATACCTAGCATTCTATTTGCTCTCTTGGCTGCCGCTGCACACTGGGCCGAGGGTTTTAACATGTTATCCACAATGACGCCTAAATCTTTTTCCTTGGTGGTGGTTCCTAATGTGGAACCTTGCATTGTATAACCTGTCATGGGGTCTGTAAGATAGACCTTCTCTGAACCCTACTAGGCGGCTTCCTAGGGCTTTAAAGTTCACGATGCCTTTCTACCAAAAAGAGTCTTGCAGTCAAATGGTAAGGCAAAAGAATGTCAGGGCTTTATTCCCCTTCCCAAACGGATATTCTTTGGATACAACATAAACAAAACAGCAGAAAACAAAAAGAAACTGCTACAAAGGAAAATATCTTCTTTTCCTTTGACACTAGCACATGGCTGCTTTCCACAGGCTTAACATAAAGATATGACATCATCTGAAAAACATATTGTGCAATCCATAGGGACCGGGTCAGGAGTACAGCTGTTATTCTCCCACTGCATTAATTCGGATTCACTCCCGATAGCATAAGGGTCACACTCTTTACTTGTGCTGGCTTCCTGAAAACCCTCCAGTGGTGCATGGATTACTTTTCCCAAAAAGTGCTCTTCAAACCTAGGGCTCTGAATGCCTGGTATGGTGATAGCTTCTTTCTAGCTTTACTTTCTCTTCCAAACTGGTGGAATCACTGGATATCTTTCAACATCAAAGTCACTTCCAGTGCCACGCCCTTGCCCTTTAAAGCACACCGAGCTTTTAGCCTTTTCCTCAGAAAACCAAGGTTCCCACCTTTTAACTGTGTTTCTGGTTCTTGTTTCTGGGCTCCTGACAGCTCTCTCCCGGACTCTCCAACCACCATCAAACCTAGCAGGCTCCTGGCCACATCCCTGGCTGCTTCCTGCTCTGGGGTCAGGCCTACTGTTTCCTTCTCCCGGCAAACTTCCTTCAGCATGACACATGCTCACTGGTTGCTTGCTCAGTCCTCCTGAGTCGCTGCTCCTGCTGGCCTTTCCTGGTTCTAGCCAGCAACATATATGCTTCCCTTCTCTGCACGCTACGTGGGTATTTGTGAACAGGTGTTCCTGATGAGGCTTTCTGTTTCTAACTACGTCAGGACTATCACCAGGAAAATTCATTCTAATGCCTTTTGGCTTCTCCTGTGCTGAATCTATTTGCTGCTCAGAAGTTCCTACGTGTACTGAGTTTATTTGCTACTCAGCTAAATCTGAGGTAAGTTCCTCATTTTCTCTTACCTCCATGTGCTCTATACTGCCTACTGTGTCACAAACCATAGTTTGGGTTGTTCTTCCCTAGGTGCATAACTTTGCACTTGTCCACATTAAATTTCATCTGCCATTTTGATGCCCAGTCTTCTAATTTATCAAGATCCTCTTGCAATTTTCCACAGTCCTCTTGGGTTTTAACAACTTTAAATAGTTTTATGTCATCTGCAAATTTAATAACCTCACTCATTCCACTTTCTAGGTCATTTATGAATATGTCAAAAAGCAGCGGACCCAGCACAGATCCCTGGGGTACACCACTATTCACCTTTCTCCATTGGGAAAATTGTCCGTTTAGCCCAACCCTCTGCTTTCTATCTCTTAACCAGTTCTTGATCCACAGTAGTACACTGCCTCCTATCCCATGACTCTTTAGTTTTGCCAAAAGTCTCTGATGAGGGACCTTGTCAAAGGCTTTCAAACCTTTTTTAAACCCAGCTACACTAACAGCTTTAATACATCCTCCGGTAACGAATTCCAGATTTGATTATGCGTTGAGTGAAAAAATATTTTCTCTTATTAGTCTTATTAGTCTTATTGTCCACTGAAAGGAAGGAGATTCGATGACTTGGAGGCCATTAAGCAAAATTCGACACAGCAGCTTCACGGCATAATGAAAGAGGCATTTCAAAATTAATTCCAGCAGAGGCAGGAACGCTGAAGGAAGTGTGCTTTATCAGAAGGGAACTATTTTGAAGGAGACTGAGTGCAATAATTGTCAGTGTTATATTTCTTGTGTTATTGTACAAGTCTCAATACTTTTTAATCACACCTCGTAATTCCTGACCTCGATGTCTGAATTTTGATTTCCACATATTAAAATATGACTTCATATCAGCTGGTTCATTTTTAGCAATGTTTGCTTATAGATACAAAACAAGTCTATGGGTCAATGTTTAAAAAGTTCTTATTCGTATAAAGTGAGATTTTAGAAGAGATGTTTAGAAAACATAGAAACATGATGGCAGAAAAAGGCCATATGAACTATCCAGTCTGCCCTTCCATACCAACTACTATAGTCCCTTTATAGCAACATGAGGTCAGAAAAAGACCACATTGCCTATCCAGGAGCACTGAATATCTGGCTTCACCAGATAGCATAGAATAAAGGATGTCCAGAACAGGATAACCAAAAGTTGAGAGGAGTAACTGCAGTGAAGGAAAGCATATATAGGTATCTTCTGAAATCGCTCCATCTCCACCCCAAAAAATTAACATCCCTGTAACCGGTTATGGAGAGGGGCTCCATACAGATTGCAAGTCTGGATATGTGCATGGGTGTAGGCCATTTCACAAATGTGGACATCTCCAAATTTCACGGCCTCAGAACCAGGTACGTGGAAATGCCAGTAATGCAGATGAGGGACATCTATGTTCTGAGACTTGCACATCCTGGATGACCATTTCAAATATTCAGACATGTGGTGACAGGCCAGTAATATGTTTAGAATATGTATTTACATATAGGTTTCTTTGGCCAGAAATTAAAAACTGTGGTGATGAAAGTGAATTTTCCTTTTCCCTCTGGAAACACTGCAGTCATGAAACAAGAACTTTCTTCACTTTATTCATGGTCAGGAGCAGGTATGCATCACCAACCAGGGCCAGATGTACTTGTACTGTTCTGAAATCGCACTATGATGTGCAACTCCCTTGTTCCGCCCAGTCCTCGTCTCTACCATGCCTCCTTGCTAAGTGGATATGCTCGTGCTGGGAACATCTCTATGCAGCTCATGCCCAAATTCTAAAATGGCTCTGGGGATACGATTTACATGATGTCCAAGTCCTGAATAGAGCTTCTAAAATGCCCCCCCCCCCATTGTGGGCCCCTCTATGGGGTCATTCTGAACCATGAATAAGCCACCTGTATGTGTGGGATCGACGTGTATCTCACAAAGACATCCAAAAACGTATTCTGAACCTTCATGGCCCTACGTGTACACAGCGCTTAAATGGGAATTGCAGAACATGGGTGGGAAGGGGCAGAACGGGGGCATGGCTGGCCACAGAGACATATGCAGCATATTCCAGTCACACCTGTGTACATCGGCAGGCAGCCCCACAGACGTCCAGGTTATACCTGCAAAAACGTGGAATAAAGGTAGTACTTAGAAATATTTCTGTTCCTCACCCCAATGCAGCCAATAGTGGTGAATGGATGATTAACCCTTGCTGTGCACTGGCGTGACAGCAGGCAGTGTTACGGAACAGAAAGCAGAGGAGAGGGAGGATGTACATCAAAGCAGCAGAACTAAACGCCCCCACAACTATATGCAGAAGAGCACTGGTGCTCAATCTGACTGTGCTGGCTTTTGCTCTGTGACCTAAAGGGGAAAAGCTAGGGTGCCCTACCAATGCCCATGTCCTGGATATGATATTGCTGATGGAGTCCTAGGATCCTATATGAAAATGTAAGCCCAGACATTGGTGCTATATGCAGCACCCAGCCAGCTGGAGTGTTGCGCTTCACATAGTGAAATAAGTAAACTATTTAAGCTTTTAATTTACATACTGGGCAGAATAGATGGACCATACTGGTCTTTATCTGCTGTCATTTACTATGTTACTATGTAGTGAGCAGGTATGATGCTGGGTTGGAAGTCCTGATTGCTATGGTTCTCTGTCCATCAACTAAGACATTTGGTGCTGGGCATTCTTTTGGCAGATGGCTGTTTCTGTGGGGCTGCAAGTGAGAGTATGCATGTGTGTGTGTGTGGACGGGGGGGGGGGGGTGTTCTAGATTGCTCATCCACATATCCGGAGGGGGGGGCAGATATGCCTGGGAGGTACCTGGACCATAGGGTTGTCTGCAGCCTCACCAAGTGCCAGTGCATACAGGCAGGAGTGCACAGGATGGTTCCGCATTCACTTCCCTTCACTTCACTTCTCAGGGGACCTCAGAGGGTGGGCGTGCAATGGTGCAAAGCGCAGTACCCCATTCCCAGCATTGGTCTCTATAAATGTGCACATTTGTAGGGAGAGCCAATGGCATCTCAGGGCATGTCTGTGTGGTACATGCACTGCTGACTGCTATCATTCCAATGGCCCTTTAGTAGTGCAGGGGAAGTGCTTGGGTAGGTCCCTATGGGCGGCCTGCTCTGCTTGAATCATATCCTTACTTAGCATTGCATAGTCATTTTCCTGAGCCGTTCACAAAATGCATTCCTCAGGAGGGTGTCTACTGCCACATCTGTAGTGCTGTGCTGCATCTTGTGCCAGTAGGTTCACTCTCTACCCATTTTCCTGTTACAGTACTGTACACTGTGAGTGCTTAATAATGGTCTGGACATGCCACAGACTGGTTTCTATTGTCTAACTTGCATCCAACTGTGAGTCTGGCCACCTTACATTGCCATTCAGCCTCAGAACACCTCTGTCCGTGCCCATAGCAGCTTCACAGGGGGGAAGGGCTATTTGCGGGTATACTGCAGAGACAGGCAGGGTCACAGATGTACATCTTTTCAGAATATAGTGAGCATGGGGATGTATAATGCCATTGTTAGCATATACCCATCTTCGTACAAGATAACACCTTGTGTGGTACTCACCTAGCACGTCTATGTGGGAAATTCTGTGCATAGGGTGGTGTCTATCCCTGTGTGTGCAGAATTGGGTTCTATTTCTGCATGTTTCCATTTGGATGTGCCTGCTGCCTGAATGTGCACATTTTTGGAATTGGTTTCTATATGGATAAGTCTTTTATCTTTGAATTTTCAATGACACTACCTGAATAGGGCCACTGAAAATTATTACAGTCTGTCCCGGCACTATTTGAATAGTGCAGGAATGGAGCAAGGATAGAATGTGGGTGTTTTGTCTAATTCTATCAAGGATATTCAGCCACTATGGGGGTCATTCCCTATGCTGAATAACAGCATTGTACCTGCGGGCCGGATGGCTTAGCTCCCCAGCCCTATTCTGCTGGCAGTGCTTCCTGCACGTACATAGGGTTTGTTCGGGGAGTGCTGTATATGGGAGGGAGGGGGCAGAGCGAGGGCATGGTCTGTGTCAGGACACATAGAAGCTATTCAGAAAAGGCATCTATATGCACCCCGGCACAGATATGGATGGCCAGCGTATTCCATCCCAAGGGTGGAATAAGTGCAGGCCTCAGCCCAGTTGGCAGGCTGAAGCCCCCCATACACCACGGCGATGGTTCAGGATTGAGCCTGCCGGCACGGCATGCCCTTGTGGGCCCCTGCTGACAGCTGGACAGCATTGGGCAGTGGCCACTGGAGGGAATGGTATTCCCTGCTGCTGGCTGGATGTGTCAGTGCCATGGCAATGGGATGCCACTGCACTGGCACACCAGCCGGAGAGCTGTGTGCTGGGAAAGGGCAGCCTCGGAGACGTCTCCCTCCTGGTAATGAGGTGCATGCCGGGCCATCTATCTGCCCAATTCCACAATCACGGGTGTGTATAGCTCCTGTGGTTGTGGAATCGGGTCTAACTTAGCTCCGTCCAAGTTTTAGGTGTGCACACAGCCCAGGCATGCACCGTTTGGAATTGGCCTCCACCCATATTGCCATGTAGTTTAGTTTAGGCTGTCATATTAAACTGCTTAGCTAAAATAGATACAGAATACTACTGCTGTATGTACATACATCAAAACTCCGCCAGTTTCGTTATGCTCATGCCACTCTTTTTCCCAATCCATTCCCAAAAAGATTCTGATAATAAATTGTCCCTACTGATTAACTTTTTTGTCGGAGCTAGTCAACCAAGTGCACAGAAGACTTCTGTGTACCGCTGTGACCTCTCCCTTTTATGAACTTTCTCAAAACAACATAACAGGCTTAGATTTTTTTGACTTAGCTTTTTTTGAAGATTTTGCAGACAAGCAACACCGGCTTGAATAACCGTACCAGAATATAGAAACGACGACGTGTCACATGTTTCGGGTTGATTTCAAACTTCATACAACCCTGCTACAGGTCCATCTGTTACTGGCAGACCATGGTGAACATGTTGAAGCTTTGCAATCTGCCAGTAACAGATGGACCTGAAGCAGGGTTGTATGAAGTTTGAAATCAACCCGAAACGTGTGACACGTCGTCGTTTCTATATTCTGGTACGGTTATTCAAGCCAGTGTTGCTTGTCTGCAAAATCTTCAAAAAAAGCTAAGTCAAAAAAAGCTAAGCCTGTTATGTTGTTTTGAGAAAGTTCATAAAAGGGAGAGGTCACAGCGGTACACAGAAGTCTTCTGTGCACTTGGTTGACTAGCTCCGACAAAAAAAGTTGATCAGTAGGGAAAATTTGTTATCAGAATCTTTTTGGGAATGGATGGATGATTCTGATTGGTTTCTGATTTTTCTCAAGTCACTTTATTGGCTCCCTTTCTGTTTCTGTATCCAGGTCAAATTTCTACTACTGACCTATAAGTGCTTTCATTTGGCTGCTCTTAACTACCTTTCCTCGCTTATTTCTCCTTACATCCCTCCTTGGGAATTCCACTCTTCTGGCATATCCCTTCTGTCTGTGGCTTCTCTTCCACTGTCAACTCCAGGTCTTGATCTTTCTACCTTGCTGCTCCTTATGCCTGGAACAAACTACCTAAGTCAGTACATCAGACTCCATTTGTGGTCCTGTTGCAATCCAGGTTAAAAACTCACTTCTTTGAGACTGCTTGTGGATCCTGATCCCATTAGTCTCCTAGTCACCTCCTATGTGTTTTCTTACCATTCCCCTAGATCTATCCTAGTCCCCACTTGTTGTATTGTCTGTCGTGACTAGACTGTAAGCTCTTACGAGCAGGGGCTGTCTCTTACACATCTCTGTACAGCACCGCATACGCTTTGTAATGCCATACAAATGATAAGCAGTAGTAGCATCCAGATAGCAACACTGAATATACATGGATAATTTAAAAGCCATTGCCAGCAGTTAAAAAAACCCAAAACATTGATGATAGCATGTGAGTACTGATTCGCTAGTCAAGGCTAGTTCAAGGGAATCTGGTGTCCTAGGTGAATCAACTGCTATGCACCCCTATCATGCTCTGAATAATCCAGCATCTCCCCTCTTCCTTACCCCTGCTTGTCCTGTATCTCCACTTCATTTTCCAGCATCTACTCGCTCCCAGATATCCAGAATCTGCCTTCTTCCCTTTCCCCTCAGATGTCTATCATCTTACCGCCTTTCCTTTCCCCCTTGAGTGACAAGGCTCTACACCTCTTCCTTTCCCTTCCAAGATGTCCAGCATCTTCTTTTCTCACTTCCTTTCCCCAACAACTTTTGGCATCTCCTCTCCCCCCGAGGTCTTCGGTATTTACCCTTTCTTAACTTCCACTGCTGCTGTTCCTAACACCACTGCCAACCTTACCACCACTGGAGCCAACTCAGCCCTGCCTAAAAGCAGCACAGCATTATGTGGGCCTTTGAACACCCCTAAATGCGTACTTAAGACTTGAACATCCCATCTCCTCTGACAGCAAACACTGGAGAAGGAAGATGTGACAGACCTTAATTGTACATGCATGGGTGTTTAAAGGCCTGTTGCTATGCTGTGCTGCTTTTAGGCAGGGCTAAGTTAGATCTGGCAGAGGTAGGTTGGGTAATGGCATGTTAATTCTCAAAGGCTCACCATGTTGCTCTTCCCAGCTCACTGCGGTCACTGCAATGCCACAACCCCCAAAATTATGCCACCCTAGGTAGATGCCTAGTCTGCTTAGTGGCTGAACTGGCCCTACTGCTAGTAAACTGACAAGAAAGACTACCTGTTGCTTAACCCATTGTGTCTAATTCCTGTTAGGCTATGTACCTAGTCAGTATTTTAAGCTTTTTTCAGAATGGCATCTACCATTTTGCCAGGCATAGATGTTAGGCTTACTTGTGTAAAGTTTCTTGGATCATCCCTGAAGTACCTTGTAAAAATTGGTGTTACATTGTCCACGCACTAGTCCTCAGGAACCAGAGCTATTTTAAATGATAGGTTACAGATTATTAGTAACAGGCTAACCATATAGGGCCCAGTTTTCAACAAGATGCCAAGGTCTGTCATACTTGCAGAAAGTTACCCATTCAGGAAAAGTGCTTGAATCGTGAGTCATGCACCATCAAAACTGGCAAGCAATGAAAATGCAGCACAAACTGAGCACAGCGTCAGGTGCCAACCACAGCATATACAGGTAAGCAAAGGGTGCGTAACCCGGGCTCTGCACCCAAGGTTGACAGGTGATTCCCATGTATGTAACCACAACAGCAGCTGGAGAAGCAAGATGGCAAGTATTTATTTATTTATTTATTTATTATTTATAAGTATGCAAGAACCCATGTATTGCCCATCCGGTGTACCCATGCATAGATGACAGCATCACATAGGCCCCGCGGGCTGCCTGTGCAAGAGCCCCCTGTGGCTAGGAGGATAGACACCAGTGGAATGGTGGCGATGAGAAGTGTAAACTTCAGCACTGATGAGAGCGAGAGCCTTGTCCGCTCCGTGCTGCAGCACAAAAGGGTTCTCTACCCTGGGGGAGCTATTGGCCAAATCTGTAGCTGTCAACAGCCATATGGAGGGGCATCCAACTACAGCTGTGCAGGTAAGGAGGCCACAACAGGTAGGGAGGGGCTGAGAACCATGCTAGGCAGACACACTCTGAAAGGCACAGCTCTGTGTCTGCACAGGGAGACAGGGTTGTGATGCCAAACCACATGCTGGTGGATGCTCCAATGTTTTCCAATCAGGCACTGGTGGGGGGGAAAGGATCATGCACAGGTGCAGCAGGGGGCATAACCACACACAGCAGGTGGTGAGACCACTGCACCCTCTGGTGGTGGTTAGTAGAAACACCAGAGGACATGCACAGCAATGATAATGCCTGGTGCAAGGGGAGATGGGCACCCTGCCAGCCAGTGTGGATGCCCGGACACCTGCCCCACCCCCAAGCTCCTGTGCCCCAGTGCAGGGTTCTGGGGGACCAGTGGCAAAAAACACATATATGTTGTCCATCTGTCCCTGCAAGCAGATCTGCCACCACTGCCTGCCACTCCCTCTCTGGCTGACAGATATGCAATGGTGAGCATGCACAAACTGTGATACCCTGTTTTTGCACGGTGCACAAAAAACATGCAGTGATATGGCCCTGAGGCAGTGGATGCCCCCTGTCATGGCATGTGCTCACAGTCGAGGCCACACATGGCCCACGACCAAGTACCATGGTGCCAAGGGATGCCTCTGTGCAACATATAGAAGCAAGGGAAGGGGGCAGGATTGCAGAGCTGTCTGAAAGGCCCAGAGGTGTGTCACAGGTGAAGAGGTGGCCCAGATGGCACTGTTGCTGGTGGCACAGGACACATGCCAAAGGGCCAGGGAATATGGTGGCAGATGCCAGAGATGTACCATCACATGCGGCCCACACCTGCCACCCATGGGTATGCCCTGCCCCCAGAATGGGTAGGTCACCAGACTGCAGCAGGATATAGGTATGCACAACAGGTGATATGATAGTGCCCACCTGAGCCCATGTGTCTCCTCCCCTCTCTCGCACAGGGAATATGGTGTGTGACACACCTTTGAGGCCCTCAAGTGCCACTTCTACACACTGCACCGGAGGAGATCAAACCAGCTGCAGCGAATCAGGGAGCGGCCAGTGACTGAGGAAGGTCAGTGGGGTACACAGTATAGTCCATAAGATGCAGAGGGCAGCAGCCATGGCTGCCAGATTGGTGCAGGCAGAACACCTGGTGGTGGACTCTCACTTTACACAATGATGAGAATGTTCTAGGGGCAGCCGTGCCATCCCCAGTGCCACTATCCTGTGCGTGTACCAGCCGGCACCCAAGACATGCAGATGCACACACACATGGCTAGGGCAGGGCACATAAGGACAGTACAGGGGTGCACACGCCCAGTGATGGCCCCAGGTGCACATTGTACACCTGTACACACTGCCCCCTATGTGTGCCCATTACCTGGGGGGTGCCAGCAGGCCACAGCTTGGCATGTGAGGGAGAGAACAGAGCTGGCTGGAAGTGGGCAAAGGGGAGAGAGTTCAGTATGCATTGTGGGGAGGCATGCCCCTTTGGGCTGAAGGTGGGTTGAGCGATGCATGTGTGGGCCCCATAGAGGTGTGCCAGTCCCACCCCAGGGCCATACCTATGCTGCACATTAATCCCCTCCTCTTTACCCACAGTCAGCTCCAGGGGAGACCAGGACACCACTGCCCCACCATGCCCACCACCCAGGAGCAGCGGTGCAGAACCACAGGAGCAGTCCAGCACCAGTGCCACCAGCAGTGAACAGCCAAGGAGGATGAGAAGTCCAGTGACACCATGTCAGAGGACACTTCATCAGAGGAGGAGGGCAGTGAAATGGACATGGCACAGTGGTTGGATGGGGAGTCAGAGGAGGAGGGATGGGAGGGGAGGCAGAGGAGGTGGGATGGGAGGGGCAGGGGCAGGGTGAGGGTGAGGAGGCAAGATAATCAAAGGGAGAGGGATCACAGGGGATAGCAGGGAGGATGTGGGAACCACCCACCAAGCACCCCAAGTACAGTGGTGTGGCACAGCACCACCAGCAGGCACCCAGTGGCGGGCCTAGAAGTGGAGCTGCACCCCCCCGGCTGTGCCTTGCTGCCTACAGCTATGTCCACCCACAGCCCTACCAGGGGGCCATGTGTCCACCACATGGCTCAGCATGGGCCAAGTGCAACAGAGTTGCAGTTCACCTTCTGGAGCTAGGGGCCCCCACAGCCACCCCAGTACCCATGGGTGCACTCAGGCTGTGTCACACCAGGTTCTTCTGTGCCACTACCCCCTCATCCATCCAATGACTGGACTCTGGCCACCATGGTGGCAGAGGTGTGGTTCCTCAGGGAGGAGGTGTGGACTGCAGCATGGACCAGCTGTGCACCTGGATGACCACACTGTTGCATTAACAGGGCACAAGAAGGGCCCTCCTGTACCATAGGCAGTCCCCCAGGTAGGGTATGCCCTGCGATAGGGTAGTCTGCAGCTTGTACAGCTGTATATTGTCTTCCACTGTTGGCACTGTTGTATATTTGTTGGCAAATGTTTGACAATAAAATGGTTCAATTTTGCAAGAATGCTGTCTCATCCATTTTGTGGGGGCAGGGCATTGTGTCTTCATGGGTGGTGTGGGGGACCGGGGGTCTATGGGCATGGGGTATGGGCATGCTCATTCAGTGAGGGTATGGCAGAGGGGCACTACCTTTGTAGATGGTTCTGCGGCAGATCCCTGCATGGGTAGTGCCTTTGTGGCCTCAGTCCATATTGCATGGGTATGGCAGAGGAGCACTACCTGTGCAGATGGTTGCAGGCACAGCTCTGCAAGGGTAGAACCTCTTTGGCCACAACCATCTGCACCTTTCTACCATATGGCTGTGGCAGCACAGGTGCAGCCCAGTGGCACTGCACATACAGGGTACCCCATGCCCCGTGAAGGCACACCATCAGAGTGGCACACACTGTGGTTGCCATGCCCACTTACTGTGTTATGCGACCTACTTGGGTATCGAAGTCTGGGAGGCCCTGCATGCCTATGTTGCCAACGCTCAGTGCTGTGCAGCTATGGTGTCCTATGGTGGCCAGCTGTCATGCAGATTTTACGCAGGTACCGAATATGCCTTTTGACAGGGCGTGGCACTGCTGTGGGTTTTAAGTATGTATGCATAAGAGGACCCATGCAGATAGTCGAATATTGCTTAGCACATTGCTACACAATGGCTGACAAGGCACCGACAGCGGCAAAGTGCAGAAGGAAGGCAAACTTCACGCCTTCTGAGACAGTTTTGGCCTTGGGGCTCATCCTGCAGCAGCACAATGCCCTCTTCGTGGCTGAAGATGCCAGCAGACAGCATGGTGAGACATTGTCCGCAGGGTCAATGCAGTACACCACCATAACAGGGACATTGAGGAGATGAAAAAGAAATGGCATGTGGTATGGCAGGCAACAAAGTAGAAAAGGGCCAGCAACAGCAAGCTGTTGCCTGCACAGCAGCACAACCTCAATCCACTAGAGGAGCAGGTGCTGCAATTCGTGGAGGAGGTTGCTATCTCTGGGATTTCAGGCTTTGACAGCTCCACCACAGACACACAGGGGAGGTGAGTAGGGGTGCCCCATAGCCCAGGTGGGACCGTGACAACCATGTTTGTGTCCACACCATGCCTTCATCCTGCCTGTCTGTCAAACCTTCAGTGCTGCATGGGGTGGGTACAGTGCAGACTGTGCACCACCTGCCAGTTTTGTAGTGGGCCGGGTGCCACTCCATAGGCCGACCTGGCAAGCCATGTCACTAACCTTTGCCATCCAGGGACCCTGCCCTCCCAGCCTGGGACAGTTGCATCAGAGGGAGTCTCAACACTGAGCACAGATGATGCCAGTGCACAGCCAGGGTGCAGTACAGTCATTGAGTCCAATGTGCCTGCCAGGGCAGTGGAGAGGTCCAGTGCAGATGAGCAGTTGAGTTCACTACTCAGAGCAGTGGGGCAGGCCAGTGTGACCACCAGTGCCAGGGAGCCAGAAACAGATGATTTCCACTTGCTGAGCTACAATTTGCCATCTTGGATGACCCTGTGTGTTCAGGGGGCAGTTACCTGGAGCAGGAGATACTGCAGGAGGGTGCATGCCTGGTGGCTGGCACAGAGGGCATACTGTCTGAGCTGAAAGGTATCTGACAGGCTGCAGAACAGACAAGGAGTAGCGGGACCACAGATTGCGTGTGGAGCGCCACATGGAGGGGCACCTGCGACTGATGAGGGAGATGGCAGTTCACCAGGCATCAATTGCTGGTTCCCTGCACAGTTTGGTGGGCCTCATGAAGGCACAACTGTGCTGGGGCTGCCAGTGTAACAGCACAACTACCTGCTAGCCATGCCCATCAGCCTACCCTGCTGGGGAAAGTGATGACACTGCCAGCATGTCTTCCATCGCTCTACTGCATCACAATGTGTGTATTAGCAAGCACCCATGGCCAGTGGGGAGCTGTGGGGCAGGGGAATCACATGGAGGGGAAATAATGTATCACTCTGCACACATTGCATGGTAATGGGCACTTTATTGTATCAATCTGCACACATTGTGTGGTAATGGGCACTTTATTGGTGATTGTGTGTATCCTATCCTGGTGCTGGTGCAGGGCAGTTGCCTCAGAAACTGTCACCTATCATCCACACAAGGTGGGCCAATGCCCTGGCCTGCTGCTGGCTTCCAGACTCTGCACCATAATCTTCTGCTGCCTCTGTGGCCTCTCACTCTTCCACAACTACTGGCTCTAGGTTCAGCACTCCATGCTAGGTTTGGAGTATGCAGCATTATGCGAATATCTGGCATATCCGCTCCAGGCTATAAAGGAGTTGCCCACCGCTCCAGTTGAGGCATTGGAAATGGCTCTTCAGCACCCCAACTGCATGCTCCACACCCGCCCGGGTCTACTAGTGGGTGCTATTGTACTGCTCCTCCTGCTGGCTCATGGGATGGTCCACTGGGGTCAGCAGCCAGGGGATATCCACAGTCACCTGTGGGGGCAATGTAAGCTGTGAACATGAGCATTGGGACATGCATTGGGTATATTCTATAGGCTGCTATGGACAGCATACTGCACACCATCTACTAGCAGGGTGGGGTGCAATATCTACCAGTCAACGACACTGTGGTGGTGAGATGGTGCCAACATATGGCCTGTGTGGCAGTCAGGAGAGAGGGAGGTAGGGGCATGGCACAGGGATGCATTTGGTTGGTTTGGAAGCTGGGATGGGGCAGACATGGATATGCCCTACATGGATGATGCCATATGGCTGTGCTACATGGCACCAGGCTGTGCTCTTCCACATTTCACATGCTGGTGCATGCTGCCTGCTCTCAGCCATGGGGCTTCCCCAGGTTGTCAACACAATGTCCATTATGTCCCGCAGTACACATGGCTCTGAAGAACAGCAGAGTATGTGCACACAGTGGTGCTCATGTGTTGCGATACATATAGAACACAACTATCACCACCTGTTTGCAGTACACATAGCATCATACTACAGCAAGCATCCATTCTGGGCCTGTTCTAGGGTTCACACATGTGCACACTCACCTAGCAGCCATGCATCTCCAAGCTGATCCCCAGCTGCAGCCTGTCCCAGGCTGGACTGGGCAAGGACAACTGCATCATGGCAGGACCCTGGGTAGTGGGTGCATACATCAGTGAAGGTCAGGTCGGCATCCACACGACCTGCATGTTCATCGATACGTACCCATGCCTGTTCCAGTATGCCCTCTGCTCCAGCCGTGGTGCCCGCAGTGAAATGTGGGTGCAGTCTATACATCCAAGCACCAATGGGAACCCAGCAATACTGTAGAATACCTGCCTGGTCTCCTGCCACATCTGCTGTGTCCGGGGGAAGGCTATGAGGTGATGCATCCTCCGCAGCAGGGCCATGGTGAAGGTTCCTGTGCAGTGGCTGGCAATGGACTGCGTGATTACAACAGTCGCCCCTATTACATGCTGGAAGCTGCCAGTTGTAAGGAATCCCAGGGCAATGGTCACCATCGTGGCCACTGGCAGGGCCTGGCTTCTGGATATGGGGGGCTCCAGGTCCACACTGAGAATGCTATACAGCTCAATTATCGTTGCCCCATCCAGTCTGTATCTCTGATAGATCTCCTCCTTTGTCAGTTGCAGATAGCTCACCCTGGGCCTGTGTACACATGGGGCACAGTACCTGCATCTCGGGTGCTGAGTTACAGCCTGCTGCTGGGTATGCACTGCCTGTCACATCCTCTGTTGTGCCCGGGCATGGCGGACATGTCTCCAACCCTGGATCACTATGTGCATTGCCCACATGACATCTCTGCCTGTCCAGCATCGCTTTATATCTGCACAGTTTGGATATAGGCCTGCACATGCTCCCCTTAGTCTACTGTGCACAGTTCCTCTACTACACAGGTTTTCCACTCACTATCGGTGGTCATATGCTCCAGAAACCATCACTTAAGGCTATGCAGTTAGTGACATCCAATGTCGGCACACACGGATTTCGGAAATCCACTTTATGCGGGTTTCATGGTGATACCCCCCCCCGTTCCGCTCCCAGGCTTTGGTGCCTGGTGCTGGGTGGATAGCTGGGCCTCAACAATTTAAGCCTCCTTGTTCAATATCTGGTTTACATGGTTATGGCATTTTTACACAGGTAAAGCCATCTTTTACACGTGTAATATGTGCCTAGGGCTTCAAAAATCGGTCCCATAATATTTAAGCATTTTCAGAACTTTACTGTGAATACCATCTGATCATAGTGATTTGTTACTCAATAGTTTATTAATTTGTTCTATTCTACTCTTTAGATTTACAGTGATTTGCTTTAGTTACTTCAGATTATCACCATCAAAGATTTTCCTTGTGGGTATAATCCAAACACCCTTCTCAATAACACTGAGTCAACAAATTCATTTAGGGACCTTTTTACTAAAGGTCACTAATGTTTTACAAATGCACATTAAGTGTAAAGCATCCTCATTAGCTTCAGGGTTGTGATAAGCATATTTTTGGCAGCTATCCTTAACAAGCAACATACTTAATGGTGGTACACCAAACACCACCAGAGTTGTCGTTAGGTGCAATCTCACTAACTTCTACATTGCAACTGACACCATGGCAATTGCCCTCATGATAGTGGCAATATGCTCTTTACACCCACATTCCATCAATTCCCTAACTCTTGTACCATGGCTGATTAATGTGCTCTTTAACACTTGATCTTTGGCATATTCCCACATTAGTGTTCCTGGCTGCCATTTACCATATGTTAAAATGCACATTAACCGATTACCAGACTATAGTAAGAAGGCACCTTAGTTTTTCTACTATCTCCATATCATCCTTGAGCATTCATTTTACCCATTGGTCATCTAGTAGACCAACTGACATTCTCAGTGTTTTTGTTTAGAATGTACTTGAAAACGTTTAGCATTACTTTTTACCTCTACAGAAAGCTTTTTCTGAAATTATGTTTTCATCTGCCTTATTCCTTTACAACAATAGATTACAGCAACCAAGATAGCATGGTTTTAAAAAGATTGAAATATAGAAAAATGACGAAAGAAAAAAACCACATGGCCTATCTAGCCTGTCCTTCCATATCAACAACAGTCCCCTTTTTTTCTTTAGAAATCCTCTGTTTGTCCCATGCTTTTTTGAAATCTGATACCGTACTCTTCTCTACCACCTCCATTGGGAGACTATTCCATGGATACACCACTCTTTCCGTAGAGAAATATTTCTGCATATCACTCCTGAATATATCCCCTTTCACCCTCATCCCATGTCCCCTCATAGCAGAACTTGCTTTCAATCGAAAGAGGCTCTCTCCTTGTGCATTTATGCCACGGAGGTATTTAAACATCTCAATCATATCACCTCTATCCCGCCTTTGCTCTAACATGTACATATTAAGATCCTTAAGTCTGTCCTCATATGCTTTATAATGAAGAACACTAACCATTTTGGTAGCCACCCTCTGTACTAACTCCATCCTGTTTATATCCTTTGGAGGTGTGGTCTCCAGAATTTCACATAATACTCCAAATGAGGTCACACCAAATACTTATACAGAGGCACTATCAACCTCATTTTTTCTGTTAGCCATTCCTCTTCATATGCACCCAAGTATCCTTCTAGCTTTTGCTGTCACCTTTTCTACCTGTTTAGCTACTTTAAGATCATCTGACATGATCACGCCTAGGTCCCGCTCTTCTTTAGAGGACAAAAGTACTTCACCCCTATACTATATTGCTCTCTTGGATTGCTGCAGCCCAAATGCACGACCTTGCATTTTTTAACATTAAATCCCAGCTGTCAAATTCTAGACCATTCTTCAAGCTGAGCTAGTTCCCTCCTAATGTTATCTACACCTTCCTGGGTGTCTATTGCAGATTTTGGGATCATCCGCAAAGAGGCAAACCTTACCCAACAGCCCTTCTGCTATATCACTAACAAAGATGTTAAACAGAATCAGACCAAGGACAGATCCCTGGGGCACACCATTGGTAACTTCCATCTCCTCAGACTGAGCTCCATTTACCTGTACCCTTTGTCACCTCCCACTCAACAAATTTCTAACCCAAGCAGTAACTTTAGGGTCCATCCCTAGTGTGCTCAGTTTGTTTATAAGTCATCTGTGAGGAACGGTGTCAAAGGCTTTACTGAAATCTAAATACACCATATCAAGGGCTCTCCCTTGGTCCAACTCCCTGGTCACCCAGTCAAAAAATCAATCAGATTTGTCTGACAAGACCTGCCTCTGGTGAATCCATGCTGCCTCGGATCCTGTAATCTGCTGGACTCCAGAAACCTCACTATTTTCTCTTTCAGCAGCGTTTCCAATAATTTACTCACCACTGAAGTTAGACTAACCGGCCTGTAGTTGTCAACCACATCCTTACTTCTGCTTTTGTGTAAAGGCACCACATAAGCCTCTCTCTAGTCCTTTGGCACCACTCCCGACTCCAATGAGGCATTGAAAAGGTCAGTCAGCGGAGCTGCTAGAACGTCCCCAAGTTCCCTCATTTTTTTAGGGAAGTCTTGTAAGGCAAGATAAGTCTTGTAAGGCAAATCTGATCAGTTTCTTTCACTGGGTGACCAGAGAGTTGGATCAGGGGAAAATGCTAGATGTATTGTACTTAGCTTTCAGCAAGAATTTTGACATGCTGCCACATAAGAACATAAGATATGCCATACTGGGTCAGACCAAGGTCCATCAAGCCCAGTATCCTGTTTCCAACAGTGGCCAATCTAGGTCATATGTACCTAGCAGTTTCCCCAAAAGACACAGGTTCCACTATGCTTGTACTGGGTCAAGCGTTGATATCCTGGGTCCCTTCTTAATAATGGTTTATGGACCTTTCAACCAGGAACTTGTCCAAACCTTTTTTAAACCCAGTTACACTAACAGCCTTTACTACATCCTCCGATAATAAATTCCAGAGTTTGATTACACGTTGAGTGAAAAAATATTTTCTTTTATTAGTCTTAAATAGTTTACCCTGTAGCTTCATTGCATGCCCCCTTGTCTTTCTATATTCTGTTAATGTAAACAATCGATCTACGTTTACCCATTCCACTCCGTTCATTAATTTATAGACTTCTATCATATCTCCCCTCAGCTGTCTCTTTTCCAGGTTAAAGAGCCCTAACCTTTTTAGACTTTCTTCATAGGAGTATCCTTCTATCCCCTTTACCATTTTGGTGGCTCTTCTCTGAACCTTTTCTAATAACGCTATATCCTTTTTAAGATACGGCGACCAGAATTGCACACAATATTCAAGGAGCGGTCTCACCATGGAACGATATAGAGACATTATAATATCTTTTGTTTTATATTCCATTCCTTTCCTTATGATACCTAACATTCTATTTGCTCTCTTGGCCACCACTGCACACTGGGCCAAGGGTTTTAACATGTTATCCACAATGACGCCTAAATCTTTTTCCTGGGTGGTGGTTCCTAATGTGGAACCTTGTATCGTCTAACCATAGTTTGGGTTGTTCTTCCCTAGGTGCATAACTTTGCACTTGTCCACATTAAATTTCATCTGCCATTTTGATGCCCAGTCTTCCAATTTATCAAGATCCTCTTGCAAATTTCCACAATCCTCTTGGATTTTAACAACTTTAAATAGTTTTGTGTCATCTGCAAATTTGATAGCCTCACTCATTATTCCCTTTTCCAGGTCATTTATGAATATGTCAAAAATACACTTATAAATAAACATGGCCCCTTTGGTATGGGCCCTAAACTGATTGATACGGTTTGAAACTGGTCAAGTAGGAAGATACAAAAAACAACTCACTCTGAGGAAAGGGGTGATTACTGGTGATGTGCCAGAGGAACCTCTCCTTGATCTGGTTCTTTTCAATATTTTCAAATGGGCTACCGGAAAACGTTTGCCTCTTTGCAGATGATACCAAAACCTGTAACAGGGTAAATGCACTGTATAATGCAGATAACATGAGAAACGATCTAACAAAGCTTGAAGAACAGTCTAATTTGCAGTTATGATTTAATGCTAAAATAACGCAGTGTCATGCATTTGGGCTGCATAAACCTCAGAGAGTAGAACAGTATAAGGGGTGAAGTTATTCTGTGCATGAAAGAGTAGCGGGATCCAGGAATGATCATACCTTGTGAGTTTAATGCAGTCAAACAGGTAGATAAAGAAATGGCAAAAGAGAAAATGATGTGGGGTACATGAGAGAGGATTGGCCAGAAAGTAAAAGAAGTTAATAATGCTTCTATATAATTCTCAGGTGAGACCTCATTTGGAGTACCACACCCTTAAAAGGATATAAAACAGACGAGAGGGTGGCTACTAAAATGGTCAGTGATTTTCATCCTAAAGCATATGGGCACAGATTTATACTTCAGAAGAAATACAAAATAGAAGAAACATGAGAGATGTTCAGATACTTCCATGGTATGAATACAGAGAAGGCAGGTTCCTCCAATGGAAAGGAAACACTGGATAGAGAGGCGATAGGGGGAAGGCAAAAGGGAATAGACTTAGGTGTAATCTGAGGAACTATACTTTTACGGAAAGGGTAGTAGATGCCTGGAACAGCCTTCCAATGAAGGTGGTTGAGACAATGACAGTATCTGAATTCAAGGAAGCATGGGTAAGCACAAGGGATCCGAGGCAAAGGAAGGGCCTGCAGAGGCAGACTGGATAGACCATAGGATCTGTATCTGCTATTATTCTTTGTGGGCCCAATAGTCAAAAAAAGCCGAGTTCCTAAATTTAGGCACCCTTTTACTAAGGTGTAGTATGTTTATGCACTTATCACATGTTTTGTATAAAAATCAATGTGTGATAAGTCAGAAGCCATGCATTAATTATCAGGGGCATGGCCAGCATGTTTTTGGCAGCTACTCTGCAGAAACACATCTTAAAGCATGAAATCAGCATTCACAATTTACACGGGTACACTTAATGCCACCCACTGAAGCGGTGTTAAGTGCACCCACGCTAATTGCAACATTGACATTTATTTATTTATCTATTTAACATTTTTTTATATACTGTTTTTCTTCAAAACGGTTTACAGAGAACAAAAGGAACAGTGTGAAACAGCTCTTTTACATGGAACAAGAACATTTGTTGAACATTTAGGAATTTAACAAAACTATATACATAAGGTTATGGGGGTAGGGCCGAGGAAGTAGTAGGGGATGATGGTGGGGAATATGGGGAAGGGGTAATGGGATGTAGTGTTTAAGGGGGGTGGATAGGCTTCTGAAAAGAGGAGGGTTTTTAGTAATTTTCGTAAATCTGAGTGTTCATTGCAGCCTCTTAGGGTGGGGGAGGGGGAGGGTGTTCCATATAGAGGGGGCATAGAGGGAAAAGGCACGGTTGCATGCCGATTGAGAACTTTTTTTGTGTGTGTTGGGATGCGTAGGATATTTACTGTGTTTGATCTTCGCGGTCTAGTAGAGGTTAATTTTGGGAGGAGTGAATGTAGGCATGTTGCAGATTCATTGTGTAGGACTTTGTGGATCAGTGTGATGATTTTGAATTTTATCCTGGCTTGTATAGGGAGCCAATGGAGGTCCCTTAGGATGGGAGTGATGTGTGTCTGTTGTGGTGAGTGTGTTATTAGATGGGCCAGGGTATTTTGGGCCATCTGGAGGGGGTGGAGAGTGTGTTTTGGGAGGCCGTGGTATATAAGTTTACAGTAGTCTAAGGTTGAAGTTGTAAGGGCCTGGCAGACAGTTCTGAAGGAGTCTAGGTTTAGTAATGGACGCAGGTTCCTTAGTGTTCTTATTTTGAAGTAGATGGAGTTGGTGGTTCTTTTTATCTGTTCCTGAAATGTCAGTTTTTGATCTATTATTATACCTAAGTATTTGACCTGGGACTTTACTGTGATTGTGAGGTCTCCAAGGATGATGGATATAGGGGGAATATAGGATGAATCAGAGGTGATTTGGATGGCTTCAGTTTTGGATTGGTTAATTGTAAGGTTGTGGTGGAGGAGCCATTGTTTTATTTTGAGGAAGCAGTTGCTGATGTTGGTAAAGATTGGTTTGGATATGTTAAAGGGGGCAAAGAACATTATGTCATCTGCATACAGTTGATACTGAATGTGGTATTCTTGAAATATTTTGCATATAGGTTGGAGGAAAATGTTGAAAAGGGGGGCTGAGAGGCTGGAGCCTTGGGGGACTCCTTGGGGAAGGGTAAATGGTTGGGAGGATTTATTGCCAATTCATACTTGTTACGTTCTATTTTCTAAGTAAGATGAGAACCAGTTTAGGATTGTGTCTCTGAGGCCTATGTCATAGAGTCTGTCAATGAGCTATGTGTGGGGGAGGGAGTCGAAGGCTGAGGATATGTTGAGAAAGATTAATGTACATCCTTGGTCTGAAGATTGGGTGTACATGATTATTGAGTCAAGGAGCGATGTAATCAGGGATTCTACACCATGATTCCTTTTAAAGCCATATTGGAAGGGGTCGAGGGGAGAGTGATCCTCAATGATATTTTGGAGCTGGTTTTGGACAGTTTTTTCAGTTATTTTTGCTAATAGGGGGATACTGGAGATTGGTCTATAAAAAGCTGGTGAAATAGGGTCAAGTTTAATACCTTTTAGGATGGGGCGGATGGAGCTGTTTTTCAGTGGAGCTGGCATTATACCAGTTCTAAGTGAGCTAGAAACCATGGATTGGATGAAGGGGCTTAGTGATTCTTTTGTATTTTTAATCCATGTGACTGGGCATGGATCTAGAGTAGAAGTGGTGGTGTTTAAGTTTTTGATGATGTCTATTATGTTTTTAATGGATGGGTGGTCAAATTGGTTCCAGGTTATTGTGGGAGTTGATTTGGTAGTTTGTTCATTGGTATGTGTACTGGCTTTAGGCATAGTTAAGGTGTATTTGGAATGGAGATGGTCTGCTATAGTTTGTGGGGAGATTTTATCTCCCTGTTCTTGGTGTGGTGGGTCATTTAGGAGGGATTTAGCAATGGAGAGAGCTCCCTAGGTTTGTTTAAGGATCTTAGGATTATGTTTTCATTATATTCTCTTTTTTGCTTGGAGGTTTCATTACAGTAGTTGTGGAGTTTATTTAAGTAAGAGGTGAGATCAGATGGGTCACGTTGGCGGTGCCAACGGCATTCATGCCATCGGAGTTCTGTTTTTAGGTTATGTAAGGAAGTAAAGTACCATGATGCTCTTTTGCGGGGTTTCGGGGAATAAGCTCTAGGAGTTACTTGTGCCACTGAGGTCAGGATGGTGTTCCATCTATTGATTTGGGCATCTAGGTTGAAATCTTCAGTGGGGGTTGGTTCAAGTTGGGGTATCACTTGGTTTAAAATTAGGTTGATATCGAATGGTCTGAGTTTACGAGTCTGTGGGGATGGTGGTGGGATGGTGTCTTTCTTGTGAGTAGATGGGAGGGAAAATATAATTAAGGAATGATCTGACCATGGTACAGGAAGGATGGTATGAGGTATATTGGGGATGGTGGTCATAATGTGTGGGACTAATATCAGATCTAATGTGTTACCCTTGTTGTGGGTAGGAGAATTGAGAATCTGGGTAAATTGTATGGTTTCCATGGCTTCTAGGAAGGAAGTAGCATGTTTTTGTGAGGTTGATGAGAGGTTGAAGTCGTCTAGGCTGATGAGGGGGTGTGTAGTGGTTTGGGGAGAGCAGGCAGCTTCAAATATTAAGGAGAGGTCTAAGCTGTCTGATTGAGGTGCTCTACATATTAGGCATAGGGTGAGTGAGTTATTAGTTAGTTTGAGAAGGTCTATGCCTTGAGTTGAGGTGGATTCAGGGTTGGAGAAGTTTAACTCTTTCTTTGCTAGTATTGAGACTCCCCCACCTCTGCTAGTTGTTCTTATACTGTTGTAGATTGAGTGAGAGGGTGGGCAGAGCTGATTTATAAGGATAGAGTCTGTGTCTTGGAACCAAGTTTCAGTGATACAGAGCATGTCAAGGTTGTGATCTGTTATGAGGTCTGTAATTAGAGGGATTTTATTCCTGGCAGAGCGTGCATTGATCAGAGTACAGTTTAGTGAGGGGAGGGATGATGTCTGTATGTTGCGGGGGTATGGAGGTTCCAGGGTTCATATGAGTGAGTCTACATTTCCAGTGAGTTTGATGTGGGTGGGAGTAGTGTGAGGGGTTGGGACTGAGCTGTGATCTATATGAATGGATTATCGGTATGTGGTTTGCTATATTTTGTTTTACTTCAAGAGCATCAAATAGGAGGGCAAAGATTAAGAAGAGAGTTATTATGTGGGTGCCAAGTGTTGTGGATTTTGTAGAGGGGATCTCCATGCTGAGATAATTGGGTGGCAACCTGAATAAGAGATGCTGGGAGTTGGCTTCTTAGGAGGTGTTTTAGTGGTTGGTGCATTCCAGGGGTGTCTAATGGTGTGAGGCAGTTAGATTTGTTTCAATGGGTTCACTGTTGCACTATTTACAGTATACATTTAGTAAGTTTGTTGCAATTTCTTGTAGCAATTTATGGTAGTACCATATTAGAGATAAACAATGTTAATTGCTATGTTGGAATAATAGTCATGGTTACAATGTTAGGTATACTATTATTTTGTCCTCTGGTTCAGGCTGTGTATGGTTTTGGAGTACAGTTAACACAGATATAGTTGTGCATATGATTACTTGTCTACAATATTGTAATATTGATAGGTTTTACATACTAGTTAGAGATTAGAGTGTCATACCTTCTTGTGTGCGTAGATAGGATGTTGGTTCTGTGGTTCCCCGCCTAAGGGCCACACCAAAGGGCCCTCTGGCAAGGCCCTCAGGCGCAGGCATGCTATGCACGGGCACACCTTGAGTTCTGGGAGTAAATAGCTTAGAGGAGGGTCTGATTGGCCTTGTCAGAGGGGAGCGGGGAGGACCTTACCTTCCCGCTCTCCCTCAATGATGCCGATTGGTGGAGGGGCAAGGCGGAGAGGCTGTGTTGCTGTGATCTGGCTGCATTTATGGAGTCCGCTGCTGCAGAGGTCATCGGGCCCAATTGGCCTTGTCAGAGAGGAGCGGGGAGGAGCTTACCTTCCCGTTCTCCCTCGGTGATGCCGATCGGTGGAGGAGCAAGGATGTGATATTGACCCTCATGCTAACTGCAATGTACTCTCCACCCCTAACACTCCCATCCCACACCCCATCGCATTATGTGCAGTTACTGTGGGAATTAGTATATGATTCTGTCATGTGGTAACAATTACTGTGGCCTTACATTACCTGCTTAATGCACCTTAGTAAAAGAACCCCTATGTCTTTTAAGTCTAGATTTGTCCCTGTTTTCAGTCAAACACAGGATTCTATCAGGCCAATATTTAGTCACAGCAGTCAGCGTTATTTTTATAATTTTCAGCTACAATGGTTAAATAAAAGCTAAGATCTTCAGTACCTATACCTGCATAATAGCTGGTGCTGAATATCTAGTTTTGTAGTCAGACTTGGCCATTCTCCATATAGTGGGGATGTTTATTGCTGCTATACGGATAGCTATCTGGTTATCAATAAAAGATAACTATATGGATAACTTTGAATAGAAAAAAATGTCTGTTTAATGGTGCTAAAAGTCATTGCTATTTGCGTTTGAGCTCTATCCTTGGACTGCCCTGGCACTATCCTAATAGTGTTGAGACAGTCAGAACATTTGGCAGCACTCTCTGTAGAGCGCTGCTGAATATGGCTTTCACCAGCACTTATCCAGTCAGCAAGCTCTGCTGCCCTAAGTGTCCTTCAAAACTGACCCAAACGTTTCCTGCTAAAAATTCATCTAAAATTTAGGTGCTTTATTGCTATTCATTTGCCTAGAATTAAGGACCTAATTTAGCTGCCTAGTACTGAAAATTCTGCAAGTAGCAGCTAGATGGACATTTGTATTTCTGCACGTTTATGGCGCCTATTCTTCAAAGATGAATCTGAGTGGATTTGACTTTATAGAATAAAAGCATGAGGTTACAAAAATGCATAAATGATGCTGCAGTCACAACAGCTCTGGAGTAGGTGCAAATGACCATGCATACAGTATCATGCGTACATTAGACCATATTCTGAATAGTAAGTGTATAAATTTGTGCCCCACCCAAATTCCACTCCTGTGCACATCCACAGTGAAAATATGCACCATCAGTCCATGGCACATACTTTCATAATAGCGACCAACTAAACTCCACGCATAAGTGGTCATACATGCAAATAAACTACTAAAATTCCATAATTTACACAAGTAAGCATGCACAGAACTCTTATCTCTGCCTTATAGAACTACCCTTCATTCTACAAACTTTTTCTATGCCCTAAATCCATCCCCTCATCACCTACAATTTAGGGCTTCAGTGGAATTTTGAGCATACATTTACAAACTCGGCCTTAGTAAATTTTTAAGGAGGCCAGTTTGGGAGCTTAATTCTCAAAGATAGGAGTGTAAACCCTTTGAATCAGTGTCTATGGAACCTGTTTACTAAAGGTCTTCTCCCATTTTGTGTCTATGGGAAAAATGCTTAGTAAATAGGGCCCTATGTTTCTATGCTACCAGGGCATCTCTATCACATAATTTCTGTAAATCTTTTTTTAAATTCTCTAGTTCTCTAAAACATACATTTCCATATGCCTATTTACTTTTGGCATTAAAATGTATATTCTCTGAACAATTTAATTTTTTATTACATTATACTTTGATGCATTTAAATTGCATTATTATGCTTAAATAAATAACAGGACTCATTACATATCCTTTGCTGTGAGGTACGGGAAATCTATTCCCTTAAATTTTTTTCTCCTTTTTGCCTTTATTCATTTAATTAAATTTTTCTTCATGCAAGAGATTTTTTTCTTGGCCAAGTGCGATATGGAGAGTATTTTATTTAGATAAGTAGTATTTTCATCGTTCAGGAGATCAAATGCAATGATTGCTTACAATAATCAGATTAAAATGGAGAAAAACTTCAGACTTTCTCACAAGCTGTGGCAGGGCACATTTTGCAAGTTACTAACAGCACAGTGTTCCTGTATAGTGAGATGTCCAGAAAAGGATCTGACATTGGCTCTAGCACAGGCAGACTTCGATAGTTGTGCTTTGTTATTGTACTTCGATATAAGAACTGCCTTCTGCTGAACACTGAGCAATCTTCAAAACTTTAGGGGCCCAGTATTCATTTGGGCACTGCCCACTGATCCTTAATCCCTGATATTCAATGCCGGGGTCATATGTGGCCCCCACATTGAATATCCGGGGTTCACTATAAATGCCGGAAGCCACAGTAGCTAACCAGGCAGCGGCGATATCGCATGCTGCCCGGTTAGTGACCTGCACCTTAAAGATAGGTGAGGGGTTTTCTCACCTATCTTTTAGGTGCAGGTTGCTGACCGGACAGCATTCAATATTGCTGCTACCCGGTTAGAGAAAATCTCTGCCTCCGGTCTGGCCTGGAAAGTCCCACATATGCCCTGAAGCTAACTGCATAGCAATGGGGCATGTAGTAGGGTTAGAAGGAGATATTCAACAGCACTAACCATGTAAGTGCCATTGAATATCCTGATTTAAGGCATTTACAAAGTTTACTGGGCTGTAAACCGTGTAAATGCCTTTCGAATATCAGATCCAAGATCACCTAGAATTCAGTTTCTTTCTTCCTACTGAAATATAATGGGCAGATGGTCAAAAGGAGTTGTGTTGGCAATAGATTTTCAACAATTAGACAGCTAGATGGTCATGCTAGAATCCTTATTTGCGATTTGGATATTTGAAAATCTGCATGGATATCCAAATTGTGTAGACATCCCCAGAGCTATTTTACAGTGTTTGAAGACATAGCCATAGCAGGGATGTCCAAGTAGGTAGGAGGTATAGTGAATGTGTATCTGGGGTGGGGTGACAAATGTAGACATCCCCAATCTATTTCAGAACCCTTGGGGACGTCTACCATCACGTCCAAGTTTAGACCTGTTCCAGGCATGAATGAGCACCAGGAAAGTGCTTGTTTGGGTCCTAAACCATCTGGAAGGTGTAGAGACGATGGCACTACACTATCCTCAGTACTCTACAATCAAAATGATATTTTTTTTGTTACTGAGAAACTTGTCTTTTGTTTGAACCACCGCTCAGGTCTCTTAGACATCCTCGGTATTGAATATGATACCTGGGACAGCTATGTGGACGGCCTTGCAGATGGTCCATACAGGTGAATCCATGTTTTGAAATCATGTCCAGTACTGGATATGACACATTTTTTTCAGACATTCTGGCTTGGATGTACCAGATCACCCTTGGATGTCCTTTGTAAAATGTGCCTATAGCATTAGGTCATGTAAATCACTAAACAGCTCAATATTTTATTTTTAATTTGTAATGTTCCAGAATCTGATTAGCCATGCTTCACAAAAAGAGACCAGGGGCTGATATTTAAACATCAGGGCAGTCAGCCGTGGCGCTAGAGTACTGGTAGGACATTCAGCGTCAGATATACGCTGCTGCTGAATATTGGGGATGAATGGTGCTATCCAGAAGTGCTGACACTGGTCTGGTAGCAGATTTTCAGTTGACCCTTATCTGGATTGCAACATAGACCAGCTTTTCACGTGGCCTAAGTTGCCTGATGAGGTGCCAACGGAAAATCCACAAATCGAATAAGTGTCGGCCCTAATCCGGATAGTCCTGATGTTGCCCTCACTCCGCTCCTGGATCGCCCCTGCACTAGCTGGACACTTCCAGAGTGGTCTGTAGGGATATTCAGCAGTACTATCCAGATAGTGCAGCTAAGTATTATGGTCAGCACCCTTAGCAGGCCGGACCCCCAAAATGTGTTATAATAAAACATACAGTATTACAATACAAACCAATACTATAAAGCCCTCAAATACTTAAAACCCATCCCCAATTCCATCTCCTAAACATCCCAACCCCCATAGCCCCAAGAAACCCGTCCTAATCCCAAAGCCTCGACTACCCCTTTCACTTACAAATTTTCCCCCCACACCACATCCTAAAAAGCCACAACTGGAGGGGTTAAATGTTCTGCTACTGCTGAAGTGTACTGTGAAGATTTGTCTATTGGCTTGGAATAATTAAAATGACCCAAATGTAGAGAGAAGGAAGACTAGACTCAACCAGTTCTGTCTGGAGCGAAGAAGCAAACCACAAAGCAATAAAGCTTGGGGAAAAGCTTGCACAAAATAAAATATTTTGAAGGCAGCCTTAAATTTCCTAATTGGAGATTTGAAACCCTAAAACAGGACAGGCACATGCATTCCATATGAACAGTCAAATAAGGAAGAACCAAAAGACTGTGCTGAGAAGAGTGAAGGGATTGGGAAGAAATGTAAGAAACAAGGGAAGAAGAAAGGAAAATGTGCAGGCCTGAGTAATAAGCCTGGTAGGTGATCACAAGGAGTTTCAAATAAATTCAGTATTGCAGGGTAGCCAATGCTCCTCATATAAGAGCAGAATCACATGATTAGATTTCCTTGCTCCATAGCAGAGCTAAACAGAGGTGTTTTTTTTACATGAGCTGCAACCTCTGCAATGTAACCAGTGCTATTATTTCTTATCAAAATCAAATCTATCATATTACGCAGATAGCATCCATCAACATCCTTGCTGGTTCATAGTTCATCTGTTTGTGTTGTGTTTTGATAATTCAGGGCCTTCCAGCTGATCTGGGTGCTGTGCTGTGTTGCTTCTTGCATAATTTATGACCTTCCAGTTATATACATATACGAGTATAATGACTGAATCACCCACTATAACGACCATCCCAACCATTTCCTCATGGGCACATGGACCTGGAGAAACCTCCTCAGTATGAAAGGGTTTTACATCATCTGGAGGACAGGCCCTAGTTTGGGATAACTTCCTGCCTCACCAAGGTGATGCTCTCCTGTCACGTGACCTCTCTCCTCCATGGCAACAGAATGGCTGTCATATATATATATATATATGTTTTCCTTAGTGTCTCTAAGTCTGCTACTCTAACCTCCAGAGATTGGACTCATTCCCTGAGAGGAAAGAGCTCCTTGTACCTAATGCACACGTAAGATCTCTGACCAATTGGGAAAAAATCATACATGTGGCAGAATGCAAAAGACTGGATAGCCCCCACCTCGCTGCTAGACTGCTGTCTGCAGTTTTAAGGATTTGTTTAGCTATTTATTTTTTTTTAAACTTTTATTTTCATTTTGCAACAAACAAAAGAAACAACACACCAAAAGAGACAAAACAAGTATACAATAAGGAAAAGTAAACCCATTACCCCCCACCCCGATGCTTCTTCTCTACCCGATTATATCAGCATGTGAGCGCTTCCAATTAACAGTGATTATACATCAAACGATCAAAAGAGTATCTACAATACAGCATGATCATGGGACAGAGACATATACAAAGTTAGACAGTCAGATGAGAGCATTTAGCAAAGTGTACATAGTCATTGAGCATCTTCCATTGAGACCAATGAGAAGGAGTCTGAACGGAAGAAGCGAACAGACGAGGTATTTGGTCATATTTACTGTAAAGACAGGCATGATTCCACCATTCATTGGGGCTCAAATGGGAGCTAATTTTCCAGTATTACTTAATTAGGGAAATAGCAATGCCAAGCATAAAGTTCGAAAGGAGATAAGCCATTTTTGGGAGAGAGGGGATCCCCGCAACTGGGCGAAGTCCCACTATCCTCCAAGAAAGGGGCTCCTGAGAGTGCGAGATAGACTAAATACGACCCCAGACCCGACGCCAGTAATACTGTAGTACGGGATATTCATGCATAACATGAGGCAATGAACCAATGGCCGCAGGACGTGTCCAGCAACCATTGCCCTGAGTAGTGTTCCATTTGTCTAATCTGTGAGAAGTGTAAAAACACCGGTGGGCTAGAAAGAAGAGGGTCTGAATGAGTGAGGCGGATCGGGAACCCGTGTCCCTCTACTCCAGATAAGGCTCTATTGCTCCGAGGTCAAAGTCACATGCAATTCTCTCTCCCATACTTTCTGCGCTATAGGGGTATCTCTAGTTATAGCATTACAGAAGGTTTAGTAAAATTGGATGCAACACCCGGTGAACTACCAAGAAATCGGAAAGTCTCCAATCAACCTTATGTAGAGAATGCCGATGGCGGAAGTACTCTAGTGCACCGAAGGCGATGCTGAAGTTGCACTGACCAGAGTCGGGAGTCTAAAGATTGCATAAGAGTATTAAAGGCACCTAAAGTGTCTAAAAGCATTGGTGGATAGTGGGAGTCTGATGGGAGAGTCATACCAGGGAGAAAGGTAAGAGGAATCGGTTTGCAAAGGCCCGCTTCTATATCTAGCCACACAGGTCTACTCGGTACTGGATCCTCCAACCAACGAGCACCTTGTTTGAGAAGAAAAGATTGAGGGAACACTTAAGTAAAATCGCCACCAAGTATTAATGGGGCATTGGCAGAGGCCAAGGCCAACTGCGCAATACTTGCATAGTAAGCAGGGTTGTCCACATTCGGGGCATAATGCAAATACACGTGAATTCACTATCTCCAACCTCAAGGTGTACACGGGCCCATCTACCCTCCTTGTCAGCGCTAATATCAGGTACAGTAGCGTACAAAGACTTCTTAACCAGAGTGGCTATCCCGTACCATTTGAAAACGGTGGGAGAATAGGCAGCTACCATGTGAGGCTTAGCATTGAGTTTCAGTGTTTCAGCAGAGTTTAAATGCGTTTCTGAAGAAACACTAAATCAACATGCTCATGGCTAAGATAGCTAAGGATTTTCTTTCCTTTGAGTGGACCATTAATGCCTTTGACGGTGAATGATAAGATTTTACATAAGGCCATTCAGAAAAGTGAAAAATACTGAGCATGATAGCACACATAATTTCACTATGTCCCTCAAACTGACTGTATCTGGCTGTACACATGACATAGGAAAAATAAACTAATATAATATAATGAAGCGCCCCACATTAACAAAGAAAACCGCAGTACGGTAGAGGAGAAGCAAAACCCCAAAATTACTGGCGACCATGTGTCTGCGGGGAGAAACCCCGAGAAGGCCGAAATTGAAAAAACACATAACCTGTAGGACTGTGCGTGCTCCGAATCCGACCGAGGCACACATCATGAAGGGATAGGAGACCAAAAAACGAAAGTCATATAGAGAAAGAAAGAAAGTCCAGGCTATTTCTGTGCTTGGCTATGACCGCCGCATCGGGCCCTTCAAAATGGCGGATAGAGCCGGCAAATAAGAGTCCAAGATTTGGGATTAGCGCATCTGCTCTGCTTCTTTGGAGTCTAAAAATGTTGATAGTAGATCAGGATCTTCGAACGTCCTGGTTTGGTTGTGGAGAGTCACTCGGAGCTTCGCTGGATACAACAGGCCAAAGCGAGCCTGTAGCTGTTGAAGTCGAGGGCGAAAAGCAAGGAGTTTCTTCCGCCGGTCAACGGTAGGCTTTGCCAAATCAGGAAAGAAGGAGACCTTACGACCTTCAAATTCCAAATGATGATTCGCTCGGGCAGCATGTAAAATTTGTTCCACTTGTTGATATAGTAGCAAGCTAAAGACAATAGGCCGGGGGGTCGTGCGGTTGAGCGCCATGTGGGCAGGAACACGGTGTGCTCGATCGATTTCCAGTTCTCTGTGAAAAGTGATCTTCAGCAAGGAGGGAAGAGTTTTGAGCAAGAATTCTCTTATATCTCCTGCTTCCACCCCCTCCGGCATTCCGAGGAGCCTCACATTGTTGCGACGGGCTCGATTATTGCTATCTTCTAACTCCTTTTGAAGATTCTGTATCTGGCGCTCAGCCTCGTCCAGTTTGCCCAAGCGCACCTCGTGCGAGTCGAGGACCCCCGCCATGTTGTCCTGCCGTAATGAAAGACTTTCAAGTCGGTCCTGGAGCACTCCAAAGTCCTCTCGCATGGCTCGAAGCGCTTCTCCATTGGACTGCACCAATTCCTTCACGCCGCGTATTTCCTCCAAAATCTCCAGGTGCATCTCGGGGTTTTCACGAAATGGAACCATCTTCTGTGGGGAGGACACCTCTGTTTTGGAGCGTTTTCCGTGAGAAGAAGAAGGAGACCCGAAGTCCAAGCGCGCTGGTTTATGGGCCGCCATTCCCCCCGAGGTGCCCCGGTCAGCTCGGAGCGAAATAGTAAATTTGTATAGGTATTAAGTCAGGATTCTAAGTAGGCCTCTCGGGAGCTTCAACGCAAAGCGTCCTACCCGCTGGACATCAGGCTCCGCCCCCCTCTTGTTTAGCTATTTAAATTGTTTGTTTACTTATAGTTGCTAGGGATACTTTTACCAATACAACTATACTGCATAGGTTTAAGGGAGTTTGTTTGCCTCAAGATTAATTTCAGGGCTTTCATTAATTAATCTATTCCTAATGAGGTAGCCAGTTAAACCTGAAAGTGAATTTGACCACCTCTTTCCCTTTAATAGGTTTAAGAGTCTATCAATCCAAGATCATAGTGAGATGGGTGGGGAAAAAACAACACTAACTGAAAGATGGCTTGCTACACAGTGCCCTGACTGACATTATAAAATAGAGAATTTTAAAATAGACAGAGATTTTATCTGTTGAAACCTAAAGAATTCTCTTTAACCCTAAAGTCTAAGAAATTCTCAGCAGGTAAATACTTACAAGTACAGATTTCTTCTCAGCAAGAACAGCTTCTCACAGTAGGAATACGTGCACATAAGTGATTTGCATGCACAAAAATATTTTAGGTGTCCAAACAAATTGACTAAACTGCAATGAATTCACACCCATATTAAAATTCTTACTCCGTCCCAATTCTTTGATTGCCTCACACACAATCTCTTGCTCTCTCTTCTGTCACTCCCGCCATGCCTCCCACATACTACACTTTCCAGTTCTGTCCTCCCTCTGCCAGTGACTCCCCATATTTATTCACATTTGTAATCTCATTCTCCATACACCTACACATCTCGTCTTACTCTCGCTTCAGTGTGCCCTCAACCTCATTTACTCTCTCTTGCTCTCTTCTCTCACTTACTTCTCCCCATACATACATTCAAACTTTCTCTCTCAATTATTTATCTCTCCAGCTGCCTATATTCTTCTCAGTCTTCTTGACACACATTACAAAACTGTCAATCTGGTTTTCAGAATAGCCACAATGAATAGAATATGTCAACAGGGATGGATTGAGTGCCCTTGCTTTCAAGCAATAATTTATGAGTCGTTCAGCTCACAAGTATTTTAGTGGTGTCCGTGTAGTCAACCTTCAACGTAACACTGCAACTGCCAGAACTTTAAAACAATTGAAGCTATGAACAATGTTTCACCGGTTGCTAGAAGAGAAAATAAATAGAAGGTGTAAGCTCTGCAGGAAAGGTCAGTCAGCACACAGAAAGCAGAGGCAAACCTTGGATTGGAGACACTATGGTTGTGTCGTGCAATGTTCTTTATTGTAAAATGCCTGACTCGGCCAAGTTTCAGCTAAATAGCTTACATCAAGAGTAGCGAGAACCATCCATCCATTCACTTCCTAGTGGAAAGTGGAAACGGCTAGAATGCTAGAGAGATACCTACACAGAAGCCCCAAAAGAAAATCCACATACAGAGACAGGTGCTCGCCAAGTGCAGAATAAGCGACAATAAATTAGAATATGTGCAGAGAAAACCTGAAAAGTTAGACTGTGCTTGCAGAGTAATCAGTGCAACATTAGAGAAAAGAAAGCATGTCTTCCACCATGCAAAATTCAACCAGTCAAGAGCTCTCCCCAGCTCAGCCAAGACCTTTCTTTTTCTCCACTCAATCCCCTAATCCCAGGCCCCTGTTCAAACACCCCTCCCCCATATTAACCCTCATGATTTATATCCTCCTAAATCCCTGTTTTCCTATTCTCTCTTAATGAAACACTAGCCCCATCCCTCCTTCACTCAATCTGCACCATCGTCTCCCAAGGCTTCTCTTTGTCCCACGCTCACTGTTCCATCCTTGACCTGCTATTCCCTCTCCCTCCAGCTTGCAGTTTCTCCTTGTTCACCTCTCCCCCCCCAGGCTTTTCTCTCTGCCCTAGCCCCCATCCTTTCTCACCTGTGACTGTGATGATTGCAGTCTACACTGCCCCCCCCCCCCACAAAAAAAAAACCTATATCTGAACAGAGGGAGGTGATTTTACACACATAAGAACATAAGAACAAAAGATATGCCATACTGGGTCAGACCAAGGTCCATCAAGCCCAGTATTCTGTTTCCAACAGTGGCCAATCTAGGTCATACGTACCTAGCAGTTTCCCCAAGGGACACAGGTTCCACAATGCTTGTATTGGTTCAAGCATTGATATCCTGGGTCCCTTCTTAATAATGGTTTATAGACCTTTCCTCCAGGAACTTGTCCAAACCTTTTTTAAACCCAGCTACACTAACAGCCTTTACTACATCCTCCGGTAACAAATTCCAGAGTTTGATTACACGTTGAGTGAAAAAATATTTTCTTTTATTAGTCTTAAATAGTTTACCCTGTAGCTTCATTGCATGTCCCCTAGTCTTTCTATATTCTGATAATGTAAACAATCGATCTACATTTACCCATTCCACTCCGTTCATTAATTTATAGACTTATATCATATCTACCCTCAGCCGTCTCTTTTCCAGGTTAAAGAGCCCTAACCTTTTTAGCCTTTCTTCATAGGAGTATCCTTCCATCCCCTTTACCATTTTGGTGGCTCTTCTCTGAACCTTTTCTAAAATCGCTATATCCTTTTTAAGATACGGCGACCAGAATTGCACACAATATTTAAGGTGCGGTCTCACCATGGAACGATATAGAGGCATTATAATATCTTTTGTTTTATTTTCCATTCCTTTCCTTATCATACCTAGCATTCTATTTGCTCTCTTGGCCGCCGCTGCACACTGGGCCGAGGGTTTTAACACGTTATCCACAATGACGCCTAAATCTTTTTCCTGGGTGGTGGTTCCTAATGTGGAACCTTGCATCGTGTAACCATAGTTTGGGTTGTTCTTCCCTAGGTGCATAACCTTGCACTTCTCCACATTAAATTTCATCTGCCATTTTGATGCCCAGTCTTCCAATTTATCAAGATCCTCTTGCAATTTTCCACAATCCTCCTGGGTTTTAACAACTTTAAATAGTTTTGTGTCATCTGCAAATTTGATAACCTCACTCGTTATTCCACTTTCCAGGTCATTTATGAATATGTCAAAAAGCAGCGGACCCAGCACAGATCCTGGGGTACACCACTATTCACCTTTCTCCATTGGGGAAATTGGCCATTTAGCCCTACCCTCTGCTTTCTATCTTTTAACCAGTTCCTGATCCACAATAGTACACTGCCTCCTATCCCATGACTCTTTAGTTTTGCCAAAAGTCTCTCATGAGGGACCTTGTCAAAGGCTTTCTGAAAGTCCAGATACACAATATCAACCGACTCACCTTTGTCCACCTGTTTATTCACTCCTTCAAAAAAACATAACAGATTAGTAAGACATCTCGTAGATGAAGGTGATGTGTAAGCGGGGAGCAAGTCAGGAGGACTCCTCTTTAACTAGTTCAACGCTTGAGGCTACAGCAGTGCTAGACTGCCAGCCAGCAACAGTACAGGGGTGGGCAACCTGTGCCGGGGGGGGGGGGAGGGGTTAATTCTTCTCTCTGTCCTGGCCTATCCTGTGTGCATAGTCAACGTTCTAGTCTGCGATGCCCTCATTAGCGCTCTTTAGACTCCAAGTCCCAGTCTCCGAAGTCAAGTCACTCTGGTTGCCTTCAACCTCAGAAGCAAGCAGCACTACACCAGCCACACAACCTACATCCACCATCCATCACTCCCCACGTGTGCTGGCTCATGTCATACTCTCATGCGTGCTAGATAGTCCTTGCTGTTTTCCCCATCCTGCGCAGCAGAGTGCTGCATAGCCATGCTGTCTGGAGTGAATGAATCAGCCAGTGAGGCTGAAGTCAGCACAGAGCATCTGAGCTCAGGAGCAGGCACTCACTGACGCACAAAGCCTCACAATTCCAGGAAGGGGGTGAGGGATGGAGTCTGGATCTTTCTTGCCTTGTACGTAGCCACTTGGACTCATGCATCTTACTGGAGCATGTTTTTTTACAGCCCTTCAGTTCACAGGAATCTGGCAAGCTCAGTGAAAATATGACCCTGTGATTAAGGAAGCCATTCATTCTAGGTGCAGAAAGGTCCCTCAGAAAGGCATTAGTAGGTTCTTGGCAAGCCAATCTTGACACTTGTTCCTGCCAGCCGCCTGCTCTGCATATACATTTCTACCACTTCAGCTTGCTTTAGCATGCCGTGTTTCTCCCCAACATTTCTTTTCTGGAGACAGAGCACAGAAGTGGAGCTTGGTCTGCTAGAGCCTACTGTGACTGCATCACTGAAAACAGTGCAGCAATGTGGCCATAGCTGCACCAAGGAGCAGCGGTCAGCAGCACCGAACTCTGGGCTAAATATACCTATGGGCAACTGGATCACCGCTATGTAGGGGCTGGGGCGGCTGCCCCTCTGGCTCATAAGTAAAAGCAGTCCTCGGTATATGGAATCCCATCTTGACTAGATCAAGAAAACAAGTCAGATTGCTAAGTGTGGCTGCTCTTTGCTGGTAGTGTATTATTTTGTAAAGGATTATTTTTCTTAGTATTTCTGAGTGCAGCTGTGATGAATGATTAAAGGAAATTGACTGCTCTTGGAGAGAGAACAGGCTAGATCCCACAGAATATTGGAGTGCTAGTTATGCTGATTACAGGGTAAGTGCTTTATGTACAAAATACAAGGGATCACAGAGAGAGGAAGACAAATATCAATATTTGGAAAAACTTAGAGAAGCTAAGAAGAAATATCCAATGCAATAAAATGGGGAGATAAGATATTTTTCAGATATGTTATGAGAGGAGGAAGTGCAAAAGTGGTATTGTCAGACTCAAGAGTGAAGGGGATGAATATGTAGAAGCTGATGAGGATAAAGCAGAATTGCTTAACAAATATTTTTGTTCTGTGTTTGCAGATGAGAGCAGGACCTCAGAAAACAACCACAAATAGGAACAGAAGTGAAGGGGATCTTGAACAATTTTCAGAAGACCGTGTTCGTGAGGAACTAGCTAAACTAAAAGTTGACAAAGTGATGGGACTGGATAGGATACATCCAAGAATTTTGAAGGAACTTGAAGGCATTCTAGCAGCTCCACTGACTGCCTTTTCAATGCTTTATTAGAGTCAGGAGGACTGGAGAAAGGCACATGTGGTCCCGTAACACAACAGCAGAAGTAAGGATGAGGTTGAGAAGTGCAGATGGTGAGTAAAGTATTGGAAATGCTGCTAAAAAGAGGGTAGTGAGGTTTCTGGAGTCCAATGGATTACAGGATCCAAGGTAGGTTTTGTCAGACAGATCTGATTGATGTCTTTGACTGGGTGACCAGGAGTTAGACCGAGGGAGAGCCCTAGATGTGGTGAACTAAGATTTCAGTAAAGCCTTTGACACCATTCTGCAAAGACAACTTACAAAAAAATTGAACACCCTAGGGATGGACCCTAAATTGACTGACTAGTTTTGAAATTGATTGAGAGGGAGGCGACAAAGGGTGCAGGTAAATGGAGCTCACTCTGATAGAAGGATGTTACCAGTGGTGTGGCACAGGGATCTGTCCTTGGTCCGATTCTTTTTAACATCTTTGTTAGTGATATTGCGGAAGGGCTGTCTGATAAGGTTTGCCTCTTTGCGGATGATACCAAAATCTGTAATAGACACCCAGGAAGGAGTAGATAACATGAGAAGGGGTATAGCTAAGCTTGAAGAATGATCAAGCATTTGGCAGCTGAGATTTAATGCTAAAAAAATGCAGGGCCATGCATTTGGGCTGCAAAATTCCAAGGGAGAGGTACAGTGTAGGGGGGCAAAGTACTTCTGTCCACGAGAGAAGAGAGGGACCTGGGAGTGATTGTTTCTGATGATTTTATAGTGGCTAAACAGGTAGAAAATGCAACGGTGAAATCCAGAAGGATGCTTGGGGGTATGGGGAGAGGAATGGCCAGCAGAAAAAAGCAGGTGATAGTGCCTCTGTATAAGTCTTTGGTGTGACCTCATTTGGATTTTGTGTTCAATTTTGGAGACCACATGGTGTCAGTAAAGAGGGTGGCTACTAAAATGGTTAGTGGTCTTCCTTATAAAGTATATGAAGACAGACTTAAAGATCTTAATATGTATACATTAGAGGAAAGGTGGGATAGAGGAAATATGTTAGAGACGTTTAAATACCTCCATGGCATAAATGCACAAGAGGAGAGCCTCTTTCAATTGAAAGCAAGATCTGCTACGAGGGGACATAGGATGAGGGTGAAAGGGGATAGACTCAGGAGTAATATGCAGAAATATTTCTTTATGGAGAGTGGCAGATGCATGGAATAGTCTCTCAGTGGAGGTAGTAGAGACGAGGACAGTATCTGAATTCAAGAAAGCATGAGACAAACATAGAAGATCTCTAAAGGAAAAAAGGGGACCGTAGTAATTGACAGGCAGACTAGATAATTCATATGGTCTTCTTCTGCCATCATGCTTCTGTGTTTCTATATTATTGGGGCTATTATTGTTGTGGTATTGATTACTCAATAAAATTGTTGCCTATTTTGACACTACCTCTGATGTTGTCAGTGTCGTTTTTTTGTTGGAGTTGAGGGGAGTAGTCTGAATGCTCATGTTAGGAAAAGTTTGGGTTTTCAATGCTATGAAATTGTATTTTAAAACATATTTTAAATATTATGATAATAATAATAATGGCCTGATATTCAATGGAAATTATATGTTTGCTGATGGTTAGCAAACACATTATTGCCCTATATGTGTCTCTTCAAAAAAATACACAGATGATATCAAGCCATTTATATGAACAAATGGCCAGATACTATCCATATATTTGTGGGTCTGGTTAGGGGAAGAGTGAGGGCAGGGCAAAAAATGATCCAAATAGCATGAAAATTCATCCGCTATCCACATAAGCTATGGGGGTCATTCTGACCCATGAATAAGCCACCTGTACATGTGGGATCGACATGTATCGCGCAAAAACGTCCAAAACCGTATTTTGAACCTTTGCAGCCCTGCACATACTGTCACAATGCCACCCTGGTGGCTACTGGGCACCAAGGCAGGTCGGACATAAATAAAAATAAGGTTGGGTTTGGTATGTATTTTCTAGGGCCCAGGGATGTATAGCCTTGGTAGCGTCCTTATTACCAAATACCCAGAGAACACAGGTCTTTGAGTGGAGGGAAAAATAAGGCTTTATTTCCCTTGTATTGCAAAAGGTTCAAAGGATCAGATTCAAACAGCAAAAGAAATGTCCTTACATCAGGTTAGAAAGAAAAGGTACAACTCAGGTTCAAATGCAAAAACTGTTTTCTTCACAGAGGAGATACAAAAATCAGGCTTTTCACACAAACGCTGTATGACCTCCCAGTGCCTGGGGTTCAGCGTGGGGCATCGGTCATGAGCTGTTCTATAGTGTGAATATCCTTCTCTCTTCAAAGGTTTTACATTTGCTTCCTGCAAACCTTGCTTAGTTAAAAGTTTCTTATTTGATAAAAGCTTTTCATACCTTGTCTCCTGAGATGTGTGACATGGACAGGGAGCTTCTGTTTCTTGTCCTCTCCATAAACTAGCCCTCTGAAGGCTGTTTCCAACAAAGTATGGGTTACCTTGTAACTCCGGCTTCTTTCCTTGGGACGTGGCTTGAGGCCTACTCCTGGTGAGATTCTGCCTTGCTCCTGCAATATGGCTTGGGTTTTTCACACAGCAGTCACAGTACGGCTTTCGCGTTCCTGAATCTCCTGGACCCTTCTGTATTCTCTGTCCTTTCAGGTCTCTCTGGCCTGTACCTCTTTCCTGCACTCCAGCAGCATCTGTAGCTTCTGCAGTTTCTCCAACATCTGCAGTTTCTGCTACTTCTCCGGCTTCCGAAGGCTCTGCAACTTCTCTGCTGCCTTCTCTGCTGCTTCTGGCTTTACAGACACTTCTGCCTCTACAGCCACCTTCCTCTTTACCGCCACTTCCCCCTTTCCAGTCTTCCAGACTTTCTTTAAAAGGAGTTCCTGCCTTCCTGGATTGGAGGCTGGCTGGCTTTAGGTCACACCCTGTGGGGCGTGGATCCTCAGTCTTCCGGAGGTCCCTCTTGCTCCCCCTACCAGGTTCCTGAGAATACTGCAGCTTGTGCATGCCTTTTTTCGTTTTTAAAACATTTTCTTCTATTCCCCGCTGGTCTGCTGCATCACAATACACAGCTCTTAAACAGGGATTGTTGAACGTGGGCAGGAAGGGGTGGACTGGGGGCATGGCCAGTCACAGAGACATATAAAGCATATTCTGATCACACCTGTGCATGTCAGCAGTTGCCCCACAGACGTCCAGGTTTTACCTGCAAAAACATGGAATAAAGGTAGGACTTAAAAATATTTTTGCTCCTTACCCCAGTGCAGCCAATAGTGGTGAATGGATGACTAACATATGTTGTGAACTGCAGTGACTGCAGTCTGGAAAACCACAGTATACAGTGTTATGGAACAGAAAGCAGAGGACAGGGTGGATGTACATAAAAGCAGCAGAACTAAACACCCCCACAACTGTATGCACTATAGCACTGGTGGTCAATCTGACCATGTTGGCATTTGCTGTATGAGCTAAAGGGATACAGCTGGGGCACCCTACCAATGATACTGGTGGTAGAGTTCTAGGACCCTTTGTGAAAATGCAAGCCTGGACATCGGTGCCATGTGCAGTACCCGGAGAGCTGGCATGTTGCACTCCACACAGTGGATTTCTACAATATGCTCTATGCAATGTGCACAGTCCCCTGGTACAGATAAGGTCGTATGTAACTCTTATTGGTACACTATACTAAGGGTATCTTACACCGGTGGCTACATGGCACATATCTTGTGCACAGGTCACTGTTGCGGTTGTTTACATATATGGGCCTATGATGGGCAATGTCCATTAGGGGTTTGACCTTTGATGTAGATATACTGGAAGGGCTGTTTGGGTCTACTGCAGCTCTGTAGCAGATTGAGGTTGACTTCTGGAGAGAGATCTGCAATTGTGAGTATATACTTCTGGGAATTTTCTGAAAGGAATTCTTTTTATTAAAGCTAATTAATCTGTGAACCCACTATTTTTTGTTAAATCAGTCAGGGCCTAGTAGCAGCAGTTTAAGTTTACATTTAAAACACAGAAGAGAGCTTCCTGGTTAAATTTCATACCCAGCAGAGAGCTTGTAGTTTACATTTAATAGTCATTCAGGGCCTAGCATCAGCAAAGTACTTTTAGTTTAAATTTAAAACACAGAAGAGAGCTTTCTGGTTAAATTTAGAACCCAGCAGAGAGCTTGTAGTTTAAATTTCATAATAAGTTAGAGCCTAGCAGCAGCAAAGAGCTATAATTTAAATCAAATAAGAATATAGCTTACCTCAGCAGCACAGGACAGGGTACTGTGTAGCAGCCCTCTTTTAATGTGTTATTTCCCTCCTTCCCTCCCCACACCCACCCACCCCTGGTATAATCGTAGCTTTATAGGTAATTACACATTTTAAAAGACAGGAGGTGCTCTCAGGTGAAGCTTGTTACCCAAATCAGTCATACACTAAGGACCTGAGATTAATTAAGCTTCAGGTGAACAAGGTATATTAAACATATTAAGTACAGTTTTATTGGTATAAATATCCATAGCAACCCTTAGTAAGTAAAGAACTTAAAGATCTAAACAAAAACTTAAAACAAAGATGCAGACAGCAGTCCAGCAGCGAGATGGGTGCTTTCCAGTCTTTTGCATTGAGTGTCACATGTATGAATTTCTCCCAGTTGGTGAGAGGTCTTACGTGTGCACTAGGTGCAAGGAGCTCTTTGCTCTCAGGGAACGAGTCCGTTCTCTAGAGGCTAGAGTAGCAGACTTGGAAAACATAAGAAAGATGGAGAGGTACATAGACGAGATCTACAGGGATATAGTCCTGAAGTCCCACCTCCAGTCTGCAAGCATCCCTGTTGCCATGGAGGAAAGAGGTCATGTGACAGAAGAGCGTCACCCTGGTGAGGCAGGAAGTGATCCTGTAACAAGGACCTGTCCTCCAGGTGATGTAAAACACTCTCACACCGAGGAAGTTTCTCCAGGGTCATGTGCCCATGAGGGAAGGATTAGGACAGCCGTTATAGTTGGTGATTCGATCATTAGGCATGTAGATAGCTGGGTGACAGGTAGACGTGAGGATCGCCTGGTAACATGCCTGCCTGGTGCGAAGGTAGCGGACCTCACGCGCCACCTAGATAAGGTCTTAGACAGTGCTGGGGAGGAGTCTGCTGTCTTGGTACATGTCGGTACCAATGACATAGGAAAATGTGCTACGGAGGTTCTGGAGGCTAAATTTAGGCTTTTAGGTAGGAAGTTGAAATCCAGAACCTCCAGGGTAGTGTTTCTGAAATGCTTCCCGTTCCACGTGCAGGACCCAAAAGGCAGGCAGAGTTCCAGAGTCTCAATGCGTGGATGGGACAATGGTGCAGAGATGAGGTTTTGGATTTGTTAGGAACTGGGGAACATTCTGGGGAAAGGAGGGGCTCTTCCGAAGGGATGGGCTTCACCTTAACCGGGATGGAACCAGGCTGCTGGCATTAACCTTTAAAAAGGAGATAGAGCATCTTCTAAAGTAGATAATAGGGGAAAGTTGACAGTCACCCAAGAGCGGATGGTTCGGAAGAATGTATCCTTGAAGGATACTGCAAAAGCAGAGAGGTTCCAAAAAAGAGTAAAGCAGCCCAAATGCCCTCGAGTATGGAGCAGACAGAGCTTAAAGATCCCAAATTACCATGTCTACCAATAGCCAAATTAATATGAATAAAATACAGTCTCTAAAATGCTTGTATGCAAATGCTAGAAGTCTAAAAAATAAGATGGGAGAGTTAGAATATATAGCACTAAATGAGAGGTTAGATATGATTGGAATATCAGAGACATGGTGGAAGGAGGACAACCAGTGGGACATTGTGATACCTGTGTTCAAACTATATCGTAATGATAGAGCTGATCAAATTGGTGGAGGGGTTGCGCTCTATGTTAGAGAGGGCATTGAGTCAAAAAGGATTAAAGTTTTGCAGGAAACAAAATTAGCTGCAGAATCTCTATGGATTGAAATTCCATGTAAAAAGGGGAAGGCAATGGCAGTGGGGGTGTACTATCGACCACGTGGCCAGAATGAACAAATGGATGATGAAATGCTCAAAGAAATCAAGAAAGCTAACAAAAGGTACAGTGCAGTAATAATAATGGGTGATTTCAATTACCCTGGTATCGACTGAGTCAGTGTCACGGCAGGACATGCTAGGGAGATAAAGTTTTTAGATGACATAAATGACTGCTTCTTGGAGCAGCTGGTTCATGAACCAACCAGAGGGGAAGCCATATTAGACCTAGTCCTTAGTGGAACACCAGATCTAGTGCAAGAGATAAGGGTGTTGGGGCCTCTTGGAAATAGTGATCATAGCATGATCGCCTTTGATTTAATTAGTGGAGGACGGATAGTACGGAAATCCACAGTACTACCTTTTAACTTTCGAAAGGGAGACTATGATAAAATGAGGAAAATAGTTAAGAAAAACTAAAAGGAGCAGTTGCAAATGTTAAAGACTTACATCAAGCTTGGGTGTTGTTGAAAAATACTATCTTGGCAGCCCAGACCAGTTGTATTCCATGCTTTAAGAAAAGTGGATGTAAGTCCAAAAAACTGCCAGCATGGTTTAAAGGTGAGGTCAGAGAGGCTGTTGTTGCCAAAAAAGCATCTGTCAGGAAATGGAAAAAAGAGCCAAACGACGAAACCTGGAAACAGCATAAGCACTGGCAAGTCAAATGCAAGGCATTGATAAAGCAGGCAAAGGGAGAATTTGAGAAAAAGCTTGCTGCGGAAGCAAAAACGCGAAATAAAGATTTTTTCAAGTACATTCGTAGCAAAAAACCTGTGAGAGAGTCAGTTGGTACATTAGATGATAGAGGAGTTAAAGGGGCACTAAGAGGAGACAAGCCGATAGCGGAGAGACTGAATAAATTCTTTGCTTTGGTATTTGCTGAGGAAGATGTAGGGATGTTACCCATGACTGAAGTGGTATTTAAAGGTGCGGAAGAATTGAAGGAAATCTAGATACATCGGGAAGATGTATTACAACTATTAGATAAACTGAAGAGTAGCAAATCACCTGGGCCGGATGGTATACATCCAAGGGTGTTGAAAGAACTGAAATATGAGATTGCAGACCTGCTATTAGTAATCTGTGAACTATCATTAAAATCATCACTAATACCTGAAGATTGGAGGATCGCCAATGTAACACCAATTTTTAAAAAGGGTTCCAGGGGTGATCCGGGAAACTACAGACCGGTGAGTCTCACGTCAGTACCGGGAAAAATGGTAGAAACCATCATAAAGAATAAAATTACTCAGCATGTAGATAGTCATGGCCTAATGGGAGACAGCCAACATGGCTTTAGACATGGAAGATCTTGTCTTACTAATCTGTTGTGTTTTTTTGAAAGTGTGAATAAACAGGTGGACAAAGGTGAGTCGGTTGATATAGTGTATTTGGACTTTCAGAAAGTCTTTGACAATGTCCCTCATCAGAGACTTTTGGCAAAACTAAAGAGTCATGGGATAGGAGGCAGTGTACTACTGTGGATCAAGAACTGGTTAAATGATGGAAAGCAGAGGGTTGGGCTAAATGGCCAATTTTCCCAATGGAGAAAGGTGAATAGTGGTGTACCCCAGGGATCTCTGCTGGGTCCGCTGCTTTTTGACATATTCATAAATGACCTGGAAAGTGGAATAACGAGTGAGGTTATCAAATTTGCAGATGACACAAAACTATTTAAAGTTGTTAAAACCCAAGAGGATTGTGAAAAATTGCAAGAGGATCTTGATAAATTAGAAGACTGGGCATCAAAATGGCAGATGAAATTTAATGTGGACAAGTGCAAAGTTATGCACCTAGGAAAGAACAATCCAAACTATGGTTACACAATGCAAGGTTCCGCATTAGGAAACACCACCCAGGAAAAAGATTTAGGCATCATTGTGGATAGCATGTTAAAACCCTCGGCCCAGTGTGCAGCAGCGGTCAAGACAGCAAATAGAATGCTAGGTATCATAAGGAAAGGAATGGAAAATCAAACAAAAGATATTATAATGCCTCTATATCATTCCATGGTGAGACCGCACCTTGAATATTGTGTGCAATTCTGGTCGCCGTATCTTAAAAAGGATATAGCGTTATTTAGAAAAGGTTCAGAGAAGAGCCACCAAAATGGTAAAGGGGATGGAAGGATACTCCTAGGAAGAAAGGCTAAAAAGGTTAGGGCTCTTTAACCTGGAAAAGAGACAGCTGAGGGGAGATATGATAGAAGTCTATAAATTAATGAACGGAGTGGAACGGGTAAATGTAGATCGATTGTTTACGTGATCAGAATATAGAAAGACTAGGGGACATGCAATGAAGCTACATGTTAAACTATTTAAGACTAATAAAAGAAAATATTTTTTCACTCAATGTGTAATCAAACTATGGAATTTGTTACCGGAGGATGTAGGAAAGGCTGTTAGTGTAGCTGGGTTTAAAAAAGGTTTGGACAAGTTCCTGGAGGAAAGGTCCATAAACCATTATTAAGAAGGGACCCAGGATATCAATGCTTGATCCAGTACAAGCATTGTGGAACCTGTGTATTTTGGAGAAACTGCTAGGTACGTATGACCTAGATTGGCCACTGTTGGAAACAGGATATTGGGCTTGAGGGACCTTGGTCTGACCCAGTATGGCATATCTTATGTTCTTATGTTCTTATGACCATTGAAGTTATCCTGTATGTAGGAAGCCAAATAGAAATGTAGTGAGCAGGTATGATGCTGGATTGGAAGTCCTGATTGCTATGGTTCCCTATCCATCGGCTAGGACATTCGGTTGTGGGCATTCTTTTGGCAGATGGCTGTTTCTGTGGGGCTGCAAGTGAGAGTGAGTGTGTGTGCGTGGGAGGGGGGTGTCTAAATTGCTCATCCACATATTCGGTGGGGGGGGGGGGAAGACATGTTTGCCTGGCAGGTACCTGGAAAAATAACCTTACAATTGAGAAGAAAAGACCACGGTAAAATTGTTCCTCCCTCTATGCGGCAGCTAGTGAGTATACCAGAGAGAATAAGCCTCCGAAGAAACGTGTCCGCGAAATGGAGATTTTCGTAGGGCAATTGTCAACATGGAGTCTTCTGGGAGAAACTCTCTAAGCTAAGTAACAGCTGTCAGCATAGTTCTTGAGTTATTATTGATTCATTCTGGTTTTCATCTGTTTTCTTTCAGATAAAGCGTTGGCTATTGAGCATTTGCCATAGCGAAATATATGCTGTCATATGGATAAAATGCTGTCTATAGAGCATTTGTTATAAAAAGCTATTGGCTGCTATAAAATATTATTGTGTTGCCATAAAGTGTTATTCTCTAATATGTGCTACCGTGTGATATACAGTATATGGTTGTGTAAAGATATTGAGTTATTGAGGTGTGAAAGGCTAGTAAGCTGTAGTGGTAGGTTCACCATGATATATGTAAAATGGGGGATATTGTGTTTTAATTAAATTATTAAGGAAGGTATTGGTAGAAAAATTATAAAAAAGAGTTTTTTAGACCAGTAATGGTAAATGATAGTGATTCCCCTTCAGGCATGCAGTAACTGAGGTCTTTTCTCCTCAATTGTAAGTTTTCTTTCAGGGGCTATTATTAAAAATTAAGAATTGTATGGAATCAATTGGCACTGAAGTTTTTTTTGGAAGATAGTTGTAGAGTACCTCAGGGTGTGTTTTTGTATGCTTTGTGTGGCAGGTACATGGACCATAGGGCTGTCTGCAGCCTCACCAGGTGCTAGTGCTTACACAGGCAGGATGGTTCCACAGTCGCTTCAGTGTCTAGACATTTCCTTATCACTACTCAGGGGACCTCAGAGGGTGGGCACGCAGTGATGCAAAGCACAGTACCCATTTCCAGGTGCCCCAGCATTGGTCTCTACAAATGTGCACTTTTGTAGGGAGTGCCAGTCGTGTCTCAGGGCATGTCTGTGTGGTGCTTGCAATGCTGACTGCTGTAATTCCAATGGCCCTTTAGTAGTGCAGGGGCAGTGTTTGGGTAGTTCTTCTGGGATCATGTACTTACCTAACATTGTGCAATCATTTTCCTGAGCTGTTCACAACGTGCATACCTCAGGAGGGCATCCACTGCTATATCTGTAGTGTTGCACTGCATCTTGTTCCAGTAGGTGAACTCCCTACCCAGTTTCCTGCTACAGTACTTTATACTGTGAGTGCTTTGTAGTGGTCTGGGCATGCCACGGACTGGTTTCTATTATGTAACTTGCATCCACCTGTGAGTCTCGCTATCTTACATCGTCATTCAGCCTCAGAACAGCTCTGTCTGTGCCCACAGCACTTCACAGCTGCCCGTTTTGAAGTGGGGCATGGCCTTTCACGGGTATTTTGCAGAGATGGGCATGGTCGCAGATGTACATTTTTTCAAAAACAGTGAGCGCAGAGATGTACAAAGCTGTTGTCAGCATATACCCAAAGCGATTCTGTGCATGCAGCTGCGTCTATCCCCGTGTGTGTGGAATTCGGTTCTATTTCTGCACGTTTCCATTTGGACGTGCCCGCTGCCCGGACATGCACATTTTCGGAATTGGCCTCCACATGTTTAGGTCTGCTGAAGATCAGGGCTAAACTAAACTAATAGTGCCGGTGTGGTCACTGCACTATCTATATGTTCATTACTGCTACCTATCCAGAGGCAGCACTGAATATATCCATTGAGTTAACCAATAGCAGATGAAGTTAAAGGCAGTGACCACACCAGGTGAATATAAGCCCCAATAATAATAATATTTTTCATCTTAATTAGATTGTAATATACTTTTTCACTGATGACTTCAAAAACTTGCATTTAACGGCCTCCCTCTAAGTCATCTCTCCATTTCAATCAATTTAAAACTCTGCTGCTCGCCTTATCTTTCGCCAGCCTCATTTTGTTCATGTCACCCTCTTCTCAAATCACTTCATTGGCTTCCCCTCCTTTACTGTATTCAATTTTGACTTTTAAATGCATTCATTCTGCTACTACGCTCTATTTCTCTTCTCTCATCTTCCTCTACTCCCTTCCTCGAGAACTTCGTTGTTCTTCAAGCCTGCTCCTATCTTTGCCCTTTTCTTCTTCTGCTAACTCCAGACTTCAGTCCTTTCACCTTGCAGCTCCTTATGCTTGGAACTCTCTTCCTGAAGCTGTTCATCAGGTTTCATCACTCCCCCTCTTCAAATCTCTGCTCAAGGCTCACCTCTTTAAGGCTGCCTTTGGTTCCTTGTGTCTTCTTTGTTGTTTGTCTCCCTCCCCTACGCCTTCTTTATCTTGTTTGTCTTGTAATGAGCAGGGCCTGTCTCCATCTGTGTTTGTACAGTGCCGCGTGAGGCAAGTAGCGCTCTATAAATGTATAATAATAATAATGACATCTGGATTAGAAGGCCTGCTAATTCAATTTAGCGTCCAATCTGCATGACTTTAGGAAAACTGGAAAGGAAACAAATATTTTCATTATTAATGTTTGCTATTAACGATTGAGTAGATCGAGAACTACCAATAACATGATTTGCCAAGGTTCACAGAAAGATTTGAACTCACAAATCCCAGTTTGAATCCTAACATTCATGGGGGCCATTTTACTAAAGGATGCTTAGTAGTTTATGTGCATTTTTTCACATGGTAGCTCTATACAAGCCGACTTGAGTTTTGGTAGCTATTAGTTTCCCTGCTATGTTTAATCTTTGAAGATCATTGATCCTGTATGTCTGCCGCGATGTGGCGAGGTGGCTATGGAACTGAAGGTTTAAGGAGTTGAAGAGCAACTTTGAGAAGATAAGTAATTGTGTACCTATTTGGGCACGTGGTTCATTATACTTATTTACTTTATTCTCTCTTTTGTGCAGGAGATAATAGTCTGTTCCCGTGCTGCCTTGTGCAGTAGTATATATACAATGACGCTTTTTGAATGAGTGTGTATGTTAAGTGTTATAGTGTTGTATTCAATGTATTGTTTCCCAGTAGTAGTTGGTGTTGTTGAAAGATTGGAAACTTTATATGGTTGAGATAAATTTATGGAGGCTTTTTGACCTGTGATGTGAGCGTCAGCTATTCCCTATAGTGAGGTTCTCACTAAATGTAGGGTATAAGCCATCCTTTGCCTATAATTAGTGTGTCTGGGTTAACTTTAAAATATTAGTATTAGTATTTGGTCTGAGTAATTCTTGGATTGAGAGCAGGCATTATTTGTAGTTTGAATTTGCTCTTATACAGCTATTTCAGTGGAGCTCTATACAAGAGCCATTGATAACTGCTACTGCAGAGGTAAGACAGTTAGTGTGCACTAATTCGTGTGGGGTGGTGAATGGGTGGGTTAGGGGCAAAGAGTGGGAGTGGAGAGCACATTGCAGTTAACGAGGGAGACATATCTTGTGTTAACTATCAATGCTGCAGGTGCAACAAACACCACCTCAGCAGTTAGGTGCACCTGTGTTAATTGCATCATTCTTGCTTTAACTACCAGGAACATGCTCTCCATGCCCCAGACACTTACTGAGGAGACTTTGCACTTAACACACCTTAGTTTTAGTAGGAAACACGTGCTAAGTGCAAAAACCTAATGCACTTTAGTAAAAGAAATCCTTTTGTAGTTACCAGCATAGGTGCTGCAGGTTTCATTACTCATGCTTCATGGACATTTGTAGATTCAGAGAAGACAAACTACTCTATAGTCTGGAACATAGAAAGCAGTCATCTGTAACAGAGAAAGGTCTAAAAAGTGCATGCAGCAGTAATGAATTATGTTCACTTTACAGGTGAACTAAGTGATATGAACCTTGAACTACAAGGTAAAAACAAATGCATTGGCGAGATGATGAGTACAGTTGCATCCTACAAAAGCAAATTTGAGCTAATGATGACTGTCCTTGCAAACAACACTTTTGATCATTTTCCTAATACGCAGGACCATCTGGGACAATCTATAAATTTTGTTTTTCAGAATGAGAAGTATGTGACAGAAATCTGTTCTGTTATCCAGGAATTCAAAAATAGATTCTGTGACTTCCAAAAAAATTGGAACAGTTGTGGAGTACTTTCCATACCCATTCAAAGTAGATGTGGACATTAAAGAAACTGCAGCTGCTATCAGTAAAAATTACTCATTGAACAAGCCATCTCTTGAAAACGAAATATTAACCCTTAAAAATGACATTTTTCTCAAGACCCATACTGAGCAAGAATCGTTTTGGAAGCTAGTACCTACAGACAAATATCCCAACTTGAGAAGATGCAGTGAAGCTGTACACTCCTGTTTCGGTTCAACTTATTTGTGTGAATCTGCATTTTCCCATCTGAAAATGACAAAGAGTACACAACGTTCCAACATTACAGATGAACATCTCCAGGATTCCCTGAGATTGGCCTCCACGCAATATTCACCCAACTTCAAAAGCTGGTGGATGAAATGCAGGCTCAGATGTCTCACTTATGAGCAAGCGCGAAATATTAAAGATTGTGCAAGATCAGCCTGGATCAATACTCGACCTAAATTTAACACAAATTACTCAATAAAAGTTAAAGAAAATTATTAAGACAGTTAAAGAAAGTTATTACTCAATAAAACTTTAAGAAAAAATGGGGGAGGGGAATCCTCCAACTTTATTGGGTTAAAATTTAATTTGAAACTAATTTGAAACTTAATTTTCATGGTGGTAATCACCGGCACTTTTGGCCGTAAAAAGTAGATCACGACCTGTTCGTGTTGGACATGCCTGCTCTAGAGGATCCCCTTGGTGCCTGCATTTACTAAAGCAGCGTTCACTTATGTACATTTGACTGTCATCCATCAGTCCGCAGGCTCTGCCACATCCGTGCTGTTCCCTCTCCCCCCCCCCCCACCCCCAAGGTGTGCACACTGTATTCCTATGAAAACCTGGGTCTTCCCTTGCTCAGGACTGACTTGAGAGCAGATCATTGCTGCTTTGTTTAGATGTTTATATTTTTTCATGATTGGGAATCATTCTCTGCAGTCAATACAGACACCTATGTGAAGCCACTGAGTGAATTTTTAGATCTTCTCTGAAGTGTAGACTTCAATAAAACATTAAGCCTCTGTCAGAGCTGAGTGGATTGTGTTGTGTAACATCTCCTGAGGTTTATGCATTTCACTGTAAGTTTACACTTGTGTGAACATCAGTTTTTCCATCTTTTCTTGCTTTCAGTAAAGGTTGGCACGCAAGCATGGCCTCCATGAGTTACCTCAGATGACAGGACTTCCATCATCAACACAATTAAGTATTACACTGGGCCTCTTGTGGCAAACACTGCCTCTGACTCAACTGTGCTTCATGTTTTATTAAAGATGTTAGATTGTCCTCTTACTTTCAGGCTCCCAGAGCAGGTGAACGTGTCATATCGGGTAAACAAGGATGAGGGGAGATTGCTAGCAACTGGTGAGGACTGTTTGCAGAGTTCTTTATTTCGGTTATGAGGCACGCAATATAAACAAAGTTCTGTGTCAACTGGAGAACATTTGTCAAAGATTTGATACACACAAACCACTTATCTGCTATGAAAACAAACATTCTATTTTTTCTCTACTTGGGAGATCTGAACTTAAGTTTGCATAGAAAAAAAAAACACCTCAAACTTTATAGTCTAGCAGGCTATGCTTGGCCCAGCTCAGTGCTTTGATGGGTTATTAGGAAAGGAAAGTGAATGGAGGAGATGAATGGGAAGAGTTCACCCAGTGCTCTCTCCTCCTTCCCTATACAGGAATGACCTCATTAAAGAGCCTTAAAAGAAGTTTTTGTTTCCAAAGGTATAATGCTGTAATTTTTATAACACATCTGGTTCAGTTCCTCCCAGTCATGGTCCCGCTGCTTTAACTCAGAGCTGCTTATGTGATTTTTCTTGCATTTTGTTTGTCTTGACTAGATCACAAACTCCAAGGAGTGGAGACTAATCTTTGTATGTCTCTACAGGGCACTGCAAACATCTGGTATATGCTATACTAATCATGATAATAATAATAATAATCATCATTTAGCAATAATAACTCATCATAATTTGGGGCCAGTATTGAAAAGACATTCAGTGGTGGCTGATAAACACATAACTCCACGATCCAAAGATTTTCAGCCACTTTGCAGATAGTATCAGGCTGAAATTCCATAAAAAAACAAATAAGGTTGCAAAGAGAATGCACAGAAAAAACAGACTGTGAAAGTTCTTGGTGATATGCAGCCTCTGTCTGGATAAGCTATGGGGGTCACTTTAGAAGCTCTACTTGTTTATTTTCTTTATTTATTTGGTTACATTTTTATACCACTTCTTCCAGTGATCAGTAGAGGTTTACATTATAACTTTTAACATAGAAAAAAATAACAGTTACATTTAACAGGTCTTAAACTATATACAGTACATACATATAACCATTTCATAAGTATATACATAGCAAAAGGTTGCCGTAGGAGCAACCTTGATCTATTCATGTCTTTGACATCTGAACACAGGCACTTAGATGCGCAAAGCATGGACACAATGTCGGGGTCATTTTAGAAGCCAGGCATATAGACGATCCCAAAGCAAGAACATCCATGTAACACAGGGGCATGGGGGGGGGGGGGGTGATATTGCCTGGGCAGAGCAAGGAGATGCACATTGTGGTATGATTTCAGAATGGTACAAACATGTCTGACCCCGGTCATTAAAATGTCCATGCCTCTACCTGCTTCTAACCATGAATAAGAAGAAACAACTGCTTGTTTCATGGATGTAAGACATCCAGGAGGAAGCGCAAAATGCACTTTCATTGCCACAGTTTATTATTACTTGCCTGAAAAATAAAAGTGTAAATACTTACCCACTGCCGCACATCGGAGTATCTGAAATGGCAGGCCAGGACATGCAAGACTCTTGCTGAAATACCTCTGGGCCAGCACACCCAAGCACCCAATTCTGAGGCTGTGCAATTTGGGGACATCCGCATCCGCATTTAGTTATTTCTTTGTTTGTTTTTTTATACCGCCTTACCTGGTTTACTTCTTGCCTAGCTTCTAGTAAAATGTTGTGTATTTGATTGTTATTGGGGGGGGGGGGGTAAGACGATTTTGTTCCTGGAGAAATGAAATATGTGGTTTTTTTGTAACTGATTTGCAATCTGTCATTATGTAGCCATTGCGAGACTTCTTGGCAACATGCTGATAGTTTCTTGTGATTTGGGTAAAAGATGTCATAAGATGCATGCAAATATCAAAAAGGACTGAGGATAATGCAGAGTCTTGTGGAGCTCCCTTTCATTGTGTGTAGGAAGCTGATTTGTTGTTCCCATTTGTACTTATTGTTGGCAGTCCGATAGGTATGATCGATCCATTTGAGTGGGGTACCACTGATTCCAATGCTTTGTAGTCTGGCAATTAGGAGGGTATGTGGAATGGAGTCGAATGCTGCAATTATGTCTAGGAAGATTAAGATCTAGGCCTGGGTAATCTTCTTGATTCCTTCTATTATATTATCTACTAGCGATGTGAAAAGAGATTTGACTCCATGGTCTGAATCTGTGTTGGTGTTGGTCTAGCAGAGCATGTGTGTCAACATAGTTTTGGAGTCGCTGTAGTACTATATATTAGAGTATTTTGGAGAGGAAGGGAAGGCTGCTGATGGGCCTGTAAGATGCGGGGTCACTTTTGTCGGCTGTGTTGTTTTTTCGTATTGGTTGAACAGAGGCCGTATTCAGTTCCTGGGGGATAAACTCTTGTTCTAGTGAGGCCCGTGCCATTTGATGTATGTATGGGGATAGTTTAGTTTTGGCTATCTTTATCCAATTGACAGGGCATGGATCTAGTGATGAGGCAGTGGCGTTGAAGCTGCCGATGATATGTTCTATGTTTTCTTTAGATATGGAGTTAAAGGTTATCAACCAAATATTGGTTGGAATGTTGCTTAGCGCTGTGTGGTATGTACAGTTGGTGGGTCCCATTTTGTTTAAGAAGAAGTCTGCAAGTGTTTGGGAGCAGGGGGAGCTGTCCGGTTTCTCAAGGTTTGGTGCTGTAGTTAGTAATTGCATGCAATTTTTGCATGTATCTTGCTTGCAATTCAGATTATTTATTTGTTCTCCATTTATGTTTCATTCTTCTAAGCTCCCTTTTTGACCAATAATTTTTTTTTCCATTTTTTAGTCATATCCATTATTGTTTCAAAAGCAATCTACAGCAATGAGCTATAAAAGAGTGACTTTTTTCTTTTATTCTTCTGTCAGTCAGTTGATTTGGTAACTAAGGAGAGAGGCTGGGCCTGCATCAGTGACAAGGCATGATGGGAGTGAAGAGCAGCCTGAAATGAAACTGGGGAAGTCATTATGGTAGAGGTTAATGGTATAGGTCTGGAGAGCAGAGGTGAATGACTACTGATAGGGGAGCCAAGGTGCCCAGTCAGGCTGAAGGATGAGGAGAGCTTTGCTGACAGGAAAGCAGCAGAGTGCAGAGACAGTTGGGTCCCGGCTTCTGAGCTAGAGGGGCTGGTCCTGCTCTGCATCATCAGCACCAGCTACATCCACTACAAAACACAACCCAAATGCAACATGGCACACCAAACACCTCAGCAACATAAAAAGGGAGCTTAGAAGAACCAAACATAAATGGAGAGCAAATAAACAATCTGAATTGCAAGCAAGATACATGCAAAAATTGAAATAACACACCATGGTAAACACTGCAAAAAAGGTTCAACATACACATATCTTAATGAAATCGCTAAACTGACCCAGAGCACTGTTTAGCATCGTATAATCACTAATTACAGCACCAAACCTCGAGAGACCTGATATCTCCCCCTTCCCCCAAATATTGGCCGACTTCTTAAACAGAAGTACTTGTCTTTATAAAATAGACTTAATTTAGGCACAATGAAACACACTTTTACTAGGTGCCCTGTTATAAAATTACTCTCCACCTGTGGTCACTGTGCACACACTCTTGCTCTACCTCAAACCTGTTTCTTATATAGATAGTACCAGGCCTTTTAGAGAGATTTTTAGCCCAGTATATTCATCAACCAGTGGTGAACATATAACTTCATTTGAATATAGACCTTTTTTTTCATTTCTAGCTTATATTTTCATTGGAACCACAAATGAAATGACTCCAAGCAGTGGTGCATACATACACTACTACAAACAAAAGTGTACCATTCTCCTGAATCAGCCAGCAGACTTTATAGGTGAAACTCAAGTTGAATACTAGCATGGGGAGCGCCAACAGTGTTTAAGAACGCACTGCTTATTGAGCTAAGTACATTTTAACTTGCAAATTTAAAAATTAAAAAAAAAATGAATATAAATACATAAGGACCAATGAATGAAATGTGTGACGTCAACCTTTAGCTCACGATCAGTGATAGAGCTGAATTGGCAAACCGAGCTGAGGTCCTGGTCCCCAAAGGCTTTAAGGTTTGTATTTGGAACATTCCTAACTGTATTACAAAAATATTGAGTAATGATCACTTTTGTTTGTAATGGTGTATTTTCATTGGAACATTGTTTTATGTGAGGATTGTGTGTATTTTATTAATATATGATGATCTGTCATATATTTATATCTTGTCTTGAAGGCTGTCTTAGCAACAATACCAGTATGAAGTGTTATAAACAGAGGAATCAATATTCAGTTGAAAGTATAGGTGGAGTTTGGGATGAGCTTGGAGGCAGTGTCTCCCCAAAACATAAATTGTGGATGCTAATGTTGAATGGGCCCCATTTCACTTTGCCAATATTAAATGGCCCTGGAGAAGCTTCCTCTGTGTGAGAAGATTTTATATTACCTGGAGGACAGATCCTAGTTACAGGATCACTTCCTGCCACACAGGGTGATGCTCTCCTGTCACGTGACCTCTCTCCTCCATGGTAACAGGGATGTTTCCAGACTGGAAGTGGGACTTCAGGACAATATTCCTGTTGTCTCGTCCATGTACCTCTCTGTCTATCTTATGTCTTCCAAGTCTGCTACTTTAGCCTCTAGAGAACGGACTCATTCCCTGAGATCAAAGAGCTCCTTGTACCTAGTGCACACGTAAGACCTCTCACCAACTGGGAGAAAATCATACATATGACACTCAATGCATAAGACTGGAAAGCCCCCATCTCGCTGCTGGACTGTTGTCTGCATCTTAGTTTTAAGCTTGTGTTTTGATCTTTAAGTTATTTACTTACTAAGGGTTGCTGTGTATACTTATACTAATAAAAGTGTACCTAATATGTTTAATATACCTTGCTCATCTGAAGCTTAGTTAATCACAGGTCCTTAATGTATGACTGATTTGGATAAAGAGCTGCAGGTAAGAGCAGCTCCTTTCCTTTAAGATGTGTAAGTACCTATAAAACTACAATTATCCCAGGGGTGGGTGAATGTTGGCGAGGGAGGGAGGGAAATAAGACATTAAAAGAGGGCTGCTACACAGTACCCTGTCCTGTGCTTCTAAGGTAAGCTGTGACCAACTTCCCGTGTGATTAACAGTCCTTGCTTGAATAGAAGGAGATTTCAAAATGGCCTTTTGACCTGCCACTTGGCTTTAACATCTATTTATAAATTTTCACAGGTCTCTTGTCCCCTAGGTAGAAGGCTTCTTTTTAAAAGTTTCTAGAATAATGTATTTAGTGCCCAAAGAATACTGACCATGTTTTGCCTTTTATGCTAAGTTATATTCTGATTTGATTTAAATTAAAGCTCTTTGCTGCTGCTAGGCTCTGACTTAGTATGAAATTTAAACTAGAATCTCTTTTCAGGGTTCTAAATTTAACCTGAAATCTCTCTATTGTGTTTTAAATTTAAACTAAAACCACTTTGCTGCTACTAGGCCCTGAGTGAGTATTAAATTTAAACTACAAGCTCTCTGCTGGGTTCTAAATTTAACCAGAAAGTTGTCTTCTGTGTTTTAAATTTAAACTTAAACTGCTGCTACTAGGCCCTGACTGATTTAACAATTACACTGGGTTCACAGATTAATCAGCTGTAATCCAAAGAATTTCCTTCAGAAAAAGTCCCATAAGTATATATTCACTATTGCAGATCTCTCTCCAAATGTAGCAGTCCCCTTTTGTAGTCCTTCACCATGAATATTCATGAGAGAAGATTCACATGCACTATCTCCACTATATTCAAATCTGTCTCATAAATAATTCATTGTGGATATATTGAAATCCTGAAAGGATGAGTGTGTCAGGAGGAATGAGTTGAAAACTACTGGTATGGGCTACAGGGAATATAGGTATGAACGAGGTGGAATTTCTCTAACAAAAATCTCCCAACTCTGGGATCCTCTGACCTCCTAAGTGAAGAATTTCCACCATTTAAGCAGTCTTTTGAGTGTCCCACCAGCTCCCCACAAATCAAGAGCAACCCCTTCCCCATGTACCACCAAATCTTTCTATGCCAACACTTAAAAGTCACCAAATCTGCCATCCACTGTAAAAATATAGAGCCCCCATCCATCCAGACATTCCCCTGGTCTGCATTTTTCTTACTTTCCTGGTCCTTGGTTGATTAATCACTACTCTACAATTTTTTTAAAAGTTGTCTGCTTCAGAGACAAAATTGGCCAATTCTTAAGGATTTTGATGCATTGAATTCAAAAAGGACAATTAAAACCACTGATTGGCTACTGTTTTCCATTTTATGCATATATACTTTAGAGCATGATGGTAGTAGAATTTTAATCATAAATTATTATAAACCTAGGTTTTTTCATGTGTTTATGGTTGACATATATATGACCTTGATAATATTTCATTTGTTGTCTTTATTTAAAAGTTTAAAAATCAGCCAAAGGGTTATTGTAATACAATTTAAAAAGTTAGTATGAAATAGAAAGCAAAAAATTACTATGTATGCATTAGTATTCATTTCAGACCTTATTCAGTGTCTACTTGGTGTTTCTTGGCTCATCTCTTCTGTTTGGTAAATGGAGCATCTCTTGTCATTCTCAAGCAATAATTTGCAAGCATAGACAGGCTCCATTTGCCTTGATATCTTTTCTCCATTGTGCAATGTCCTGATGAAATCACTTGCCATGATCATCGCTCACTGCTCCATAGTTCAGTGGAAAAATATTCAAGATGAGAGTGCAAAAAAATGTATCTTTAGTGACATGTTGCAGCCAAAACGTTTGTATGGATTGAGGAGTTTTTCCACCAACTTCCCTGTACTTGTCTGCCTTATTGTTTCAGAGAAAACTTGTCACCATGAACTGGAAGGCTTTCCATGCCATTCTTTCTTTGCCACATTGTGCATGGTTAAATGCATCATTTCAAAGACGTTCATGAATATGAGGACGGATAAAGGCACCTTCCTTTATCTTAGGGGTATGTTTACTAAACTGCGGTAACGTTACAGACCGCGCGTTATGTAACATTAACGATCATTAGGTAACGTTAACGTGCGGTATGTAACGTTAACACGCGTTAACGTTACTTAACGATTGTTAACGTCCCCGGCCCTGGTAAACATCGCAGAAGGTGGAGAGAGGGTGGAGAGAAGGGGTCAATGGGCGGGGATTGGGCGGGGAGAGGCTCCCTGCACACTAACACGCTGAACTGAAGGGCTCAATCCTACCGCAAATGAAAACCTGCCGTTAGATGCACATTTGCAGGAGAGAGAAACCATTTCAGTGTCAGCAATGCACAGCATAGACAGGGAGCCCAAGAAACGTGATAGTAGTACTCCATTTCCAGCAACAGCATAGTGCCCAAGTATGAAAGGCCACTATGGCGATGGTGCAAGTGGGACATAGGGGGCTGCAGGCGGGACATGTAGCGGGGGCAGCTGGGGCACAGGGTGGAATAGGCGGGCGCCTAGGAACATAGAAACTGGAAATCAGCATGACAGCAGCTGACAAAGGCCAAACACAATCCACCTACATCTACCTGGTCCACCCAAGCTAACAGTTGCCAGGGCACTGACCTGAAATCCCCCCAGCCGACCCTCCCCCAAGCGGAAGGAACAGACTATTGGTAGGTGGTGATGGGGGAGATGTGAGGATGCTCATGTATGCTCCATGCCCCAGACCCTGCTCCCTAGGCGACCACCTACCCACATAGTGGATGGCCTGGGACTGCGCACTACCAGAACCAACAGCATATGGCCATGTCAGCATGGCAGGGGGGGGGTGTGCTCGTGCTGGAGGGGGCAGTGGCACCTGCCTGTAGTGGACCTAGGCCATGCCCTGTACCAGTACGTGGTGTGCAGCGCAACATAAATGGTCTGGCTGAGGAAAACTATAGGTAGCCCCAGGGATCACCATGCATCTGTGACAACAGTGTGATGCAGTACACCCAGCCAGTGTGTCCAGAAACAGAGGGTACAGGTTCAGGCCCCAGCTGTGGTTCCTGCAGAGCATGTCCCTATGTTTTACCCTACAATGCAGATACAACAGCAACATGTGCAAAGCCCAAAGCAGCGGCGAACAGGGGTACAAACACCCACTCACACAGGCTCCACAATCCAAAGATGCATGGAGAGTCAGGCTGTTAGCCCCACCATTGAGCTGCAGTTATCACCAGGGCACTGCTACTACCTCCTGCACAGTTTAGCAATGTCGGCACTGTGATCAGGACCAGTGTGGCAGGCAGGGTTGCCAATCACTCCTATCTTTGCACAATGCTGTAATAGGAGTGTATGTGTGTATGTCTATCCATTGTTTTGTGGCTGCCCACACCTCACCGGGCCCACGATGTCCCACTGTTACCAGTGTTAGCCTGAATATGTGCATAATGAGGAGCCATAGATGTCTGGGATGCCTGCGGGGAGGACATCCCCACAGACTGAGGGGGCATGATGGGCTGTCCTCAGGCCCAATTCTGGCTACCATGGGAACATTTTGTTATCATGGTCCAGAATCTGGTCCACACAGCCCCATCTTCATTGGGGATATCCAGACAGCCCGGATGTCCGCTTCTGTGAATTGGGCTCTTAGTCTTGGAAATTTCCCAGTGAGATACTTGAAAGCTGGTTCTTTTTTGTCCATGGCTTTGACAAAATGTTTCATTAGACCCAGCTTAATGTCTAAGGGTGGTAACAAAATCTTCCTTGATTCAACAAGTGGTGGATGCTGCACACTTTTCTTTCCAGACTCCAATGACTGTCTGAGTGGCCAATCTCTCGTGATATAGTGGGAATCTTTTGCATGGCTATCCCATTCACTGAGAAAACAGTAGTATTTTGTGTATCCAGTCTGCAGACCGAGCAACAGAGCAACAATTTTCAAATCACCGTAAAGCTGCCACTGATGTTGGTCATCATGCATCTCAACAGTTGTTTTATATTATCATAGGTTTCCTTCGTATTGACTGCGTGACCAAATGGAATTGATGGCAAAACATTGCCATTATGCAGCAAAATATCTTTAAGACTTGTCTTCGATGAATCAATGAAGTCTCCACTCATCTGAATGATGAATGATGTTGAAGGCTGCCGTCAGACCATCGATGTTGTAGGCTACAAGATCACCTTTCAAAATCCTTTTGAAGTTCACAGAACATGGAAACCCTAACATCACCTGACAGAAGATTCCACTGCCGCAGTCTGGATCCCAACAGCTCTGCCTTAATACTTAGGAAGTTCCAAATCCCTGGCAAGATCATTCAGTTCACCTTGTGTTATGAGGTATGGTTCAGAGGAGGAGGATGGGAGAAATTCTGGGTCATGTGACATTAATGATTCAGGACCAGAAGTTTCACCCCCTTCCTCTTCCTCATCTGACTCAAGTGAGAATGATTCTGGAGCATCAGAAATAGTCAGTCCTCCTCCATGGGGTACTGTGCTATTGCTGATGGAATGTTTGAATACTGCACAGTCCATTTTTTCTTCTTCGACAAACCTTTCCCAACAGAAGGCACCATGCAGAAGTAATAATTGCTGCTATGATCTTTCGGCTCTCTCCAAATCATTGGCACTGCAAAAGGCATGGATTGCCCTTTTCTATTCAACCACTGGTGAAGAAGTGTTTGCAGCATATGAATGGGGTCCAGCTCTTCCAATTTTGCAGCCAAAGTAAAGGTGGTAGGCTTTCTTAATCAAAGTGGTTATACTGCATTTCTGCGATGCAAAAGTCTCTTCACCACAAATGTAGCAAGAGTGATTTGGATTGTTCAAATAATTATGAGGCATTTCTCACTTTGGCTAAATGGAAAAATCACACTGCAAAGACTGGTCTACAGCCAAAATACTATTGACACATCATGTTCATTTAAAAAATGTTGCACACTTTGTTCTGTGACTGATGTAAGTAAGCTGAGTTTAGGATTGCATCATCTATGACTTCTAGGAATAACATGATGCAATTTATATCATGTATGATGCAATAGCACCTTCAAATTGTATCATTCATTAATTGTTTTGCCTGAAAAGCACATTCTGGCCAAACAAAAACATAGATTTATCACAAACCCAGTCAAACTTGTGCATGTATTTTAGCAATTTATGGTTTAATTTGAGATCCCTTCCGATTATAACTCACATATCCTTAGCATTTCCGAAGTCGAGGTCGTATGTACTGACACAGTAATATAAATTGAAAACTAGAGCCAATAAACAATTTTAAACATCATTTTTGTTCTCAGTGACCCAGACTTAGTAGAGTGTGTGGGCTTTTGATTCCGTAGACATGGATGATCGGGATATGTCTTGCAAAGGGGGTGTGTTCATCCACCTCCATTATTAGCATAATAAGTACGATCATGCTAAAGGCTATAAATGTTCATAGAGTGTAGTAGAATCATATTTATTGTATAATGTGGTTATATTTATCTTAATACCTTGGGTGTTTTTTATATGACTTCTTTGTTGTGCTGGTTTTTCCTCTCTTGGAGATTGTAATTTTTAGTGGTAATTACTACAGTATCTGTAGGTACAAATTAAGATGTTCCCATCTAAGAGTATATGGATTGTTATTCTCTTACCTTAATCAATTTTATCTCTGTATATAGCCCATTGGTTAGTAGAATGGAGTTTCCTGGGTTTGGTTTAAGGCCACACTCAAGGGCCATACCTAAGGGCTCTTTGGCGTGGCCCGTAGGCGCAGGTGCACCTGAGGTGCAGTCTGATTTAAAGGTCTCTGTGTCACTGTCTGGTGAAGTCTGCAGTGGGACAGAGCTTTCCACACACGTGCAGGTTCTTTGGTATGGCCGCCTTTTTTGGATGGAACGCCCGATCGTGAGAATGGCTGATTGAGAACTCTACTGGGGCTCTGGATGTAGTGCCAGGTAGACTAGGTGTCGAGAATAAAGGCTGGTAGTGTGGTCTCAGCTTTCAAGCAGCTCCCAATGCTCACTTGTCATTATGATTTGTCCGGGTGCACGTATGAGTTTGAACTGCTCTCCATCAGCATTCGGGGATGATTGTGATTTGTTCGGCGGGTAGATGAAGGGCAAAGAGGAAGACTTTCCTGAGATGCAGTCAACTTTATAGTGATGTCGGCAGTAGGACAAACCTCGATCATGGACACCCTGAAAACTAGAATGACAAGCTTCAGAATTACTGCGCTGCTTTGTAAGGCTTACTGTATGATGCCATCTGTTCATGCTCACACTGTCCCTTCACATTTTTAAAATAAGGTTCCTCTTTACTTATCCCATTCTTGCTGCTATTTTAGCCTCCACTATGAATTTCAATAAGACATTATAGAGTAAGCCCTCCTGAGTTGGGACCATTCCCACCAAAGAGATGGAGTCATGACATAACAGTTCAGAAGTTGGTCGGGCCCTCTCTAGATGAAGCACTCCAGAAGGTTTTCACAAAGGTAAAAAAGATTATTGGTTTAAAGAAAATGGTCAATAGAGAGAATTAAAGTTGATAAACCAAATAAATTATTTTATTAATTTTCTCCCAAGTTGTTCTCTTTGTAACATTAGATTGTAAAATGTCTCATCTTAAAATGTTAACGAGCAATGGAATGAATACTTCTTTACAGCAAGTAAGCTTAAACTTTTTGGAAATTAAATGTCTTATTGTACCTTTATAGCTTTCCATTTACACTGTTTTGTGCCTGTTTGGACTAGTGCATAAGATAAATATCTTAAACTGTTACACTTTTCATAAATTTACTTTGTTTCATAAACTCTTTGGGGTATGTTTACCGTTAAGGCGTGCTATTTGTAACAGGTCCCATTGAATAACATGGGACCTAGTTATAGTACAACTAGCACATCTTAACTGTTAACCCAGCTTACTACTACTACTACTACTAAGCATTTATAAAGCGCTACCAGTGCTACCAGGTGCACACAGCGCTGTACAATGAAAACACAAAAAGACAGTCCCTGCTCAAAAGAGCTCACAATCTAAAAAGACAAAGCAAGAAAAGGAGTAGAAAAAAGATAAGAACAAGGGCAAAGAGACAAGAGCAGGAGAGACAGGACAAAGGAAAGAGGTAAAAACAAGTGCAAGAGGAAGAAAGAAAGGTGAAATAAAAGAGGGGAAAGAAGGAGAACAGCAAAATCAAGAGCCAAAGGCAGAGGTGAAAAATGAGCTTTTAACTTGAGTTTGAAGAGGGGCAAAGAAGATGCCTGATGCATAGACAAAATAAGTTTATTCCAAGCGTAAGGAGCAGCAAGGTGAAAAGTGTGGAATCTGGAGTTGGCAATAGAGGAGAAGGGCATAGCAAGAAGCAACTGGGAGTACACGAGGGGGGAATAGGGAGAAATGAGAGAAGAAAGGTACTGAGGAGCCACAGAGTGAATGCACTTATAGGTCAGAAGGAGAAGCTTAAAGTGAACACGGAAAAGGATTGGGAGCCAGTGAAGAGATCTGAGGAGAGGAGTGATGTGGGCAAAATGAGGCTGACAGAAAATCAAATGGGCAGCAGAGTGCTGAATAGACTGAAGAGGGATGAGATGAGACTGAGGGAGACCAGCAAGAAGGAGGTTACAATAATTAAGGCGGGAGGTGATTAGGGAATTGATGAGGGTTTTAGTAGTGAGCTCAGAGAGAAAGGGCGGATTTTGCCAATGTTGAAGACAAAGAAGCGACAGGTCTTAGCGATGAGTTGGATATGAGAAGAGAAAGAGAGCGAAGAGTCAAAAATAACACTCAAATTGTGAGCAGATGAAAAACAGGTTGGAGAACAGAGCCATCAACAGAGACTGAAAAAGAAGGAGAAAGGGAAGTTTTAGGAGAAAAAATGAGAAGTTTAGTCTTGGCCATGTTCAATTTCAGGCAACAATGGCAGAGAGACAGCAAGAGATCCGGGACTGGAAAGCAGAAGAAAGCTCAGGAGTAGAGAGATAGATTTGGGAGTCATCAGCATAGTATGGTACTGACAACCATGAGAGGAAATAAGCGCACCAAGGGATTGGGTATAGAGAGAAAAAAGAAAGGTACCCAAGACAGAACCCTGGGGTACACCAACTGAGAGCGGGGTAACAGAGGAGGAGGAACCACCAGAACATACACTAAAGGAGCGATGGGAGAGATATGAGGAGAACCAGGAGAGAACAGAGTCCCTAAAGCCAAGAGAGGACAAAGTGTCAAGGAGAAGATCATGGTCAACAGTGTCAAAGGCAGGAGAAAGGTCAAGGAGGATAAGGACAGAGTAAAGGCCTTTAGATTTAGCCAGGAACAAGTCACTGGAGACTTTGACAAGAGCAGTTTCAGTAGAGTGCAAAGGACAAAAACCAGATTGTAAGGGATCGAGAAGAGCATGGGAAGAGAGGAAGTCAAGACAAAGGCGGTAAACTGCATGTTTGAGTAGTTTAGAAATGAAAGGAAGGAGAGAGATGGGGTGATAATTAGAAGGACAAGAGAGATCAAGTGAGGGTTTCTTAAGGAGAGGCGTGACCACAGCATGTTTAAAGTCAGCCAGGACAGTAGCAGTGGAGAGCGAAAGGTTGAGAATATGAGAAATGGAGGGGACAATGGTAGAGGAAATAGAGGAGAGGAGATGGGAGGAGATAGGATCGGAGGAGCAAGTGGTGAGCTTGGAGGAGGAGAGAAGAGCAGTCTCATCAATATAAATCGTGGGGAAGGAAGAGAGGGTAGGATGAGAAGGGGGGAGAGAATGAAAGCAGGAAAGGGAAATCAGGGATTTAGAGGGAAACTGGAGAGTGATCTTATGGATTTTATCATGGAAGTAATCAGCCAGAGCCTTGGCAGAAAGGGAAGGAGGGATCAGAGGCAGAGGCACTTTGAGGAGAGAATTGAGAGCAATGAAGAGATGGCGAGGATCAGAGGCATGAGAATTAGTCAGGCGAACAAAGTAATCTTGTTTGGCAAGAGCTAAAGCAGATTTGAAAGAGCAGAGCATGAATTTGAAATGAAGGAAATCTTCAGGGGAGCGGGATTTGAGCCAGGTACGCTGAGCAGAGAGGGCACAGGAGTGAAGATAGCATATAGTGGGAGAGAGCCAGAGCTGAGGTAAAGAACGCCTTACAGGATGAGGGATGAGAGGAGTGAGAACATCCAGAGCTGAGAGGAGCGCAGCATTATAGGACATCACTGCCATATCAATAGACTTGGAGGACCAAACAGAGGAGAGAGAAGGAGAAATGGTAGAGGAGAGAACCAGGGGATCAATGGCAAGAAGGTTCCTAAAAAGAGTGGAGGAGACAGGACGAGGCGGGGGGGGGGAGGGAGGTAAAGATTAAAGGAGAGAAGGTGAAGATCAGATAAAGGAAGAACAGTATTACTGAAGTTAGAGGGAGAGGAGCAAGAAAAGAAAACCAGATTCAGACAATGGCCATGAAGGTCAGTGGGGGCAAAGGAACAAAGTTGAAGGCCAAATGAGGAGGTAAGAGAGAGGAGCTTCAGAGTAAGAGGATCAGAGGGGTTATCAATATGGATGTTAAAATCACCAAGAATAAGAGTAGGGGAGGTAGGGATAAGAAAGAGGGAAACCCAAGAGTCAAAGTCAGAGAAAAGAAGAAAAAGCCTTGTCAGGAGGACGATAGACAACAGCAATCTGGAGAGGAAGTGGGGCAAAGAGGCAGATAGAGTGGACCTCAAAAGAGAGGAAGGAATGAGACTGAGGCAGAGGAAGAGGTTGGAAATGACAGGAGGGGGAGAGAAGAAGGCCAACCCCACCGCCACATCCTGTAAGACGAGGAGTATGGGAGAACTGGAGACCACCAAAGCTGAGGGCAGCTGCAGAGGCAGTATCGTCAGGGAGGAGCCAGGTCTCAGTTAAAGCAAGAAGATGAAAAGTGTTGGAGAGGAAAAGATCATGTGTAAAAGAGAGTTTATTAGAGACAGAATGTGCGTTCCAAAGGGCACAAGAGAAAGGGAGAGAGGAAGGGGAAAGAATGGGAATATAAATAAGATTGGACAAGTTGCATAGGGGTGAAATCACCAGAAGAGGGAGGTGGAGGAGAGGGAGAAGGAGAAGCTAGAGGGATATGGATAAGATTAGCCAGATTGTGTATCACAAAGGAAGGCAGAGGTCAAGGGAGCAGCAATAGGGAAGGAGGAAGAGAGACCTAAAATGGAGCCAAAGTAAGGACAAGAAAAGAGGAGAGAATGAAAGCAATGGGGGTAGGAGAAGAGAGTAGGTTAATAAAACATCAGAGGAATAAAAGGATACAATAAGTAAAACAGGCAGTGAAATACCAAACAATCAGGAGGTAAAGGGAGCAGACAGTCAATGATGCAGCGGAGGATCCCAGGAGAGGATGACAATAGCAGAGGGAGCAGACATCAATGCAGCAGGAGAAGGCCAAGGTGCAGAAAGCCACAGATTCAGAGCAGCAAGACCGCCTGCGGACCCTGCCAGTGGAAGCAGTTCAGTAAAAAAGACTCCACAAACACCCTGCTGTTTTTGTAGTTTGTATGTTGAAATAGCCATATGATTTCTCCTGCTAAAGCGTCCCGCGCCTAAGGACCATGCCAAAGGGTCCTCTGGCGAGGCCCTCAGGCGCGGGCCTGCAAGGCGCAGGCATGCTTGATGACGGCAGCTGATGAACGGTAGGAAGTCTCCTCCCCCAGCCCTGATTGGAGCAGACAATATAAAGATATTAGTAAATATACCCCTTGGTTGCCTAGAAGTACTGATATTTTCCCTTTTACAGTATAATGCTCAATGCACAAACAACTAACAGTTGCAGAAACAAATAAATGCAGACTGCTTAAACATTACTAGCAGGATATTCGGAGACATTGGCTAATATGGTTTCAGTGGTTAGCTTTCGCCACTAAAGCTTAAACCTGGATATTCAATGCCGGGGTCATATCTGGCCACTGGCAATGAATATCTGGCTCAATTGGATAGAAAAGAAGCTAACCGGCCAGTGGCGATATTCAGCTGCTGCTCGTTTAGCTTCTGCAACGAAAGTTAGACCAGCCTTTAATGTGCCTAACTTGCGCCGCTTTGCAATAACCAGGCAGATGCTCAATATCGCTGCCGCACGGTTATCCACGAAATGCCCTTGGAATGCCCTGATGCTAGCCGGCTAACATACTGTAAGGGCATGCAGTGCTGGCACCCATGAATATTCAGGGGCACTAACCATGTTAGTGCCGCTGAATATCCCAGCTGAGGTGATTAACACGGTTAACAGATCTGCTAACCGTTTTAACTGCTTCAAATATTCCCCCTATATCTAGTCTCAGTTTCACCTCATATCTCATTCAAATTCCCCCTTTTTTCTCTAATTTCAGTCACATTCTACTGACTAGTCACACAGCACTTCAAAACAGGTCCACATACATCAAGTAGGGGGATCAAACCAGGAAGGGTCATCTATCCTTAAGGGTCATCAGTGGCTCCCATGCTATCCGCTGAGGCAGGGGACGCAGCCCCCACGTAGGATAAATGTCTTCCCTGCACAATAAATGTGGAATATGCAACATGCATTTACCACAGATGGTTTTCACTTACCACATTTTAGCTTTGCCTATTAAACAGCAGTAAGTACAAACACTTACTGCACTTTAGTAAAAGGGCCCCTGAGCAAGAGTTCTGATTCAGCAACTGCAAAGCTAAGTTTCTAAATTTACTATTTTGGCTGGTTTTGTTATAAATTTTCTTTGCCTATTTATTACCTGTTTATATTCTCTTAGATTTGAGTGTGCCCTCGGTTTATAGAAGGTCTACTGACCAGGGACACTACATCCTTGATATTTCTTTATTAGGACTTGCAGTACACATTTGCTTTTAGATTTGCAAAGACCTAGTTTCCTACTATATTTTTCAGTAAAGGTATACATTTTAAAGTTCCAAGGTCCTTTGTATAGCAAACTGGAACATAGAAGTAGGATTTCATTTGAAAGTTTAAAGTTCCATTTCTCTGTTAGAAGCCCACCTCACAGGGTATGGTTAATTCAATCAGCCTCTGCCGCCTGAGAGTTAATTCAATCAGTCTCTACTGCCTGAGCAGGCGTTCTGAACCAGCAACTGCAAAACTAAGTTTCTAAATTTACTATTTTGGCTGGTTTTAGTATACATTTTCCTTGCTTATTTATTACCTGTTTATAATCTTTTAGATCTGAGTGTGCTCTCAGTTCATAGAAGGTCTACTGGTCAAGAACACAAATTTCCACCCACCCCACCCAACCCAGGGTTGCATTGCCTATATAGTCATCCTATAGACTGACATCTGTCCTCCAATTAGCTGCAACACCCACCTTTTCTCCTTGTCCTAGAACTGCTTTATAACCATCTTAATCAGTATGTCATGTATTCAGTGCAATAGTTGCGGTGCCTTCATTATAAAAAAAATCATTTGGAGCCTAATAGCTTTCCCTATATGTCTCAAGTTATCTGCTATGCATAAAGAATTAATTCTATTAAGTGAAGAATTAGCTGCAATTAAACATACCTCCTCTGGGGTACAAATTGAAAAAAAATCCACCACTCCCACAAAGAATTAAGCAGCCCAGGAATAAATGGAACACAGTGGGCTCTGGTAGGTTGCGACCTATAACACGGAAACACCCTTGCCATCAAGAGAAATTCCTGCATAATGCCTTCTTTGCCTTGGGAAATTTGAGTGCCCAATTAGTGGAAATTGAAGTGCCCTTAAACGAGAAGGTTAATGTCTAATCTACTAATAATGCCCTAAATATGACGAAACACACAAAAGAGGAAACTACTAATACTACTTGGAGATTTCATCATCAGAGACACCAACTTGGGAACACAGTTCAAAGTAGAGAAGATGGTCAAATGCTTCCTAGGCTCTTCAGCCAGCAGGAATATGAAGCAAATTGCTGGCATTGTTAGTGCAGAAAGTGAGCACTCCAAAATTGATGTTATCATCCACTTGGGTACAAATGACCTGGCTAGGAACAGTGCCTCTACAGTTCAGAGGGACTTCACGATTCTGGGAGAGAAACTCAAACCCATTTCTAAAACTATAGCATTCTCAGAGGTTCTATCTGTTTTTGGTAAGGGGGCGGGAAAGGCTGTAGCGCATAATCAACTTTAATATATGGCTGCGACAGGTGCAAACAAGAAGGATTTAGATATATAGGTGACTGGGGAAATAGATGAAACAACAAGAGGCTATACTGTGTTGATGGACTACATCTCTCTGTTGCAGGGAAAAGGATCCTAAGTGAAAAATGCAGGCAGTATGTGGACAGGCATTTAAACTAGGGAAAGGGGGTGATGGATGGAAAAGAACAAGTTCAGGATGTCACTTCCAGCAAAAACATAACAACACTGGAAACAGCCACAGTATTAACCTACACATCAATGCCAAGTGGGAAGAGGCATGTAAAATAAAATCCATGTAAAATACAGGCAAGCCAGTCAACAAATGCTGGAAAGCAATGAACACAAAAGCTCTCAAGCCTAGCCAACAAGTTCTTGACTGGAAGCCCCATTGGTGGAAATGGACTTGGACATTGTGGCCATTGCAGAAACATGGTTTAACGAGTCTCATGAATGGGATGTAGCCATTGCTGGCTATAATCTGGAAGAGATAGAGAGAGTAGAAAAGGAGGAGGAGTAGCCCTATACGAGGTATGTAAAAAGCAATATTAAAGCTGCTGAAATGCAGGGTACATGGGGAAAAGAAGAAGTGCTCTGGATTGTGCTGGAAAGAGGAGATAGCACTGTCATCCATACTGGTGTAGTCTACAGGCCTCCAACTCAAACCAAAGAAATGGATAGCAAATTGATTACTGATATTGCAGAGATATCCATGAAGGGGGAAGTGATCATATTGGGTTACTTTAATCTACCCGATGTGGATTGGAATATTCCTTCTGCAAATCTGGAAAGAAGTAAAAAAATCGTGGATGCTTTCCAAGATGCATTACTTAGACAAATGGTGATGGAGCGGACCAGGGAAAGCTCAATGCTGGATTTAGTACTCACCAACGGAGATAGCGTGGCAAATATCCAGGTGGATGCCCATGTGCACAGAGCAATCATCACATGGTGTGGTTTGAGATAAAAGCCAAGGCAGAGTCCAATCACAGCAAGCTCAAAGTCCTAGACTTCAAAAACACTGACTTCAGTAAAATGACCAAGTACCTTAAGGAGGAGTTGGCAGGGTGAGAGGGGATAAGGGAAGTAGAATTGCCGTGGGCCTGGGGTGGGCAGTTCCGGCCCTCATGCACCATAATCCAGCCTGGTTTTCATGATGTCCCTAATGAATATTCATGGACCTATGTCCATACAATGGAAGGCAGTGGATGCAAATAGATCTCATGAATAGTCATAAGGGAGATCATGAAAACCAGGCTGGATTGTGGTGCATGAGGGCCGGAATTGCCCACCCCTGCCATGGACTAAACTAAAGGAGGCAATAAAAGGGGCAACAGATACATATGTAAGGAAAGTAAATAGAAACAAGAGGAAAAGGAAAGCTATTTGGTTCTCTAAAGAACTGGCTGCACAAGAATAGTAACATAAAGATAAAGACCAGTGTGGTTCATCTAGGCTGCCCAGCAAGGTGGCAAGAGTAGGTGCATCTGCCGCTCTGTGCAGGTTACCCCTCCCCATGCCTTTGTTTAGGGGTGTACCCACCACTCCATGTAGGTCACTCCTATTTGTTGAGATATAAGAGCTAGTTATGTTTATTTTCATTTTATTCTGTTGCTATAAAGGGATCCACCCCTATTGCTGTCGGTCCCCATGCATCACGATGCACCCCCCTCCCCCCCAGTCACCACCCCGGAGGCAGCATGGCAAACTTACAATTAAGCTGGCTTGCTACAGTTCCTCACACTCCAGGGGCCAGTCACTCTTCTCTGCCAGCCATAGTCTTGCGATTCACGAGACTTCAGCTGGGGAAGAAGAGCATCCATCCTATGGAACGTGAGGCACTGCAGCAAGCCAGCTTCATCATCAGCTTGCTGTGCTGCCTCCATGGGCTCAGCAGGGATGCAGCTCTCTCCCAGATGGCATCAAGGACGGGATGCACCCACCACCCTGCTCTTGGTATGCTACTATGTGTACTAATGAATATACATTCCTTGTCAGCAGTACCTCCTCACTATCTCTTAATGTCGTCTGCGAAGGTTAGATGTTGTCTTCTTTTGGCAGGCTTGCCTTTAGAAACATACCGCTTTACAAATCCTTTACTCCACCTGAAAAATCACTCCTTTGAGCACCTACTCACGTTAAGGAGAGAAATGTCTGCATTTCTGCTTTCTTAGCCTGACCAGTGATGTGAAATCTGGACTGAGCAGGTCCATTCTGAACAGCATTTTGGAAGCCCCTTTTTAAAGCAAATTACTAATGGTTTGGACCATACTTCAGATTTTTTTAACAAATCATTCAGAGGCACCAGATTGGGGTGGGCCACCGAGGTTATGGCCCGATCGACTCTTTGTCCAGCCTTTAAGTTGCCTAACTCAATGCTTTAGGATAACTGGGCAGTGGTTGAATATCGTCGCTGCCTGGGTTTTCCTGGGTAGCACCTCCGCTCTGCGCCCGGAACACCCTAATGCTAGCCGGTTAGAAGCAGAGCATTCGGTGGCAGCACCCGGGAATATTCAGTGGCACTGACCGTGTTAGTGCCGCTGAATATCCCAGCTGCCATGATTAACACGGTCAGCAGGTCTGCCAACTGCATCAATCGGTCTGAATATTGGGCCCTGAGTTCTTACAGAATATGGATGTGCAAAGAGAAAAAAATGTGTTCATTTTCAGTTTAGTCATTTTTCACCATTTTTTGAATTTTTAATATCTTTATTCTTTAACTTTATTCGCATTATTTGATAAACCGCCCAAGCTGAGGCATCAGGGTGGTGTACAATACAAATAAGATAAGGCTACTGAAAAATAAAGTCAGAAATGAACGCCAATAATGATAGGACAGAGAGGGACAGAAAAAAGAGAGAAGACAGAGAGGTAGAGAGCAGGGAGGGAGGCTGGGGGAAGGACAGGTGAAGGGCATCCGGGAGGACGTTAAGGGGAATGGAGGGCACGGCCGGGGGGCAAGGCACCATCGGCAGGAGGGGGGAGGTCGAAGGCCTGACAGAAGAGATGAGATTTGAGGAGCGCTTTAAAGCGAGAGTGAGACAATTCAGTACGGAGAGAAAGCGGGAGAGAATTCCATAAAGCAGGACCTAA